>JANDJT010000021.1:14554935-14565546 GCA_024331685.1 Stegophilus panzeri | reverse complement strand
TGATGTTGTACAGAATGAACCTACAGGACTGTGCAGTTGTTGAAATGTGGTCTGTAAAGGTCAAGCTGTCATCAAGAGTCACCCCAAGGTTCCTGGCTGTCCTGGTTGTTTTGAGTGTGGTTGAGCCTAGCTAGTTAATGTTCACATGAAACATCACAATGGCGAGAAAGTGTGACCTCAGTGATTTTGACCATTGCATGGTTATTGTTGCTACATGGGCTGTTTTGAGTATTTCAGAAACTGCTGGTCTCCTGTGATTTTCATGAACAACAGTCTCTAGAGTTTACACAGAATGGTGAGAAAAACAAAAAAATATCCTCTAAGCAGCAGTTCTGCAAGCAGAAATAACTTGTTGATGAGAGGTCATAGGAGAATGGTCAGACTGGTTCTAGCTCATATGAAGGCTACAGTAACTCAAACAAGCACTCTTTACAACTGTGGTGAGCAGTAAAACATCCCAGAATAGGCAACATGTCAAACATTGACGTGGATGGACTACAAGAGCAGAAGACATCGAGTTCCACTTCTGTCAGCCAAGAACAGCAATCTAAAGCCACAGTGTGCACAGGTTCACCAAAATTGAACAGTTGAAGACTGGAAAAACATCACCTGGTCTGATTCAAGATTTCTGCTGTGACATGCAGAGTGTAGGTTCAGAATTGGTCATCAACAGCATCAATCCATAAACTCACCCTACTACCTTGTGTCAGGAGTTCAGGCTGCTGCTGGTGGTGTAATGGTCTGGGGAATGTTTTCTTGGCACATTTTGGGCCCCTTAATACCAATCATGCATCTTTTGAATGCCACAGCCTATCTGAGTATTGTTGCTGACCGCATGTATCTGTTCATGGCCACAAGTTACTCAGCTTATAATGCCTACTTCCAGCATGATAATGCACCATGTCACAAAGCATAAGTCATCTCAAACTGGTTCCATGATAAAGACAATGAATTCAGTGTACTTCAATGGCCTTCCCAGGGTTTATATACAGTATATACAGATACAGATATAGTTAATGGCACTGCATTATGCAAATACAACAATTAGCTATTTGCAAAACACACGTTTATTCGGCTACTGAGCACGTATAGTTGCTAGTGGTAGCATGGTCTATAAATTCTGCATCTGACATTTCTAAACAATTGGTCTCAACTAGAGTTGCTTTTTTATCCCCCTTGATTTATACCACACTGAGATAATCATGATCTACATGTAGTACTGTAGGCAAGTTGTATGTATATCTAATTAAAATGTTATAATACTCATTACTTACACATGGCCACATTGTATTGTCCACACTACAGTTTCTGTCAATTTCTGTTATAAATGGAGCAGCGTGCTGGTGCAGTGGGTATAGTCGAGGCTTCACAGCTCTGGCATTCCTGAAACTCATGGCTCTAGATGGTTAATAATTATACATTGCTTAGACAAAAATGAGAGAAATATATTATTAGATTACAGAAGTAACTGCTTCACAGCTGTTATTAATTTTCAATTGTTAGTTCATATTACAAAAAGCTAACAACACAAGTACATTTGCCGAAATCATATTAGATTTCAGCTGGTTAGTTCAGAGTAGTGTGTGTGTGTGTGTGTGTGTGTGTGTGTGTGTGTGTGTGTTTGTGTGTGTGTGTGTGTGTGTGTGTGTTTGTGAATGGGAAAATCATTACTGTGTATCAGATTGCACTGATTTGACATGTATCGCAGCAGGATAGTCTATCAGAATCAGTATGAGGGTGCAGTGGAAATGAATATTCACAAAAAATAAACAGCGGAAGAAATATAACTATAAAAGTATACATTCTCCACTTCACACACACACATACACACACACACACACTCACAGAAAGAGAGAGAGAGAGAGTTAAACGATTAATAAGCCGCTCACTGTTGCATGATAGTAGGCAGGTACATGAGAGGACATAAAGCTCATTTTAATCTATTTTATTAAACTAGATGTGATACCTGCTGCTTCTGCACATCGCAGTGCAATGAGAAATATTTGTGGTTGCAGAGCATCTTGCAAGCATGCCCCATTCTTTATGGGTGGGCTCAAAGAGGTTTGTGCTAAAATATCCTTGTACTTCTGGACCACATCTAAAATTCCATTTGTAGTTTCAGTGAGATCTGGCTTCAGAGAGATTTGGTTCAAAAGCTGCATTTTGGTGGATGCTCCCAGGAAGGCAATTCTTCCGAACAGATTATTATGAAAGTGGAGCTGATTTTGAAAGTTGACAACTACAAGAATCAACCAAAGTATAATTATGAAACTGTGATCTTTGTCACCCTCACCACACTTCTCACTGTGTATAATCATTCATCCTTTTCCTGGCCCTGGTTGCACTCAATGGTATGTATACGTGTATAAGTATTTTATATCCATTAACTGATTTGTGCAGGTAAGCAACCATCTGTCTTTTTGTGTTGAAAATGCCTTTGTTTCCATGTTTGCTGAGTCTCCAACATGCTTTTGTCAATTTTGACAGGATTTCATATGGCTTTGTTTCTTTTTCAATAATGGCTTTCTTCCTATCACTCTTCCTTAGAGCCCAGGTTTGTGGAGTGTTTGGGCTATGGTTGTGAACAGTTTCTCCCATGTGAGCTGTGGATCTCTCCAACTCTTGAGTTACCTCTAGCCACACAGTTCCTTCTGTCACGAATACACTCCTTACCCGGTCACTGACTTTGGGAGGACCATCCCCATACTCTTTCCATTTTAAATAATGGTTCTCCACAGGATGATTAAAGTTTTGAAGATTTTTTTTTACAGCCAAACCCTGATTGATACCTTATGTTCTTTAACAAACTGTGAAATGTGGAAAAATTCAAGTGGTGTGAATACCTATTCAAGGCACTGTATTGGTACTTCAGGGAAACAAGATTTGTTTATATGTCAAGAGTTCCTGGAGCCTTTTTCATCTTTTTTCCAAGGATGTTTATGTTTATTTTGAATATTATTTTACACATTTGCCTCGCACCTCCAGGGTTAGGGCTTTCACCTAGAGCGCCAGAATGACCAGAAACGGCCCTGTGTCTGTGTGTGTGTGTGTCTGTGTGTGTCTGTGTGTGAGTTTAAAGTGAGGGTTGGTTGTATGTTGAGGGCTTTCTAATTGACAAATTGCTGGAAGCTGAATGCACCCTGAGCCAATGTGCTTAGTTAAACTCTTCTTCTCATTTGCCTGCCTGAGACTGCTGAGGCAAGAGCGAGGGGATGAGACAGAGAATAAGGAGAGGGAGCGAGAGAGGGAGCAAGAGAGAGAGAGAGAGAGAGAGAGAGAGAGAGAGAGAGAGAGAGAGAGAGAGAGAGAGAAAGAGAAGGATAGAAAGAAAACAGATTACCCTATTACTCCAGGGTGCCCTTCTGAAACCTCCACAGGGAGGATGGGGTTGCTGGTGTGTGTGCAGATGTGCTTGCTCTCGCTCTCTCACTCTCTCTCTCTGTGTATGTGTGTGTTTGTCACATACACTGTATCCCTCTCAGACAAGAAACAGAGAAAAGTATGTGCACTTGTGTAACACATGGATAGAGACAGATAATAAAAGACTAAAGTGGACAGCATTAATTACGTACATTGCTTCATATTCAAGTTTTAAATGTGGAACTCAGCCAAACAGTTTCATAATATATACAAGCTAAGCAATAAAACAAGTTGGTTTTAGGATGAGTCATGTATTTTTTTTAATTATAAAATGGATATACAGTCCATGATGCTAAAAAGGTTGTTGAGAAAAATAAGAACATATAGAATATAGGTAATGCAGAGTATGAACTGACACCTACTAACTTAGATTTCACTAAAAACTGGGTGATAAACAAAGCAACAAAGTAACAAATGTGCTCATAAGAAAAACCAGTGGCAGGTCTCTCTCTATATATATAAGAACGGGGTCCAAAACATCAGGAACCAACCAAAACGGCAAATATTTTAATTTGTTTTTATTATTTATAACTTACTTACAACTTAATCTACATTGTTCCTATTTTATTCATGTTTCTCTGGGCCACCTAGGGCCACAATATTTTGTTTGTGAATTATGTGAATAGTTACAATATAAAGTTTTGCTCATAAGTTACAAAATTTTTACCATTTTTAGAAAACATCAGTGACCAATGTGGAAAAACTCATTTCTTTTATTCATTAATAGTGCTCAGATGAAGCTATTTATCATCACAGAAATTTGCATGCATTATATTAATCATAATAATAACTGACATTATACAAATGACCCCTGTCAAAAGTTTACATAACCTTGTATGCGTAAACAAATATATGTTGTTATTTTTATTTAAATAGAAATTGATAGCAATTGATACCAACATATGTCATTTATTGCAAAGCCATTGTTGGCAATCACAGCACAGAGATGTCTAAGGTAAGAATTGATTAGCTTTTGCAGCATTGTGGTTCAATTTTGGCCCATTCCTCTTGGCAAAAGGTCTTCAAGTTCCCAAGATTATGATGGTCCCTCTAGACTATCAATTGAAAAACCCTTCCTAAATTTTAATTGAGATTCGAGTCTTCTTGAGTTATTTTGGCTGTATGTTCTGAGTTTTTGTTGAAAAGTCCATTCTCTCCTTAGATTAATTTTTTTGGCCAATGGGATTAATATGTACTGGAACATTGCTTCATTAATGTGTCCTTTCATGACATGACCATTTACAGAGAAGCAGCCCTATATCAGGTGGGTATGATGTCCTTGGTGTTATTGGGATCATACACACAACTCTTCTTTCTCCAAAAATGGCAAGCTGAATTATTACTGGGTTTTATTTTGGTTTCATATGACCAGAGTTCAGATTTGTCTAAATGCTTTTAGACATGCATCTCTGTGCTTGTTTTTATAGTAGAGGAGTTTTGTGTGTGATGTGGTAATGGAGATAATTGTGGTTCAGTTCATTGCTTATTGATCTCTGTGTAACTGTTGTTCCTACAACAAGTCATCCTACAACTCTTTTTTCGAGTGACTGTTACCTTCCTTTTTATTGGTCTGAGAGCACATTGTGGAATCTTGTGTACCGTTGACCGGGGATAGTTGTGGTTCCATGAGTTTTGCACCTGCATATTATTTAACCAGTTGCACTGACATGGATATTTAAGGTCTTTGCTATGGCTCTATACCTTTTTCCACTCAAGTGTTGTTTAATAATGTTGTAACTGAGAACTTTAGGAAGTTCCTTTAACTTCACCATGATTGTTACTTTTTGCATGAAATCTTCCCAACCAATGGCAACATCCCCATTTTCCATTTACACAAATCAATTTTTTTCAGCTTTTATGTATAGAATTCGATGTATTGGTATGTAACCTTTATATGGACTTTCCAAAATGACAACTATCCAAAGGACATGGCTAAAGTAGCTACAGCAGACGAAGGTCCTGCAGTGGCCCTCACAGACCCTGGACCTTAACATCATTGAGCCCATCAACTTAAATATGCAGTACGTGCAAGGCAACCAAAGAATTTACTGGATCTGGGGGAACAATTATCACAAAATGCTGCAAGATGTCATTTATGCTTAAGTGGATAACACAACAAGGGTATGTAAACTTCTGACAAGGGTCAAGTATGTCATTTCAGTTAGTATTATAATTAATATAATACATGTAAATCATGTGCTAATACTTAATATGAGCATTATTACTAAATAAAAGCAATGTATTCTGTGTGATCACTCATATTTTCTAAAAATGGTAAACCTCTTACAAATTCTGCCAGAATTACAGACATTTATTTGAAGAACTGTATAAATCTGTATAAACTTTACATGTTTTATTTTTGCAGTGCTTTACTTTGTGTGTTTCTTTAATTCTGTACAATTTATTATGACCTTAGTTTGGGAAAGGCCATTAAAAGTTAAAACCCAGCTATTACAGTAAGAGCATTTATGATTTAAGATTTATTAGGGACAACTGCCTGAAATGTATGTTGCTGTTACCTTGTTCTGTTTTTTGTTGTTGTTGTTTTTCTCAGATTTTCAGTGGCAAATTTTTTTCCTGTTGCAATTAGTTAAACCACTGAATTAATTTTGCCAGAGAGAGATTTGTGCCAAGGCTAAAGCAACAAATAGCATTAGCCCTAAAGGCCACTGGCCAAGTGTTACTTAAGCAAAAGATCTATCAGATGTTGCACTCTATGTGTGGCAACTATTAAAACTAATTGATGCATTAGCCTTCAAGCTATGTTTCCATCTCAAATTGGGGCATTATGTTGCCTTTATTGATTAAAATTCAATTTTAAAAAGCTGACACAGACATTAAATTGTATTCTCTCTCTTTTTAAAAAAAATGTTTATCATTGTAGCGCCTGTTGTTTTTTCAGCAGATTTTCAAAAGTCTCAACAGGCTCAGTACATTTTAGCCAGCTACAGCTGGAATAGTGCTGTGTGTTAAATTAATCACTGTATGTGCAGCTGTACGCACATAGTGTAATATTGTGTAGTGCAATTAATATAATTCTGATAATTCTATTCTTCCAGCAATAATAAATATTAATTTGTACCATAATGATAACACAATGATAATAAAAACCATATGTATATTACCACCACATGTCTAATGCTGTTATAGTGTAAAAAACTAAAGGTAGAGCACATTAAAGGGGAAAAAACAACAACATAAAGTGTAAAATGTTGAGCAACCATAAAATGTGTCTTGGCACAGATTCTCCAAGTCTCTGGAACTGTACTGAAGAGATGGAACAGTCCATCCATTTTCTGTACCACTTATCCTACACAGGGTCACAGGGAGCCTGGAGCATATCCCAGGGGACTCAGGGCACAAGGTGGGGGATACCCTGGACAGGGTGCCAATCCGTCGCAGGGCACAAACATGCACACGTTCACACACTACAGACAATCTGGAAATGTCAATCAGCCTACAACACATGTCTTTGGATTAGGGGAGGAAACCCCTGATGTACGGGGGACATTTGCAAACATTTGGTTTTGAACTCAAAAATTTGGATTTGAACTCCAAACCCTAGAGATGCATGGCAAATGGAAAAAGTTCATGTTTTGATGATGGTGGTGGAAGGCACTGTCTAAAAGTTTGGTCTAAAATCTCCCACAGGTGTTGCAGACAATTGGCTTGAGTTCTGGTGAATGTGAATGCCATAGTATATGATTTAAATATTTTTCAACCTCATCAAACCATTCAGTGATCCCTTGTGCCCTGTGGATGGGTGCAGAGTCATCTTGGAAGACTCCCATCAGGAAAGTATCTTTAGGCTGTCTATGTGGGGCCATCCTCAGTATCAACAATTTATTTTCAGGTGATGAGAACTCCAACCAGAAGTATGGCATCAAGATGGATCAGAGAGCAATACAGAAATGTTTCATCATAGGTTAAAGATGATCAGTCAGAACAACTTTGTATTGATTTGCAGTGATTTGTATTGATCCTTCCCTCTAAGGGGACAAGAGGACCCAGCTCATGCTAAATGATATTGAAAAATTAGATACCATACTGTATATTATACAGTATATTAAAAATGAATATTCCAATATTTCACATGATCATACAAATTTTTCCTCATCAGTAACCACTTTATCCTATCCAAGTCTATGCCGGTAAAGGCCTGTTCACACCAAGTATGATAATTATAACAATAACACTAAAGATATAGTTCTAAAAATATTTCAAAAATATAACAGAATAGCACAGTCCACATTACAACTGTAACTATAATGGAAAAGAGAAACAATGTCGTTGGAATCACTTTCAGAACAATTTTTTTCCAGCTGATGAATGATAAACACATTGACATCCAATCAGAATCCATCCTGCTATAAAGAGCTCTAGCATTTAAAGCAGCAGACAACATGGCAGTGCGCGCTTACAATAAACAGAATGATATCGTGTGTTGGTATGGACACTAATATCGTTATCGTTATAGTTATCGTTCTTGGTGAGAACGTGCCTTAACACTGGCCATAAGGTGGGAGAATTCACCCAGGATGGGACACCAGTCCATCACAGGGCACCTTTCATGTACTTATTCACACCTAGGGACAATTTAGCCAATCCACATACCAACATGTTTTAGGACAGTGGGAGGAAACTGAAGAACATGGAGGAAACCCATGCAAATACGGGAAGAACATGCGAAATTCCACACAAACAGTAACCTGTGCTCAGGATCGAACCCAGGACCATGGATTATTATAATTATGAAATCTTTATAGCATTATAGAAAGTATGCAAAAATCTATAAATCAGTTATCGATAAATCAAAAGGAGCAAAGCATATAACAAGTGAAAAACCTTGTCCCGTTCCCCATCATCTGTATAAACCTCCTTGTTATTTCAATAGAAGTGATATGATACAGTATGTGCAATTCTGTAGCGGATAGAGTTGCTGCCTCACACCTTCATGATCCTGAGTTTGATTCTGAGCACGGGTAACAGTTTGTGTGGAGTTTCACGTGTTCTCCCCGAATTCGCATGGGTTTCCTCCATGTTCTTCAATTATTACTCTAAATCAACATTGTGTTCACTATATGGTTTCATTAATATATAAGTCTGGAGAAATTGCCTTTTGGCAGAGTTTGGCCTGAGAATAGGGTAGGAAGAGCAGCTTAGGGTTAAAAAAAAAAAATTTAAGAAAAACTTAAGCTGTTCATTTCTTTTTAACATCCTTTTCTTACATATATATCAAAGCACTGTGGATTACACATGTTTCTACATAAAGTACACAATAAATACATCACAAATACAAAGTGCTTATTTCTTATAGATGGCAACATATCTTTATTCTTTGAGTTAAATGTTCAGTTTTCTAGGACAATTGATTTGACTTGTTTTTCAAGCTAAAATGTATTCAATGTTCAAAATACCCCTCAAATAATTAGTTTTCAGAGTTGCAGCTGTCATTTTGACAATAAACACAATGTACATTGGATGCTGTAAGTATCCTTGAATAATCTCATCCCACCACAGCCCAAACAGCTGCTACATTTTCTTCATTTTTCCTGATTTCTGCAGCTCACACATATTAGATCAGCAATTAAAATGTAGGTGACAGCCAGTACAATTACAACAGTATTTTTGCTTCAGTTAAATTCACAAGACAATGCTTTAAATTACAGAATTTTACTTCCCACATAACATCATGTTTGTGTCTTTCATCAAGTGCAAGTTTACCCATATAATCAGCAAGTACTGTACATTTATACTGAAACTAAAAAGAGTTCTGTGTTATAACTGTACTGTATCACCACTCAAAAATCGCTGTACATCAGGGGGAAAATAAATCAATGTTAAACTGTCATACATTCGTTACTCTGTGTGATATGCCTTTGATTGGAGGTTGGAAAATATTAATTACAAAAGATCAACATTATGCACATGTGGACATTATTTATTTATTCAGTTATTTATTTTTGTTATCTCATAGTAGCCATGTGGTTTAACCATAGATCCATGATTTTTTTTTTTTAAGATGTCATCTTTATGCACTCTGCATCATCAACTGCAATTCATCCTTATGAGCATGGAAATTTTCTGTCTCAGTGCTGCCACCTTTTGATCCTCTTAACAGTCTGAGACCCTCTGAATCAAAAGATTCAGAATAATTATAACTGGTGTTATAATTCTATTGCAGATTGCACCCATGATGTCTCGCAATCTTGCAAAAAGACAAAGTAGAGGTAAATGTACAAAACTGCACAGACTTCAGTTTTTGAAAAATAATACTAGGAAAATACTTACCTAGCACAACCTGGGTTTTCCTACTGTTTGGTTGTTGTTGTTGATGTTTTCCAAACAGACATGGAGAACTACTTGTATATGGATCAATTGACATCACAGTGTGTTACAATTTTGCCAGCTCTCCTCTTCTCTAAAAGCTTCTACTCCTCTTTACAAAGCAGAACCTTAACTGAATTTACCTGGTAAAGCAAGACCACATTCTTTGATATTCATCAATAACTGCATTATAACAGAACAACAATAGGGAAAAACTAATAGTTTGTCCCCCTCAGTAAATGTTAATTGTGCAACTGAGATAACAGAGTCTTCTTACCATTTTGATGCGTCATGAGATCCTCGAATACAACATTTACATTTACATTCATTTATTTAGCAAACGCTTTTATCCAAAGTGACTTACAAATGAGGAAATGCAAACAAAGCGATATATAAAACGGAGAACAATACAAGTAGTGCTACCATACAAGATCTTTTAATTGAGTTCTAGAAAAGCAACGTGTGTAGGGTAGAGGTGTAAGTGCCAGAGTATAAATGATTAGGTGGGGTTGGCGTTTTAGGGGTTGGTTAGGTGTTCACGGAAGAGGTGGGTCTTTAGCTGTTTATTGAAGATAGTGACAGATTCTGCAGTCCGGACTGAGGTCGAAAGTTCATTCCACCACTGAGGGACAGTTAGTGTAAAGGTTCTGGAAAAGGACCTTTAGCCTCACTGAGGCACTACTAAGCGTCAGTCATTAACTGATCGCAGATTGCGTGAGGGAACGTAAGCCTTCAGGAAAGAGTTGAGGTAGGAGGGTGCTGTTCCAGACAAGGTCTTGTACATGAACATCAAGGCCTTGAATTTGATGCGGGCAGCTACAGGAAGCCAGTGGAGGGAGATGAAGAGGGGTGTGACATGGGTCC
>JANDJT010000021.1:14534507-14549575 GCA_024331685.1 Stegophilus panzeri | reverse complement strand
ATTCCACCACTGAGGAACAGTTAGTTTGAAGGTTCTTGAAAGGGACCTTGAGCCACGCTGAGTAGGAACTACTAAGCATCAGTCGTTAATTGATCGCAGATTGCATGAGGGAACGTAAGCCTTCAGGAGAGTGTTGAGGTAGGAGGGTGCTGTTATGTTTGCTCAAAATAAACTTTCTCTAATTTTTTTTTTTTTTTTCAAAATAAAAGGTTTTTAATGCTTTTTTGTCAGAAACATCTATTCTCTTATTTAAAAAAAAAAAAAAGAAAAAAAAAAAAGGTCCCCTAGATGTTACCTGCACGTATATCACAAACATCCCCTAGGAAAATCCATTTTGGGCTCCTACACAAAATGTCCAGAGAACCTTTGCAGTGTTGGTTCAAGGGGCGTTGCTGTAACATAATTTTGTTAGCTGGGGCATTATTAGAAGATTTAACACACACTGCGCTTAAAAGGCGCTCCCTCACTGTATAGTTGTACTGTGGCTTTCAGCTCTCCGGGAGCTTTGTCTTTTATGGAATTTTATGGGCATCACTGAATGAAAATCAGCTGTACCATGAACACACGTGGAAATTTATGGCTGATCAACGTGTGGATATGAAGAAAATTTGCAGGGTTTGTCTACAGAAACATTTACACACAACTTTATTAAAAGGTTGATAATGAGGCCCATTAATTGCAGTTATCTACTATTCTTAACAAAACATCAGAAGTTATTCCTCACTTGGTTCCCAGAAGATATAGCTTTAAGCAATCAAAAACTAAATTCTTTTCAAAACTCATAAATGTTCCTGTTAAGCATGACACTTCATAAAGGTGAACGTGTTCAGGGTTGATTTTATGTTTTACGATGTCTCACAGAAGGACGAATGCTGAGAACAAAATAAGCAAGTGATTAATCATGCATCAACTTCATGTTTTTAAAAGAGCGCACACACATCTGAGCAAATGTTGTAGCCAAAACATTTTATTGAAAGAGAGAGACTGGGTTGGAGAGCCATCTTTACTAGGTTGCAAGCGACTGATGGTGGAGGTGTTTGCTTCTGTTCCTTTCTCTCAAGTGGGAAGATCAGCGATCTAAGCAGAGAGGTCTGTGGAGGGCAAGTCCAACCCCCCTCTCCCTTCCTCCATTACTGGAGCCTAGTGTACAGCTTAATGCTGCTTCCTCCTGAAGGAACATCCTGAGGAGCAACCAGAGCAAAAGAATATTTTCAAAATCCATACAAATACTGTTTCGACCCACAGCCAAAGAACTAGAAGCAGCAGGTTATTGTGCACTAATGCTTTCTCACTATGGACAGCAATAAAAAGCTTGTATATAGAACTAAAACATTAGTGTTATTTAAACTGATACTGACAGCTCTTTCAAACTATTTTTTTTTCCTATAAATAGCAGTGTCTTAGAATGACCAGCAAACATATTGCACTTGAACTGATTTGATTCTTCAATTAGTCATGGCCAATTCCCACCCATCGAGCAGCTCTCCTCATCATACAACCAGGGAGGGCGACCTGCATGCCTCGAACTGCTGCTCATGCAACATAACACACTCGAAGGAAAGCGCTGACCACCCGCTTCAACATGCATGAGCTCAAAGATGCCCATGATTGGCTAGTGTCGCTGTGATTGATAGAGTTCATCACCCCTCACTCTATGAGAACATGGACAATTTTGAACTCTTGGACTCCTGACCATGAATGGCTGTGGCATCATCAAGGTTCGAACTCATATCCGGATGATGGGCCAAATGCTTTTTCGTTGTGCCACTCAGGAAGCCGCTTCATAACTAGTCAATAAACCTTTGATTCCCTCAGATAAAAAAAAGAAAAGAATATATTACTTTAAGTAATTATTGAGGTTCTAACACAAGGTGATGAGGTATTTGAATAAACCACACAAAAAGAGCAACATGTTGCCAAAAGCTCTTAACACTACACACCAGCACTTTAAGTGACGAATTAAATTAGATCAATTGCCTTTTTTTATTTCCCCCTAAAATTCCAAGGCAGGTATTTCAGTGCATTCCACTGCCTTCAATTAAAGCTGAAGGCTGATTTGCTGAGGAATGCATGCACTGCAGAAATAATTATTTCTTACTGAAAATTACAGGGTCACAAAAAGTGTCTGGAGACAGCACTGGGAGTAAGTTTTCAAAAAAACCTTTTTACTATTCCATTGAAAGTAAAAAAATGTGTTCTATGAATAAAACATCTGAAAAACAGCGGCGGTCACAGAGTGAGCTGCTGCGGGAAAACTGTGCGATCCAGGTTGTGCAAAAAAAAAAAAAAATGAATGTTTTCTATTAAGTGCTTCAAACAAACCCGTAAGTGTATTAACGTGGCTTGTCGTGTCAGATGCGTGTGCTGTTTAATATGTTCAACACATGTTTTCTTCGGCGAAGAAACAACATTTTTACATTTATATCCTTATCTGTACATGTTAGAAATTCATGCCAGTATTTTCATTAAAGACTCATCCTGATAGCAAGTGAGTCCACTAAACGTCACCAAATGAGCCCGAGTCCACGCATGCACGTCAAACAGCACGCAATAGAAAGGAAGCACATGTTTGATGCTATATTTAGTTATATTGAGAAGCAAAAGTAATTGTCTTTATGAGAGCAGTAACTGTAATGGGGTTATAACATGTAATTGTATATAAATGTAAGAAATATCATTTACAGAATAAAGTAACATGTTACTGTGTTCAAATGAGTGAATGTGTGTTACTGCAGAACATTCAACCTCTTCCAAGTTAACACTTTGTGCATCCATTTTTCACATCACACATACATCATAAACGTCTTTCTCCATTAAAAGAATCTGCCGTGCTCTGGGTCACTGAAGCAGCATGTTGATAGTACGAGATGCAAAAATCATGTACCTACATTCTATCCTGCAAAAAAAATGGCACCTTTAATTTCACTGTTGTTTGAATGCTGACCCAAAGGCACGATGTACCCTGCATAATCTGTGTATAGTAAAGTCACATACCTTCTGTGAGACGTGCTTTGCCTCCAGTGGGCTGACACAGCACAGTAGAGCAACCGACACACAGCACTACTGTCTGAGCATGGCTGAAGACTGTGGTGATCTTATAGCATCCTGCAATAAAAAAAAAAAATTTAAAAAAAAGGTTTGCCTCATGATGACGCAGGTCATCCACTGTCTCTGATGATTACTGTAGTTTTCATAACTACTGCACAGATGTGTCAATGTTTACATATATACACACACACACACATATATATATATATATATATATATATATAAAAATCACATACACACGTTATATCGTGATTCATCACTAAGCACACAGTATGGCCAGACGACATTTCTCCACAACCTCATATGCAATCCTGGACTGTAGAATGACAAACCTGACACACTTCATAAGGGAAAACATACCTGGACACTTGACGTCCATGAAATAGGAATTAGGGCTCTGCACGAGCCGCTTCTTCTTGTGCCGCCTTCTCTCCTCCTCAGGGGTGGGGTGCAGCAAGTCTTTTGCGAGCTGTGGATATTCGATGACTTTAATTAGCCAATTACAGATTAAGTACCGACACTAAAACTATAAAAGCTCAACAGCAAGACCTACATCCTGCTATAAGCGTCTTAACGGGAAAGCCGCGCACATTTACTCGATATTTCTGCCAGATTCGTCTACAGTCTCTTCCTGAATTGAGGATACGTCACTTTGGTACCTTGTTTTCAATATACCGGTATCCTAAAACTAAAAAAAAAATCAAAAATTGTGTACGAAAGAAAGAATGCGTCACACAACAGAAAAAGCTCGAAGGCGCCCTCCATGTTTTGTTCCATGCGCGCCGCCATCTTGTGAGTCGCATCGTTTCAGCACGCAGCCAAACCATTGATAAATACAACTAATTTTTAACAGAGAACGAGATCAAGTACACAGATTCTACGCAAATATATGTCTGAGTTAATGTTCCGGGAAACGACTTTGTCATCGGGGCCTTAATAAAGTCGCAAAATAACATATATTCTGACTTGATTGGCTTCAAATACTCACTGGCATGTTAGCGAAGATTTAGCCGCTGCCGGAAAGGAAGTACACAGCGGAAGCGGCGCGATATTATTCACAGAGCACGTGAGCATTCCGGAAGTAGGACTTTGAAGGAATTGAACCGAGGACATGTTAGTAAGGTCTATTTGATGCTCTGTGCTGAGGCAGTTTATTTAATAGGCATGGTCATACTACTATTTAGAATGCTACTAAGCATTTAAAAAGCTCATAAAAGTGTAGTAAAGTCAATCTGATCCTCTTCTGGTTCACTGGTTTATTGTCACAGCACCGTGAGAGTTCAGCTCCATTCATTGTTTAAAGATATTCTCGCAGAGAGATGTCGGTTTTGTGAAAAATTTATTATAATTTGAGTTAGAGACATTTACTTTTAATCTTTACATACAATAGATATTGCAAGTTTTTGTGATGTTTAAAAAATAAAACCAAGATAAATCAAGTCAGATCATTTCCTACCTTTAATATTGCACAAGTGTGCACACACTTTTATAATGGGGCTTGTGACTGTGTTCAGAATTAACCATCACATTCAAATTCATGTTCAAAAGTAATTATCATACACCTGTCATCAGTGAAGTGATTCTGATTAACCCCAAATAAAGATCAGCTGTTACTTTAGGGGGGAGAGAGAGAGAGAGAGAGAGAGAGAGAGAGAGAGAGAGAAACAAACAAACAAACAAACAAACAAACAAACAAACAGATCATTATGTATGTTCTCATCCTGTCATGGTTTAAGAAGATGTACGCTGTGTGCAGAAAGCAAGTAGGAACCCTGTCAAAACTAGCTATGACAGCATAACTAAAAGGTAGCCAGAAGGTAACACAGGCATGAGGACACACTGGGACATAAATCAGCCAGCCACTTCACCATCAACAAATCTGAGTGAACGCACAAGAGCGGGGCGACCACAGCATCCAAACATCCCAACTTGCCAGAACTCTGTATGCCAATAAACCCTCCAGATCTGCACCGTTACCTGAGAGAAAAACTATTAACAAAGCACTAAACAAATAGGTTTTCAGCCTAGCATTAATGATTGAGACTGTGTCTGAGGCCTGAACACTAAGTGGAAGGCTGCTCCATAACTGTGGGGTTTTATAAGAAAAAACTCTGCCCCCTGCTGCAGTCTTTTGTTTTTGTTGTTTCATATACTTCCAATTCATACAATGGATATAAAAAGTTTTTACACATCTCTGTTAAAATGGCAGGTGTTTGAGATATAAAACATGAAACCAAGATAAATCATGTCAGAACCTTTTCTACCTTTATTGTGAAATTGTAACCTATTAATTAAAGTGAAAAACAATAAGCCCAGTTAAGCCCAGTTCCAGCCCCAAAGTATGCTTCCCCATGGAGATAGTGTTATTTTGGTGATGTGCTGTGTTTTTTGTGCCAAACATAGCTTTTAGTATTATAGCCAAAAAGTTCAACTTTGGTCTCATCAGACTATAACACATTATTCCCAATGGTTTTGGGAGATTGCATCTATTTTATTTATTTATTTATTTATTTTGGGTTTTTTTAGAGATCAGAATTTTCAAAGAAAATGGCAGCAAGTAGCAATGCACTGTCCAAAATGCTACGGGATGTGGCAGATCAACTGGAGAGTTATTATTTTCACTGATTTGCATTATGTTGAATTATTTTGTAGTGACCACGATTTTCCAGAAATAGTGTTCAGGACAGGGAAAATTTGAGCCTGTGAAAATGGAGCGACTCTAAAAAATTTCTGTAATTCGTAAACTTAATTCAGTATTTTTGTTAAACTCATTGAATTAAAGCTGAAGCTCTACACTTCAATCACATCTTGATTGCTTCATTTCAAATCCATTGTGGTGGAGTACAGAGGCAAAACTAAAATAAAATAAAAAGTCATTGTCCAAATACTTATGGACCTTACTGTATAAACTTATTACTTTTGCAAATCCTGTGTGAATGCGAAGGAACATACAGTATTTAAAAGTGTAGAAAAAAATGCATGTGAAGAGCAGACCAAATCTATCTGCAAATGCACTTCATGTAATTACAACCACAAAAGATATTCTTCAGAAAGTTTTTATTTTTAAACTAGATAAAAAAAAAGATAATAAATAATGAGTGGAAGATGAAAAACATTCACAGTACAATAAACAACATGCAAAGTGTTCTATAATTACACAACGAAAAAGAAGGTTAAATCACTGTTTAAATGCAGAGCATACTTTCTGACTACTTTTTCTCTCACCAAAATTATACAGTGAAAAACAGAACAGTCTGAATATTCTATTTATGCAAAGATGTGTGGAACAATAAGAACATTTTGGAAAACCCTTATAAGCAGAACATATTCCTCTTATAATCAAAAGGAATTAAGCTATTATTGTCTCAATAAATATCAGTGAAATATTTAAGAGATTTCTTTATTCATTTATTATATTTATGTAGTCCCTGAAAGCACATGGTGTACTTTTGAAGTGAAATTTTCTCGTGCGCACCACTTTCTTTCTCATGCACGGCCACTCTTTCCGGTCCCTCAGAGAACTTTTTTTTTTTTTTTTTTTTTTTTTTTGCGTTTTTCCGATTTCACGAAATATTTTTCTTATGTTTGTATTCATGGTTTGCTGTGTTTCTCTTTTCTTCTTTTTGCTTTAATCCTTCATGTCATGCTGCAGAAACGGCCGAGTGCCTCCCTTAGTACTCCGTAGGCATCCTGCAGCCTCACCGGGGGGATCGGGTTCAACTCAGGTGTGTGTGTATTCTTCCTGTCGTAGTCACACAACTTTCCACACTTGGGCACATCATCTACCCAGAAGCCTTCGTACACTTGACCCTTGTCCTTGTAGACAAAGCGTCCGTGTCCTTGTTTCTTCCCATCCTTCATGTAGCCCTCATACCTGTTCCCGTTCCTGAGGAGCAGCACGCCCTTGCCGTGGGGTTTATCCTTGAACCACTCTCCTTCATAAACATCTCCATTCTCGTAAGTCATCCTCCCATTTCCGTTCCTCTCATTCCTCACCCACTCCCCCTCATATCGGGATGAAGTGCTGTAGAAATATTTTCCAAACCCCTCTTTCTTATCGTTTCTCCAGTTCCCCAAATACACTTTTAAATACAGCTCAGATGGCAGCTGCAGTTTGTAGAGCGTTCCAAAACCATCACGCACATCCCATTTCCATTCACCTTCATACATCGTTCTGGTACTCTTCCACACCTGAGTTCCCTGTCCATGCCTCAGGTTTTTCCTCCACTCTCCGGTGTACTGATCACCATTGGGGCTGTAGAAGGTGTGGAGGAGGCCATCCTTCTGAGTCTTTTTCTCCACAACTTTCCAGCGGGACTCCTTGATCCTTGATTTGCCGATTAAAGCCATTAGTGATCTTGAAACAATCAGTGTGTAATAAACAGTGCAGCGTCTGCTCAGTATATATAGCCCACACTGGAGCCTTTGTCACAGAAGCTGTCACTATGACAACGCTGACGTCACAGTGTTGTGTGACGCTACACATTCGGTGACGTCGATTCTATTCTAATTTTTTTTTATGAGTTAATGTATTTATTTTTATATAATTTTGAACGGTTGGGTGCCACACAACCGAGAGGGGAGGGTGTGTGTGTGTGAATGGGTGAATGAGACACAGTGTAAAGCGCTTTGGATAGAAGCGCTGTATAGTGCAGACCATTTAGAGACAACTATCAACAACCATCGAGATTTGTTAATGATGAAACTTATATAATATAATATAATATAATACACTCATGAACACTTTATTAGGAATACTTTTACACCGAATTACACACACACACACACACACACACACAATGATTTCTCTCTTTTTAAGTGTTTCAAGTCCATACCGTTCTACTGGGTTTATGGCATGTTTTCTCTGTTGCCTATAGTAAACACGATTAACAAAAAAGCAGTAAACCTTTCTTTCAAACCAAAGAAACCCACTAAACATATGGTTCTGTCCTCAGCCATTTTTATACAATTTATACTTTGATTGGACAATACGGGCTTAGTGTATGTAAGTTAATCCTCCAAAGGCATTTTGGGAAAAATAGGATCATGGAGTATAATCATTAACATTCATTACACCTATGCATTTCACTGGTGCCTTTAATCAATGCTGATGATGTGTTATTGATGTTATGGATCAGAGAATTGGGCTGAAAAATATCAGCTAAAATAGAAATCAAATCTAGGGGGCGCGTGATTCTGTATAATTAATTGACATGACGGTCACTGATAGGCTGCATGAAGATATAGTGGGATAGAAAGGAATCAACCCCAGTGTTGTTTCATCATACCATTCTGTATATTTGTCTTCTGACTGCTGCTGCTGTTGAGATTGGTTCCTCACAAGCCAAAATAATCTACATTCAAACATTTGTTAACAGTAAATAATCTGATGTAAAAACTCAAAAATTAAACATTAAATTGATGTCTTTTTCTAATCTTTGAAAGACAGCTTAGTCCAGCTAGGCCATTTAGTCCAGCCACTTCTGATGAAATGGAATTAAAATGTGTGCTATTAAATGATGAAATGAAAAAATAACAACAGTGCTGCCTGGAAGGTAAAAGCTTACTGTCATGTAATGGAGGTCAAGACGGATGCAAGTGCAATTAAGAACTTTTATTGAAAAGAATATAATCCAAAGGGCAAGGCAAAAATCAACAACGAAGACAGACATAGGTCAATCAATCAGGCAAACAGACTAGAGCAGGTAAGGCAGATAATCAGAGTCATGTACAAAATAGAATCAGAATCACAACACTATAGACCGCCTTCATAGTGACAGAAACTAGATCAACTGAGCATTTACTTCGCCAAGGTCTAGTGAATGAACAGTCTCTTTTAAAGTGTGGTGTGATTGTGAATGTGATTGGGAACAGGTGTGAGATTAGTCTTCTGGGGAAGGTGAACATGTCTGTGTGTAGTTTGGGAGTTGTAGTCATCGTCGGCCATGTTTGTAGTTTGCAGTGCATTTTGAAAAATGGAGTTGCTAGTTTGCTGTGACAAAGGAGCAGACATGAGGCTGGGGCAGGTTCACTGGGGTTGTTAGGCAAGACCCAGGCTTGGAAAGCTGTGTCAACAGTTTCAGACAGGAGCTTGACTTGGTGGGCCATCCCGTCAGCCTTAGGCATGAGCAGAGCCTGGTTGGCTGTGTCGTCAGTCTCAGGTATGAGACTCAGGTAACTTGGTTGGTTGTGACATCGGCCTCAGGCATGAGTAGAGCTTGGTTGGCCTTGTCAGCAGCCTAAGATGTACTCAGAGCTTGGTTGGCCACCTCGTCACCCTCAGACAGGAACATGGTATAGAAGGCAGTGCTGTCAACTTCAGACAGGTACCTGGCTAGGGAGGCAGTGCCGTCGCCCTCCGACTGGAACACGTCTTGGGTGGTCATGCCGTTGCCCGTAGACCAGAACAGGGTTTGGGAGGCTGTCATGTCGACCTCAGTTAGGAACAAGGCTTGGGAGGCCATCTAATCTGCCTCTGACTGGAATTTGGTGGGGGAGGTCGCCTCGTCAGCTCAGACGAGAAGTTGGTGTAGGAGGTCACCTCATTGACCTCATGCTAGAGCTCTGGAGATGAGACCCCCCCATGGGTCTCATGCTGGAGCTCTGGGAAGGCGGTCACCACATTGACCTCCTACTGAGGCTTTGGAGCTGAAGTCGCCACGTTGACCTCTGACTGGAGTGCAGCAAGTGAGACCACCTCGTGGGTCTCAGGCTGGAGTGCTGGAACCAAAGTCACCACGTTAACCTCTGGTAGGAGCTCTGCAGGAGAGCTCACCTCGTAGGTCTCAGGCTGGAGCTCTGGAGATGAGGTTGCAATGTTGACCTCTGGCTGGAGCTCTGGAGATGAGGTCGCCACGCTGACCTCCAGCTGGAGCTCAGCAGGGGAAACTTCCTCATGGGTCTTAGGCTGGAGCCCTGGAGATGAGGTTGCCACGTGGACCTCTGGCTGGAGCTCAGCCGGTGAGACCACCTCGTTGGTCTCAGGCTGGAGCTCTGCTCTTGCACTCTTGTGGAGCTGTATGGGAACTGTTACAATAAAATTTAGCTAACATAAAACAAGGCTGTTTTACTAACGTCATGTGGCTAAATTGCAATGAATTAGCTAGCTACAATATATGTGGAGTGTCCATGGAGGACCAAACCTGCAGAAATAATAAATAAATGAATAAATAAATGTAATAGGAAAATAAATAAAGGAATAAATGACTTTAAATTTTATCCAAAATTTATTTGTTACTTTTTTCCTTCATTTATTATTTCCTGGAGTTATTTTTTTATTTGTTTATTCTTTTTAACTTTTATTTATTTTTTCCATTTATTTTTATATTTATGTTTATTTATTCCCGCATGTATTCATTTACATCTTGATTGCTTCATTTCAAATCCATTGTGGTGGAGTACAGAGGCAAAACTAAAATAAAATAATTGTCCAAATACTTATGGACATTGTCCAAATACTTATGGACCTCACTGTATAATCTTATTACTTTTGCAAATCCTGTGTGACTGCGAAGGAACATACAGTATTTAAAAGTGTAGTGTAGGAAAAAAAATGCATATGAAGAGCAGACCAAATCTACTGGCAAATGCACTTCATGTAATTACAACCACAAAATATATTCTTCAGAAAGTTTTTATTTTTTTTAAAGTAGATTAAAAAAAAAAGATCATAAATAATGAGTGGAAGATGAAAAACATTCACAGTACTATAAACAACATGCAAAGTGTTCTATAATTACACAACGAAAAAGAAGGTTAAATCACTGTTTAAATGCAAAGCATATTTTATGACTGCTTTTTCTCTCACCAAAATTATACAGTGAAAAACAAAACAGTCTGAATATTCTTTTTATGCAAAGATGTGTGGAACAATAAGAACATTTTGGAAAACCCTTATAAGCAAAACATATTCCTCTTATAATCAAAAGGAATTAACACCAGAGTTCATCGGCACTTTGTCTTCCATCTTTCTTTGTCATCCTTCTGCTGTGTGTAACGAGTCCTTCTCCACCTGCTTTCCATTACTGGGGTTTGGTCGTGGGCAGAGGACGGCGGAACAGCAGGATGTGTGGTTCTGGCAGGAGGAACATATGGGTAAGAATAAGCAGACGAAGAAGTAAAACTACAGTGACCAGGGCAAATTTAGCAAGTTCAGACTCAATCCCATATGTCAGCATATTTCCAGAACAGACTTGTATGGACAATACCAAATGGCTATGGATAGGGCACCTATTACCAAAAAGTTTTGAAGTATATCTGTTAAAATATAATTATACTTCAATGCATGTCCAGGTAAGAATTTCCGAGGCAATAAGTCTTTGGTGAATTTATGGCAATTACAAGTGTTCTCTGAGCTTCCCAAACATTGAAGTTCATTATTAGTTCACAATGCCACTGTGACCTGAGACTGCAGTTGTTTTTTTTATTATTAAGGCACAAAATCTTAAACAGAATTGGTCCAAAAAACTTTTACTCTAATGCTGCATTTGACAAAAAATAACTCAATTTTATAATTTCCAACCTCTGGCTTTGGGAAAACCTAAGGAAACACCCCATCAACTCCAACTTCCTACTCAGGAACTCTGTCTCCTCAACCCCGGGCTCAGCAAGTGCTGTCAAATCAACATGGCTGCTCACAGCATGAACAGTAACCACAGAAACACTTCTTACTTTTAAGTGAGTTACACTGTACAGTCATGTGAATAAATAAGTACACCCCATAGATATTGGCTTTTTTGACATACTTGGACAAGAAAACATTTGATCCTCTTTGAAACTATGCCTATTAATAAAGGTGATGTACTATCAAATGATGCATAAAACTGACATTTTGTAGTAATTCACAATTTAAATGAACAAAACACAGATCAGTCACATGGAAAAAGTAAATACACCCCTACATTTATCACACCTTCAAATCCATAAAATTAGAATCATGTGTTAAGATTGGGTGCCAGTGATTAGAACCTGCTTAGTGAGTGCAGGTGGAACCTGTCTTATTTATACCCCTCTCATATCTAGTGTCTGGTGTCCCCTTTGCTATTGAGGTGTGTGATGTCATCATGCCAAGAGCTAAAGAGTTCTGTAAGGCCTTCAGAAAAGAAAAAAAAAAGGTTGTGGATGCGTATAAGTCTGGCAAGGGATTTAAAGAGATCTCCAAATTATTTGAAATACATAATTCCACTGTAAGAAAAATAATCTACAAATGGTGCAGATTTCAAACGACGACTGGCCGTCCCAGCAAATTCAGCCCAGTCTAATGCAAAGAAGTCGTCTCCAAGAACCGCAAAAGTTATATCCCAGGATCTGCTACGAAGTCTTGCAACTGTTGGTGTCAAAGTGCATGCTTCTACAGTCAGAAAGAGACTGCACAAATTTGACCTGCATGGGAGGCATGCCAGGTAAAAGCCTTTGCAAAACTACAGTTTGCCAATGAGCATATGACCAGGCCAATGACCAGGCCTTTTTGAATAATGTGCTCTGGACAGACGAATCAAAGAGAGTAGTTTGGCCACAGTAACAGCGACATGTTTGGTGCAGACCAAACACAGCTTTTCAGGAGAAGAACCTCATTCCAACTGTGAAACACTGTGGTGGAAATGTTATGGCTTGGGGTTGCTTCACTGCCTTAGGGACTGGACAGCTTGCATTCATTGATTCAACTATGAATTCTGCATCATATCAAAGAGTGCTTGAAGATAATGTGACACCATCTGTCCAAAAGCTGAAGTGAAAGTGGACCTTTCAACAACAATGATCCTAGCCAAGGAATTGCTTAAAAAAAAGGAAAAAATAGAGGGTTATGGAATGGCCTAGTCAAAGCTCGGATTTGAATTCCATTGAAATGCTGTGGGGGATTTGAAACATGCAGTACATGCCAGAAAACCCTCAAACATCTTGCAAGTGAAAGTATACTGCATGGAATATACTTTTGGAATATACCAGCAAGCCTGGTGGACTATTATGCAAAACACCTACAATAAGTTATTTCTATGAAATTGGGCAATACTAGCTTCTGAGGCCAAGAGTATACTTACTTTTTACATCTATTGAAATTTCTGTTGAATAAATGATTAAAAAAGCTAATTTTTCTTGTGGTTTTGTTCAAGTATATCAACTTCATTAATAGTCACTGTTTCAAAGATCAAATGTTTGCTTGTCCAAATATGTCAAAAAAGCCAACAATTTCCATGGGGTGTACTTATTTTTTCACAGGAATGTATATGCACACAAGTATTTGCTTTAGCTCAGTAAACATGACACACCCCTCCCAGATGTGTCGTGATATCACATTCCCAAGCCTAATTCTCCTATACTGTGATTTCAGTGTTACCAATTTAGAAACTGTCAAGAATTTTAGACTCTTTTTGTCCCCTTTAGCAACTATTAAATAAACAAATAAATAAATAAATAAATAAATAAAGAGCCTGGTGACAAATGTAACACCTATTTTAAGCTGACCTGCCCCCATACAACTCTTGTTCTTGACTTGTCTCTCGACTTGAAAGAGCAGGTTCACTCAACTCACCAGGGTGTAAAGCTCAGTCCCGCCAGGATTTTTTGATCACAGAAATGAAAGAAAAATCAAGTAAACCCCACAATTTTCTGAGGAGCTTGCAATTTTTCCATCTATCCGCAGATTTGGGCCAAAACACACATTCAGCCAAAGCCCACTTCAATTCATATGCGATGAACGAGAGTACAGCCAAAACGTCTCATTTGCCAACAAACATCACTGCGAAAAACTGTGCCATACAATTTCATGCCGTTTTACACAAAAGGGGAGGCAAACTGTTTTGCACACCATGCAACACTGTTGCAGAACATAAAAGAAAATCAAGTCTGGTGAGTCACTTTTCCTCTCTGTAGCATACAATGCTGTGAAAAAGTATTTGCCCCATCCTGATTTCTTCTGCTTTTGTGTATATATCATACATAAAACAAAGGCAACCGGAGTAAACACAGTAGTTTTTTTTTATTGAATTAAAAAAAAAAAAAAAAGTTATCCAACACCCATCACTCATGAGAAAAACTAATTGCCCCTTAAACTTAAAATCTGGTTGTGCCACATTTAGCAACAATAACTACAACGTAACACTTCTGATAACTCTTCTTTGCAGAACTGCTTTAGTTCAGCCAAACTGGAGGGTTTTTGATAGGGCTGTGATGGTGGCTAATAAGAGATGTGCACCAATAAATTTGAATGAAGCCATATGTCGGTTTTGTGGGGAAAAAGGCATGTCACTCGTTTTGTTATTTTATTTAATATTTAGTTTTTTTTTAACATATTTAGGTTACCGTCCTACTGGTGTTTCTTTCAAAGTTTTATAGGCTTGTGGTATACTACATTTAAGAAAAAGTATTTGTCGGAGAAACATGTGATCAAGTTTAACTCCATCTCTTTATTATCCACTAATTCTCCTTCTCCGCTTGCGTGCAATCACAATACCATATCCCACAGCACCCTCGGGCTGTTTCTCATTGCAACACCACAACACAACAAGGCTGTATCAAATTGTTTCACTGACAGAAGTGCTCAAATATAGCCTCATTTAATTTTTTTATATTCAGGTTTTTATTTAAGTCTATAAAATTGTATATAATCATATTATATTATATAGTGATATATAAACTTCAGTTGCTTCCCGCTTCCACCACCACCGCTTGTGGTGTCAATGTCAAAGCCCTAGTTTTCGAGCATGAACTGCCCATTTAAGGTCCTGCCACAGCATCTCAATTGGTTCAAGTCAGGACTTTGATTAGGCCACTCCAAAACTTGAACTTTGCTTTTTTTTTTTTTTTTTTTTAGGCATTCACAGGTGGACTTACTCCTATGCCTTGGATCACTGTCTTGCTGCATAATCTAGTTGTGCTTAGGTTTCAATTTATGGACTGAAGACCGGTTAATCTCCTCTAGGATTTTCTGGTACAGAGCAGAATTCGTGTTTCCCTCAATTATTGCAAGTTGCCCAGGCCCTGAAGCAGCAAAGCATCCCCACACCATCACACTTCCACCACCA
>JANDJT010000021.1:14503446-14528572 GCA_024331685.1 Stegophilus panzeri | reverse complement strand
CTCTTTATGGTTGACAAATAGGCTAAGTATTCCATAATGTCTCATTCCATAATGTTCCATGTTGTTCCATAATGTCTCATAATGACGTTTTGTTATATTCTTTCATTCTGGCAAACGAGAGACAGGTTTGTCTCTCGTTTGCCAGAATGAAAGAATATAACAAAACGTCATTATGAGACAAAACACCATGACTTATAGGCATACGGGGACTTAGATAGACAGCAGAGGCAACAGAAAGTGGACGAATTAAAGAAAGGCCTTGTACAACAGCAAACAATGTTTTCTAAAGCAAAAGCACAGAGTTATGCAGCCGTAAAAGCCAGTTTTATCGTGGCTGAAGAAATAGCTGAGTCAGGCCGACCATACACATAGGGTGATTTTCTGAAGAAGTGCATGCTTAAAGTTAGCGATGTGCTGTGTCCTGATAAAAGACAGTACATTTGCGAATGTCAGTCTTAGCAGAAATATAGTAGCAGATTGTCTGGATGAGCTAGCCATAGAGCTACAAGAGCAGCTCACTGAAAAAGGAAAATCCTTTGTATAGCTTTCTCACTTGCTGTGAAGGCAAAGTACGATTCAGTTGGGAATAAATATATATAAACATAAGCCATATCTGGCCTGCGGATTGGTCTATTTTATTATATGGCCCCTAAGTTGATTGAGTTTGACACCCCTGCTCTACAGTCTTCTTTAAGGTCTATGTGTACTTTCAAATCAGCAGCCATTCACATTATACTTCCACAAAAAAGGTATCTCATATGTCCTGCCCTTTGTAGCCTGTGTTTGCCTTTTTTCAGATGGATTTATTACATCTGGAGTCTTGGTTATGGTCACTGAAAAACCTTTTTAATTTGTTGGAGTCCAATAGTAAGATGTCAAGTATATCGAGACACATGACAATGCTCACATTTGGATTGCGAGAGTTTTGATTCTGAAGATCTTGAAGCTTGTTCCCTACTTCATAGCCCATTGACATGAACGCTCTTTTGGAGTGGCTCGAACAGAACCTAAGTATGTTAACATGCATAGTTTTCTTGTGAAAGTGTTCTATACATGTTTAGTGCATATTGTACTGTATATCTAATCCATGGGTGCATCTCAATCAGCTCGCTACCTCCCTAGGTGGTGAATCAGTATATTATGTACACGAGTTGGGGCACTGGTAAGGACCCTGGTTCACTACGCGTTAGGACACTGATGACTCAAGTTCCGGCGGCATGATTACATACTCAGGTTGTAAAACATCACCAACGGCATTTATCTGGCCAGGCAGGGCCGATATCTTTCTGACATTATATGTCATATAAATTTGTTAGCTTTAATCACACACATTTCTGTCATGGTACTTCAAGCAGGATCATAGGCTAGCTAGTGGATTTCTTTAAATCATTAAACACTTAAAAGTCGTTAGATTTAAACAAACCGCATATAGAACGTCAAAAAAAAGTTTAAAATCGCTAAATGATAAAGTAATCTTTTAAGAGCTACAACAACGATAACAAGCTACTTACATTTGTGAACAAAGATGGCTGAGAGTTGGTTTTTTGAAGCTGAGAGGTTTCAGGAAATATGACGACATTTCCAGTAAGGGAACGTAGTCAGCATCGATGATCCCCGGTTTTTGCCATGCATTGTGGGATTTTTTTAGGGAGCAAACGTTCCAGTACACTGGAAGGATTTTGCAATTGAGACAGCCGACTCTCTAAAATGGCCAACTCTCTGATCTACTGAACTAAGGAGCTGATGGAGACGCACCCCATCTTTCTCATGGTTCATCAGAGACTTGTGGAGAAAAATGCCATCACCTTTATTTGTACCAGGTGGACTTCTGTAAATCTGATTATAATGCAGGAAATGATTATCAGTTCAGATTAATACTCCGCTCTCTGCTTTAGGAAAATATAATCAAATTTAAACCCAAAATTTATAATCAAATGTCATAGACAATGTTTAGTTGAACTTAATTTAAATGTCAAAAAAATGTCTCCATGGGTTTATCACACAGTTATCACATGTATGAACCACTTTTGTGGCTCCAGTTATATTACACATACTATATTAAATAATGTCTTGTGGTCTTCTGAAGTCTGTGCTAAATAATAATAATAATAATAATCCATGAAATTCTATGCAGGATGAATCAGATTTCTAAGAACCAGAATGAGGTCTGATCTCTGCTGGGGTTTGGATTCTCCACATGACTGGTGTGGAGCTTCATTCTGAACAACAGATTATAATAAAATGAATGATTTGCACATTTTTATGATGCTGATTTCTAAGAAATTACTAAAATGCATGCATAAATGTGATTTCTTACATTTTAGACACTATCAACCTTCTTTATTATTTAAGCTAAACTGTGACTAATACAAGGTGTCCCAAAAGTCTCCATACTTAGGGGACATTAACACCTTTTAGCAAAAGAACAAAAGAAGCACGTATTGAAATCATTCTCATGGCTGGATCGGGAAGCTGCCGCAAGGTTGCGATGGACTTTAACAGGAAAAATGGCGAGCACATCACACACAACACTGTTGCTAAACTTATTAACAAATTCACAAATATTGGAAGTGTTGTGGACCAACTGAGGAGTGGACGTCCAGGAACATCCACTGACAAAGGCACAACCCATGAGGTGCTGGCAAACATAGTTCCCTGTGTATGGAAACTTTTGGGACACCCTGTACTTGCATTAAAAATGGATTCCATAAACATCTAAGGCTATAATTCTATGTGATGTGTTGATATTCTCTTGTAGAAGATTTCTCTGAAAGTCAGTGGATCAGAGCACAATCTTATCTCAGGGAGCATCAAATTAATAGCTCTTGCTGCAATGGTGGAATTCTTTGTCTTATTACAAACAATGTTATTATTTCAATGTTTATTAGCTATGGGGTTAAGACATCGGGTACATCAGGTATTGTTGCATATATGTAAACAGCTAAGATCAGATTTTTTCACCATCAGCTATGGGCCACATTCAGATGATGCAACAATGACTGTTAGGCTCAGACAGAATTCATCATTTGGTGCTCAAACAAAAAAGTATCCTACATCTGAATCACAGAAGGCAGTCAGTGAAGTGCCGATGAAATAAATGATTAATCTGTAGGGTGATACAAACCATTCAATAAAACAGAAACTGGGCTTGAGCTGTTCTTTCTCAGGCCATGGCAGAGCAAGGATTCAGTTAAAGAAGAACCAAATTAAAAGGTGCAATCTCCAGATAGATCAATTTAATCTTTAAAAGAGAAAAATGAGACAATTGAATGGGTTGTGAACTGGCTAAGTGTGTCTAAAGGTGAATGACATTCGCTAACGGTTAAATGATGAGCATGTAAAGTAAAGTAAAGTGAAGCAGTGTTGTAAATAAAATAATCATGAAACAAGATCGAAATTAAGAGTGTTTCACTGTTGTTGTTTTGTTGTTGTTGTTTTTTTTGTTGGTAAATGAGACCTTTTAACTGTACTCATGTTCGACGCATGTGAATCGAGGAGGGCTTTGGATGAATGTGCATTGTGATGACATCACATGATGAGTCTTGGCCCAAATCTGCAGAAATTATGAAAAATTGTAAACCTCCTCCGCATACTGTGGAGTTTCCTTGATTTTACGTTAATTTCTACGATTGCAAAATCTCAAAAATCTGGAAGAACTGCCTTCTCTATTTTCATACTTTTTGTTTTAATTTAACTTTTAATGAGAT
Organism: Stegophilus panzeri; assembly: GCA_024331685.1. Taxonomy (NCBI): domain Eukaryota; kingdom Metazoa; phylum Chordata; class Actinopteri; order Siluriformes; family Trichomycteridae; genus Stegophilus; species Stegophilus panzeri. The sequence continues at coordinate 14,524,865 of JANDJT010000021.1, read as the reverse complement.
ATTTATCAATCATATGTCTTTTAATGTGCTATTTATGCTGTTCTTGTATTAACTGTTGCATTCTTTGCCATTTTCTCTTTTACTGTTTTATATAATTGTCATTTTATAAAACACTTTGAACTGAGTTTTGTATGAAAGGTGATTTATAATTAAGCAATATGGAATGAGCAAGTGTGCCATTGCACTGAATATCAGCATGGTTATGATTCAGCTTTAGGCCACAGGTAATCACAGCCGTGCCAATATTCAGTATAACTGCACAATTGTGAGTGCAATATTGCTTTTATACAACAGTTTTATAAATAAGAATTTAATATTGAGTAACTGACATTTTGGACAATGTGGTCAAATTATTTGTTTATTTTTTGCTCCTCAAATGGAAATAGATCTCATGGGCTAGGTACAATGATTTGTACATGTTATAGGTGTATCCGGTGAAATTATCTTCCCTTCTTTTTTCCATCTTCTTATTTTAAGTTCTTATTAAAAGTTAAGTTCCTGAGAAATGTATTAATTTGCCATGTGCGCTGATGATGTCGCTAACACCACTGCAATAACCACTTCAGTGGGACTGATGCACACACTGAAACTTCCCAGTGCAGTCATACTAAATATAAACACTCTTAGAATGTCACTTGTCCAATTAGATTAGTGGACTGGAACTAACTGTTGTATAAATAAAGAAGATTATTATTATTATTAATTTAAAAATTATTATTATTATTATTATTATTATTTATTCGCAGTACAGCTGATTTGCATTTAGTGACATCAACCTCCATAAAAGGCAAAACTCACACAGAACTGAAAGTGCAAAATGAGAACAAAACAGGGAGAGAAAAGACTCATTTTATTAATTTATGGTTATGTATGGTTTCTTTAAATATTACTAAATTTCAGATTTTATGTATATTTAATGCCATTAATATGAAATGAGTGGGTTTCACATACAAATACTTTTTCAGAGCACTGTAGTAAATCTTTCCTCCCCTCATCATGTAATGAAAATACATAATTTTTCATGAGGGCTACTTAAAGCCATTGGGTAAAATCAAGGCAATGTGGGAGTCTCTGATTTGTCACTGCAGAAGAATAGCGGTTATATCATACCTGGGTAGAATATGAAGGTGTTCTAGTTGTTTTGCAAGCTAAACTGACTACTTGCAATAGGCTAAAGAGTGAAACTATAATACACTTAGTCCTGAAAATATGTTCCAGTTAAGGAAATGATGTAAACATCTTCACAAGAGTCTTTGGATTATTATGAAGACATTGTGCAGAGCATCAGGGAAAATGGTGCTGTAAGCTACAGCCTATCACATCATAGAAAGAAAAAAGGCCAAACAGTAGAACAGTAGAAGCAGGTAGAACATGTAGCAATACTTCTGCACAAGTGACTGGCCATAATCTTTATTTACTTGTATGTTTGTCTATATGGCATAATAAATTCAAAGTTGCCATCATTGCTGCTGAAGTTGGTTTCATTTTCGATACTCGCACTTGTCCCAATAGCGTTCAAACAGAGCCTGTGAAAAGGTTTTAAGGACATACACATTCAGGATTGTTGCATGGACAGTGGAAGTGGAGGCTCCTCCATAGGGACAGGAGGTGCAAAGCCTCACCACTGATATCAACATTTCAACAAATGTTAACCTTCAAAAGCTCTGTGCATTGTAAAAGAACTTCATTGAAATACTAATGACTTTTTGAATGGCCAACAATTTAAAATGATGCTGCTATTTGACAGGGTATAAACCGTTGTTCCTTTGATTTGCTGACTTTTCTAGATGTTTTACTAACCTATAACTAACCTACTGAATGAGAATATATGGTATGCCAACAGCACTCAATGCAATCAAACTTTTTTTTTTAAATCTGTTATTTATAAATCATTTTAGAAAACTATTTGGATTTTTTAGTCCTCTCAAACATTATACACTATTTTGAATAGATCACTGATATTTTAATTTAAGGCAGGTCAAAAACAAGATTTTTTTTTCAGCTGTTCTTTGTATTGTGATTGCTACAAGTATCAAATCACAGAAATAGTCTATATACTGTACACCATATGGCCAATAGTATGTGGACACCTGACCATCAAACCAATATGTGAGCCTTCCACCAAACTGTTAACACAAAGTTGGAAACACACAATTGTCTAAAATGTCCTTGTGTGCTGTAGCATTATTATTTCCCTTCACTGGAACTAAGAGGCCCAAACCTGTTCCAGCATGACAATGTCCCTGTGTACAAAGTGAGCTCCATGAAGACATGGTGTGTTAAGATTGGAAGAAGGTGGAAGAACTCGAGAACTGCACAGAGTCCTGACCTCAACCCCACTGAACACCTTCGGGTGAACTGGAACTAGAGCCTCCTCGAAATCCCAACATCAGCACCTGACCTCAACCTCACTAATGCTCTTGAAGTTGAATGAATACAAATCCAAAATCTAGTGGAAAGCCTTCCCAGAAGAGTGGAGCTTATTATAGAAGCAAAGGGGAAATAAATCTAGAATAAATCTGTGTACACATCAATCTATTGGCTCACACATAAATAAAATATGAAACAGGCCAGTAGTGTTTGAGGTTCTGTACTACTGACCAGAAAGGTGTGAGTTCACATTCGTTGATTACTCAATGCTGACCTGCCAGTAACAAGTAATCTTGCACTAAATGTTATTATGAATAATTGTATTTTTGGTTCCTGCACTAGATACTTGCATATTATTATTATTATTATTATTATTATTATTATTATTACATTACTATTTATTAATATTGTCATTACTGTAGATCATTGCTATTAGTATGGGATAAGGGTGTAATTATTTTTGCTAGACATGTGGCTCTGTGATATCAATTGCATAAAGGAGCTGACCTGGACAGAATATCCAAAGCTCATTTATATCTAATTCAGACAATATAGATGTCATTTTTTCACTTAGTTATACTAGCTCAGTAAATGTTCATGATATTAAAACAGCTTTATTGGCGGATGGGAGATGTTTACATTTAACTAAATGCCTCTGGTTCATACAGCAGCAATTAACGTAAAAAATCACCCTATTATTGGAAGCGTGTAATTGCATGATCCAAATACCTAATTTATTCAGAAAATAAACTAAGCATGTATTATGTGAGCTCACCTGGAACAGCACATGCATAACATTACAGCCAGCAGCAGGGAACGGCGTGTGGGAGATCCTGGAAGGGAACAAAAATAAAAAATTCACCATCTGTAGGTGGAAATCTGTTATCAGTGGTGATACATCACACTGTGAGACTTTCAATAGTCATTAGAATCCCAGATGTCAAATGTAATCCACAAAATGATATTTATCAGCTGCTCGCTGTTGGTTTTTACAAGGCAAAAACTGTGACCTGTCTGGACCTGGCCGTAGCCGACTGATGACGGGGAAGTTAAGGCGCTTCAAGTGGAGTGAGGATAGTCGGGAATCTCAGATAATCAGGTAAACAAATGCTTGCTTGTTGGCAGTAAAACGCACGACGAGCACGCTTTTTCTTTGAAAATGAAAGCTTTCAGTAACGTATGTCACGTTGTTATGTTTTGAAATCCACGCAACGACATTTACAGTAAAGAAAAGTGTTGCATTTTACACCGCAGTGGCCTTCGCTTAAATGACCCTTCGATGGCTCGTGCGGTGGCCAGTCGAGCTTCACGAGCCGTCATGGAGGAGCGCGAGCCTAAAATAAACTGTAGCACCAAGCTAGCTAGCTAGCTTAGCTTAGCTACGCAGCACTAGGCCAATTCGTGCTTCAAAATGATTCAGATAACCTATTAGCTAAAATACTTCATATAAGGAGACGCTTTATTCACGGTTTAAATGCATCGTTTACTAGTGGTTAATAAAGAAGCGTGTTTGTAGACGTCTCGTATCCGCAGTTAGCATATGAAGCCGCTAGCAGTAAGACCTGATGGCTAACAAGTGCTCTGTGCCCTTCTTCTGCACAATTGAAAGCGCGGTTTGTTACGTGCTTGTACATATTCATCATCACTAGACCCCCCCTCATCGTATATATTATTGTCACTGTTATTTACTCGAAAGCTCAATAGTGTGTACACGAGCTAGATAGCATCCCATATTGCAAATAAAGAATATAAAATGTATAAGCAGCCAGCTTGTCTTTCTCTGGCTAGCTGCTTTGTGTTGACACCATAGCTAGCTAGCCTGGGTGTTCAAGGTGTATACGGTGCATTACACTCATTATTGTATTTACTAGTTTCAGTAATTGCTAGATGGTATACAGGAGGCATTGGAAAAGTTTTAAGATCTTGCATTTTATGAATCTGTGATAATGGAAGAATTTTGTGAACAGCCCGTATGCTAACAAAGCCACGGCTCTGACCCGAGCTAGACGTTTGATATCACTGCAAAACCATTTAATAAATACGTTATCGCCCTAGAAATCAATAACACGAATATCACTAAATCTAAGAAGATTTATATATATATATATATATATATATATATATATATATATATACTGGAGTGAATGAACAGTGTAATTATTATTATTATTATTATTATTATTATTATTTAAACATGAGCTTTATGTATCATGTATTTCCATACAATATATGCATTGCCCAGTGTTGCTTTGCAGTAACATCACCTGTAATGTTTTTGTGTCATCGCTCTATAGATTTGAGTCCACTGTCCTGGCATGGGGGACATGAAGACCCCCGACTTTGATGACTTGTTGGCAGCATTTGATATTCCTGATATCGATGCCAAAGAGGCCATTCAGTCAGCACCAGAAGAGGTGGAGGGACACCAGGGATCAAGCAGTGGGTCCATCACAAAATCAAGCGAGAGCGGAGTTGGCGGAAGTTCCACCCTCAGAGCCCCAAGCCCAGCCACTGATTCACAGAGCGATCCCTCTATCGTTAGTGTTATTGTAAAGAATCGGGTGCGTAGTGAAGCCTTTGAAGGTGGTGATGTACCAGTGTCGGAACCACTCAACCATAATGGATTTGTGTCCTCAGGTGGGGCAGGTCATCTGTCTCAGTCTCGAAACCAGCCAAATGGGGAGCAGTGGCCTCTGTGTGGCTCCAAAGTGACTCCGGACACCACGGGGTCAGTGCTTGGATGTGCTAACACCTCCAAACAGAGTAGCAACATCTTCAACAAGCTAAAGCCTCTGATGGCACAGGGGTCTGGAGACCCTGTTGGTAGGGCCAGAAGGATGCAGATGCTGCAGCAACAGCAGCATGCACAGCAGGAAATAGGATCGGAGGGAGCTGACAAGACAAAGAGCGCTGCTGTTCCTGGGGGCACGAGTGGAGTGGCTTCTCCTTTTTTCCCCCCTCCCAAACCATATCTCCCCAATTCTTCCACTGTTCCTTCTTCATCACCTTCATCAGCCTCTCCTTCGGTTGGGTCCCGTGTGTCAGGGGCTGTTGCCTCATCACCACATGCTACAAGTTTGACAGAACCATTTAATGGCACTCCACGCCACAGTTCATCAGAATTTAGGCGTATGGACTCAGAGGAGGAAGATTCAGATCCAGATTCTGGGGGATCACTGGTCATTCAAGAAAGTCCAGGCTCTCCAACCTCCCCAAAATGTTCACGCAGACTTAAGTCTCCCGCTGATAGTTCAGAGTCCCCATCACTTCCCCGCTCAGCACCCATGTCTTCAGCTGCTTACCCCAAACCAGGCGACATACCTTTGGCCTCACCCGCATCCCCTCAGGTGCAGAACTGGCTTTCTTCACCTGTTCAGACAGGAAATGTTAAGAGCCCACCCCTGGAAGAACGAAATCCAGAGCATGTCATTGAGGAGCGTGACTCACCAGAAAGTCCAGAGCCTGAGATCCCCAAGGTTTCAGTTACAATGCCTGCAGTCTGTAAAAAGTCTTCCAGCCCAGCACTAATTGCTTCCTCCCCACCTACAGGCCTCCGAGAACCTAAAGAGGAAGAAGAGGAGATGGAGGTGGCCAAACCGGTCAATGAGGAGAATGGGGATGCAGCTAATTTAGGTCAGGACAGTGGACAAAAAGAGGAAGAAAAAATGGAGGTGGAAGATGAGAGCATTGCTACCCAGTGTCTCGCGATCCCTGATAGCAGCGGAGGCACTGCAGCCGATGGTAACATATCCTCCAGGCCTCTTAAAGTCAGAATAAAGACCATTAAAACCTCCACAGGAAGCATCACTCGAACAGTTACCCGTGTGGCTGGGAAAGGGGCTGCAGGTAAAGGTACAGATGGTGCAAAAGTGCAACCAGAAGGTCAGACAGTCAATGCTAACAAAGCCCAAAGAGCTGAACCCACTGGTCGAATGGTAAAAGGTTCCACCCTGCCTTTGTCCACTTTAGAAGCAAGCAGTGCCATGCTAGCTGCAGCAAGCAAAGCTCAAAACAAAAGCTCTGTGTCAGCTGACAAGACCAAGGTGTCTGCCACAGCTGTCAGCATTACGAAAGCTGCCAACCTGCCAGTGACACCTACAGTTAGTGGTATTAGCGTGCGTGCCACTTCTGGGAGGGCAACTAACGGAGGAACGCCTAATGTTCACATACCTTGCAAGCCAGCCTCTATTGTGAACAGCACAGGGGCTGTAATTTCCCGCAGCCAGTCAAGCCTGGTCGAAGCCTTCAACAAGATCCTGAACAGCAAGAACCTGCTTCCTAGCTACCGCCCCGATCTCTCTACACCACCACCACCTGAGTGGGGTCTCCCCATGCCTGCAACAGGCTACCGCTGTCTAGAGTGTGGGGACGCCTTTGCTCTGGAGCGCAGTCTGGCACGTCACTATGATAGGCGCTCCCTAAGAATTGAGGTTACCTGTAATCACTGCGCAAAGCGCCTGGCCTTTTTTAATAAGTGCAGTCTGTTGCTGCATGCTCGGGAGCATAAAGAAAGAGGACTGGTTATGCAGTGCTCACACCTGGTCATGAGACCAGTTACTGTGGAGCAAATGATCGGCCAGCAGGACACCACACCTATTGGTATGTAATCTGTTGTTTTCACTATACATGTTACATCCTAAGGAATAAACATACTCATTTTTACAGTTAGTAATATGAAAGCATTAATTTCAAGAATGTTCCATGCTGTACTTCTAGGTATGCTCTCGCCTCCACTTACTTCTCCATCTTTGTCAACTCCCGCTAACCAATCAGGAACACCCTCGATCCCTTCCACCCCAAGTCCACTAAAAGAGTCACCCTCACAAGCCCCGGTTGCTTCCCAAACCAGTCCAGCTCGCCGTGGGCCTCAGAGTCCTCATGTCCTAATGCCTCTTCCCTGCAAGAAGGGTGAAGTTCTTCAGTACAACAATTTCAAATGTCCTGAATGCCAGACTCAGTTTGCAGGCAAGGCTGAGCTAGTTGCCCATTTCCAGCAAATCAGAGCTACCCCTAATTCAGTGAGTAGCAACAACTTTGATTTTTTTATTATTATTATTGTTAACATTATTAACCAACACACAGAAAGCATGCTCCTATGAATTGCTGTACATGGCAGTCGAAATGAGTAATTTTGCTGTTACACAATTTCAATACAATTAACTTGCACGATCACTGCTATACAGATCTTTACTGCTCTCTCTTCTTTTCTCAGACCTGTATGCTTTGCTCTCCGCCAATGATGCTATCTAACGGGTGCAGTGTGTCAGCTCACCAGCGAATCCATAAGCACCGGGCTCCTCATGTGTGTCCAGAATGTGGTGGCATTGCCCGTCAAGCCAGTTTTAAGACCCATCTAGAGGAGGCCTGTCTTCATTTTGCCAGACGCATCGGTTACAGGTCTTAGCGTTGGTCTAAATGTTTACAAGTACAAAAAAATGGAAAAATAATTATTTTAGACACTCATGTCATGTCAGTGTGTGACAGACAGGGTGTGTTACAGGGTTACACTAGGAGTTGGTTAGATATTAGAATTTGGAAAATACTTCAGATACAATCACTGAAGGGATTTGTTTCTGTTTCTGTAGATGCTCCAGCTGTCAGGTGGTGTTTGGTGGGCTGAACTCCATCAAATCTCACATTCAGACTGCTCACTGCGAAGTGTTCCACAAGTGTCCACATTGCCCAATGGCCTTCAAATCAGCCCCCAGTGCCCAGGGTCATATCAGCACCCAGCACCCCACCCTCAGTGCTGCTCAGGCCAAGTATGTTCTAGATGTTCTCTAAAACCTGCAAAATGATGACCTTTATCTGAATCTAGAATTAGAGTGCAGTACATTGTTATAGCTAAAAAAAAAAAAAAAAAAAGGATCACATATTAATATATTAACATGTACATTAGTATAATCAATAAAAGCCAAGATTGAGCTTTTAAAGCAAACAACAGCTATTGTCGGTGCATATATTTATTGTTGTATTTAGCAAAACTTTTAATAGCCAAGTATTTGTTGCCAGTGTAATTTGGGCTTTGCGATTTTCCCACACCATACTGATATAATGTTTATAAACCGTATGTGCTGTATGTATGAATATTGTTTTTGGGAGACTTATTTCAGGTCAGTTATCCCTGTGTACTGTAATCCCTAATTATGTATCATCATTCTGTACTTCCATTCTGTAGGATGATTTACAAGTGTGTGATGTGCGACACAGTCTTTACCCAGAAACCTTTGCTGTATATGCATTTTGATACTCACCTGGCCAAGCAGAAAGTGCATGTTTTTAAATGTCCAGACTGCACCAAGTTATATGCTCAGAAGGGTTCTATGATGGAACACATCAAGGTTAGTAGCAATAAAGTGCAATTCTCTTCCTGTCCTCTTGCCTTTTTGTGTTGCCCATTCTTTGCCTTTTTCTTAAAAGAATGTGGTGTCAGAAAAGGCATACAGTAAAGTTTTGGTTTGGCCTTTACCGGGTAACTCCAGTGTTACCTCGTGCAAAGCTCTGTACCAAGCACATATACGAATAATTTGTGAGCTGGCATGTGAATCACGCTCACATCCTTATCTTCACTCGCCTTTGATTGACTCCACTTCTCTCCCATACAGACTGCACATAGAGGCCTGTCAGGCAAATCAGAGGCTCCGCCCAGTGCCTCATCTCCTGTCTCAGCCTCAAATGCAAACGCCACATCGAGAAAGCAAGGACAAGGTGAGGGGGAGGAAGAAGAGAAAGAAGAGGAAAGAGAGGAAAGAGAACATGAAGAGGAGGAGGAGGAAGAAGATAATGATGAGGAAGACCAGCCTAGTTCCCCTGATAGTGGGAGTAGCATGGAGTGGAGGTGCAGGGAGTGCAAGACACGATACAGAGAGAGAGATGATTACATTGACCACATGAAGAATGAGCATGGCACGGTAAATACACACCCAACATTATTTTACTTTATTCATTCATTTATTTATTTATTCATTACTTTGTATATATGGTTCATAATAAATATATTATAAAATATTTTATTGTTGCTTAAACACCAACTACATGAAAGATTGTATTAGGAGGAAGTCACAAATAGTAACTATAAAAGTAAAATCTACATGTGATTTGAATAAAATATTATGTGTATAAATGTATGTTTCTCTGGTCCTGCAGTCAATAAAGAAATTTCCATGTCGGATGTGTGAGCGTTCCTTCAGCTCGGCCAACAGCCTGCGTCGCCATGTCCGTGTCATTCACGAGGGTGTCAAGAGAGTCTTCCAGTGCCAGTGAGTTAACTTGTTTGTTTTTTTTTAGTTTTCATTTCAGATAAACATTTATTGTGTAATTACAAGCTGGTCACAAACTAATTTAAAGGAGACCTATTTTAAGCCTTTTTACAAGATGTAATAGAAGTCTCAGGTGTCCCCAGAATGTGTCTGTGAAGTTTCAGCTCAAAATACTCCACGGATCATTCATTATACTGTACTGAAAATGACCTTTTTGGGTGGAAGCAAAAACACGCTGTTTTCGTGTGTATATCTTTAAATGTCTCTTGAGCTGCTGCTCCCTGCCCCCTTTCCACAAGAGGACTGTGGCTTTACAACTCTGGCTTTGGAGACTATGGCAACAACAACAAGCTCATTCACAAAGCAGTCTTGTGTAAAATGATTCGCACAAAACCTACACAGTTTTCAAAAAGACAATCACCTTACTATATTGTGCATAATAAAGGTGGGGATATGAATTATACTGACAGTAAGTGTTTTTGGGTTAAAAATAAAAATTACAACATAGCTCTGGTCTCCATGAATACAATCAGAGACAATGGTAACTTTAGCCGCATTAGTCGTGGAATCTGCTAACAAGCTCATTCAGAAAGGCGATTTGCAAACATTCACAAAATATAAAGTGCGAAAATTGCGTCTTCTGGATATGAAGCTTGATCATGAACAGTTGGTACTGATCCATTCTTGAGAATCAAGTTTTTAGCAAATCCTCTTTCGTATTGATGCTTGTTCACAAAGCAGTCTGGTGTAAAATGATTTGCACAAACTTATTCGAATTTAGCTATTTTTGGGGACACTTTTACTTCAAAATTAGAACTTCTCCACTTCTTGTCTTTAGTGGCTCTGAGGCCGGGAGTACATGAAAACTCTTATGTTCATTCTTACAGCCAACAACAGAACACTTTCAGCGCTCACGAAGCTGAGACATTCTTCTTACCACTGTAGCTGCTCCAGCATGGAAAACATGGCAGACTGTGTGCAGCTCACTCAGGGGAGGATCTATGCTAATAGACCCCCTGGGCGGGTCTTGTTCCAACTTGATGTCACGTTGGGTAGAAAATGAAAACGACTCATTTTGAGACACTGTTTATGATTTATTGGGAATATAAAAAAGGTGTGGGTGGATCTTTACTTTTGTAGGGTTGTTGTGTACACACACTGCTGACACAGATTTATGTTCAAACACCATTTAAAAGTGAATTTTTCATAATAGAGCCCCTTTAAATAACTAAATTGAGCATTGAAGGAAGAATAGACTAAAGCAAATCTGTTAACTTACTACATCTAAAAGTATTCCATTCAGTTCTTTTTGTATAGGCTTCACTTTAAAATATGCAGTTACTATTTGTTGAGGGGGTCAGGTGGATCAAATGTGGTGTCATGGCAAAAACATATGGGAACCTTGATGGTTCAAGAGTCAGATTTTTGTTTTTTTGGGTTTTTTTCCATCACAGGTACTGTTCGGAGGGCAAACGAACATTCAGCAGTCGTCTGATATTGGAGAAGCACATCCGAGTCAGGCACGGCATCCGAACTAGACAGACAATAGAGAAGCGGGTAAAGAAATACATTTCAGGTTCTCTCAAGTGTAATTAGATAATGCACAGCTTCTACAACTCTGGTCTGGTCCAGGAGCTAAATTTAAACCTTTCCTCAGTTCAAATGGGAATTGGCAAAACCCTACATTTTCAGGACACTGTTGGGAATCTATGCAGTAAGCATGGCCACTGTTGTAATTTGGATTAGATTCGCATTTTTTGATTAGGTGCTTAAGTTTAGAAGTAAATTGCAGCAATCGGCGGTCATTACGCTGCAGCCACCACGGCACTATAACAAAAGCTACAGATACACATTAGTGCACCGTTTGTTGTGGCATGTTTTATGTCATATGACCTTGATTTATCTTGGTTTACCATAAGTTGCACATTGCATATGATAATATCTAGAATACTGTGTATTGTCAGAATACCCCAAATACAAGAAAACGCTCAGCACCAGGCGACGGAGCAGGAAGTTCCTCAGAGGTTGACTATGAGGGCGGAGCTTCCTCTGTCGGAGGCGGGGCTGACGTGCCAGATACTGGAGGGGAAGAGACAACAAGCCCGGCCAAACGAACGCGTTCATGTGAGAAGGAAGAGGAAGCAGAAGAGGAGGAGGGCGGTTTTCGCTGCGCGCCATGCGGCTTCAGCACACTAGACCGGGGCGAGTTCCAGCAGCACATTCTTAAGCACCGTGACAGCGAGTCAGCATCACTCCAGTGTGTGCAATGCGGAGCCTGCTTCGCCTCGGCTGCCTCGCTAAGCCGTCACCGTTTCATTACACACAAATTAAGGCAGGATCAACAGGACAGCCGCCACACATCACACACACCCAAATCCGGAGAGGAGGAGAAGGGTGATGAGGAGGGTGAGGGGAGCATGAGCTGCAGAGTGTGCGGCCGTCGCTTTGACAAGGCTTCGGACCTAAACACACACTTCCGCACACATGGCATGGCCTTCATCAGTGCACATAAGACAGATAAGGTTGTGTGAGGAGAGGTACTGAGAACAGTGGGAAGAAAAAACTATGAAAATGCAGTGGAAAAGGAAGGTGAACAGCTCTTTTGACCAATCAAGAGTAGGCAGGTGCACTGATGTCCAACTTTGCAGCATTCGTGCACCCACATTATATTTTATTCAATTATATTTGTTCAACACATTTAAAAAGACAGCTGAAACATAAATATTGTTAATGCGGTTAATACATGTGATAAAGACACTAATAAAGTAAAGTCTGGCTCCTTTACAATTTGCATTAAGCAGTCAGTCTAATACTTTTTGTCAGAAAAAGGCAGCAAAAGTCTAGGTTGAATCAGTAATATGATTCTGAGCAAGAAATGTGAGGGGGGGGAAATCACATTTAAAATTCAGAATTTGTATTCCCCACAAGTATATATCAGTGATTATATAATATATTGGCCAGTCCTTTTATCTGTCAAACCAACATTCACAACTGCACAAACCATTCATTCTAACACATTCTCTATCATTATTAATTATTAATCCTGAGACTACACACATTCACACAGGGTCACAGAGGTGTTCACCATTTTGAGATCAGTTGTTACAACTGGAGCTGCTCATTTGCAGCACATTTTCTGTTCCAAAAACAGAATTGGAGCTCAAATTCCCAACAGAGCATTAAAAGTTACATAAGGGTGCTAATGAAGCCTTTTTCCTGTTTGTATAAAAAAAAACACTGAGCTGTAGTAATGATATTGTATCAGCATTGTATTATTGATATTTATTTATATGAATTGTTCGTACTGTTTGTGAGTCGTCTTTTTTTTTTTTTTGGCGAGACGAATTGTGAAAGTGAAAACTATGGTTGTTGTTGTCAAAAACCTGAGGATCCTGTGGATATGTCAAGAAAAGAGCTCCTAAGGTAGTAAAATATAAGATATGTAAAGTCCAAATGGTTTAATAGTCACATGGTCAATGGTTCAGATGTGTTCATCAGACCAAACAGGATCTCACCCACAACCACATGATTAAGACGTGTGTAAATGGCGCGTGATTAAAGTTTGCTCTGGTTTTGTTTAGAAAACGTGAACAAGTTCAGTCTTTTGTATTTGTATTTTCTTTTCCTTAGCTGATTTCAGATACCCATAATGTAAATATATCATTTATGCCTGAGGAGCTGGGTGTTTTTTTATGGATTTATTGTAATTAAAAAGCAGACGTTGAGTGTAATGGATCGCCGAAACATTTTATTACACAACAATACAAATGTTTTGTTTTTTTCTTTTAGTGTAGTCTTTTTCTATCAAAAGTGTCTATGCTTGTTAAAATGCCATGTTTCTTAAAAAAGCATTAACAATTATAGTGTGATCTTGTGAGACATCTGAATGTGTGAGTGTCTAAGTTTAGTCCCATATGTCCTTTACATAAGGTTGAATATTCATCATCTGGTGAACTTGCATCTGCCTGCTTCACTGCCATACAGTTTGCATCAGTTCTACTTTATTGTTTCTGAATAAAGTGGCAAATTGTTACAGTATAGCTATTGTCCCTGTTTAATAAGCACTACGACATAGATGACGCGTTACTAATAGACACTGGGTGTTAATACAGTGAAATACAGGGAATGCAATCAAAGTGCTTTATAACATAAGTGAACATGCTCAATCATGGGTCAAATTAGTGTCAAGTCAAATATCTTGTGAAAAAATAAACACCATTTACATTAAGCTACCGTTATGTACCCAGGTACCCGTGCTGAATTTGGTTATCTTTCTTGCCCAGGTACCATGTGAGGCCACCTGAGACACACGGGCACAGCTTAATAGCTAATAGACCATCTATTAGTCACACAGTCTTTGGCACAAAAAACTTAAGTATCTTAAGGTTTCACAATTTAAGCAGTTTAAAACAGTAATTTAATGTTTATTATCCTTTTTTATTTATTTACCCATAGTGATGTTTTCGTATCACTATTCTTCCTTAGGTTCTCACATAAGTAAAAGCAAATTATCATTATAAGGACAAACCCCAAATGGCTCCCTATTCACTTCATTTGTGCCCTACAGAAGACATAACGGAATGGCACTGAACATTCAGTATCTAGCTGAACATATTCTCACTCCATAGTGTAGAAAGACATTTGAAATTCAGGCACAGATGCATGACTTTGGGTGTGTTTTTTAAATTTTGTCATTGGGTATTATTAAAAGTTAATATGTTTTAAAGTTCATATGCATGGTTAGCATAAGCTGGCTCATCTGTTTATTAAAGGTTAAGGTTGGATTGGACTGGATTTGTTTCCATTTTATTATACAAGTCACCACCTGATAACCTCCAGAGAAGCTCTTCCTGTTTTCACAAAGTAGAGTTATATTCTCTTTGAGTTCTTTGGCTCAGTTTATTAAAAACTCCCAAATGGTTCACTGCCATTTTGTCTGAACCAGAACAAGTTTGGATCTTTTGACCAGGGGTTATTCTTCATTGTCTAACTATGGCTGAAATTCTTTTATGAAATCTCAGTCTACTTTCTGATTAACAAAATAGCATTACATTGCAATGTGTTTTATAAAATATATTCAAATAAGGATGGCGGCATGTACTGTTGCCACCTCACAACTTCCATCCTGAGCTTGCGTTAATGTCTGTGTGGAGTTTAATATGTTGTTCCTGGGTTTTCCCCAGGTTCTCCAGTTTCCACCTCCCTAAAACATGCTAAATACCATTCTTATACAGTCATTGCTTTGCTGGGACTTTCTCACTGAGTTTCTGCTGGATCGGCGTTTGTTTCAAATGACAAGAAACCCTGGTTAACTGCAGTGTTAATCACCTGGATAACATACTGTATGTCGTGAGGAAGTGACCCACATTTGGACTCACTGTAATGGTGTTCAGAGATGAATGCAGCACTCATGCCACTGGGAGGGGCAACATTAACCTGTATGTAATGCCTGCCTATAGGCTATGGTGATGATAACCTCCAGTCAGGGTCTATTTAGACCCCTTGTGACAGATGTACAATTGGTCTGAGGATCAGATGGCCACTATCTAGTCTAAATAGTACCATATGGAGTGCACTGGGCATGGCAGAGCATGGTCTGCAGGTTTGTGGGTTTCATGGATTGCTGCAAGGCCATTTAATTGATTTACAATTTGGGTAATTTTACATTTGTCAGAAACCCCAAGTTTAACCACAAGATAATTTCAGGGTCACTGAGTTCAGCAAAAAAATTATTCAGTTAAAAATGCCCTTAAGGATACTTCTGGAAGAGTTTATTTATACAGAACATACTGACTAACACACACATAAACATTTATTTACATTTAACTCAGCCCCAGTCCACTGTCTTTTACTTCATATGCAAGGCTTAATGGAACAGTAAAACATTTGACCCCTGGGGCTTAAGAGGGCTGATAGAGAAGCGGAATTCACTTTACATAGGAAAGGGTTTAGAATGCTTCAGCTGTTGACTTGTGCAGGTCTGGTTTTCCTGGACTTTTCCATCAAATGCTGATATGCACACACAAAGTATTTAAAGGCTATAGATAAACCCTATGGAGCAAAATACTCAGTTATACAGTCATGGGAAAAAGAAAGGACATGCTCCTTCTAGTCTGTTTTTATTTATCAGGGCCTAAATAACAATTGCATTTACTTTTCACTGGAAAGAGTTTCGCTGTTGACTTGCGTAAATCTGTTTTTCCTGGACTTTTCACAAAGTGCTGACATGCGGTATTTAAAGGCTATACAGTGCTGTGAAAAAGCATTTGCCCTCATCCTGATTTATTCTGTTTTTGTGTATATCTCATACTAAACAGTTTTAGATCTTCACACAAAATAAAACATAAAACAAAGGCAACCTGAGTAAACACAAAATACATTATTTTATTGACGCAAAAAAAATTATCCAACACCTATCACCCATGTGAAAAACTAATTGCCCCTTAAACATAAAACCTGTTTGTGCCACCTTTAGCAGCAATAACTGCAACCAAATGCTTCCAATAACTGGAGAGCAGTCTTTCACTTATTTCTAGGACTAGGACTTATTCCTATGCTTTGGATCATTGTGTTGCTGCATAATCCAGTTGCGCTTGAGTTTTAACTTATGGACTGAAGACCGGACATTCTCCTTTAGGATTTTCTGGTTGCGAGCAGAATTCATGTTTCCCTCAATTATTGCAAGTTGCCCAGGCCCTGAAGCAGCAAAGCATCCCCACACCATCACACTTCCACCACCATGCTTGACTGTAGGTATGATGTTCTTTTTGTGGAATTCGGTGTTTGGTTTATACCAGATGTAAAAAGACCCCTGTCATCCAAAGAGTTCCACTTGCAACTCATCAATCCACAGAACATTCTCCCTAAAGGTTTGAGGATCATCAAGGTGTATTTTGGCAAAATTCAGATGAGTCTTAATGTTCTTCTGAGTTAGCAGTGGTTTTTACTTCGCCACTCTTCTATGGTTGCCATTTTTCCCAGTGTCTTTCTGATAGTGGAGAAATGAACAGTGACCTTTATTGATGCAAGAGAGGCCTGTTGTTCCTTTGATGTTGTCCTTGTCTTTTTTGTGGCCTCTACCATCAATACGGCAGCAGCAGAGTATAAAAGGGCCCGCCAGGAGTGTCAAGGTGAGCGGTCTCCTCATAACAAAATGGCTTACTCTGTGTTTCTTTGTGAACTCTTACAGAAGACTTCGCCGATAAGGACGACAACGCTCCCTGGCTGCCCACTGTCACTGCCCCCTCTGTGGATGTTTTCCCCCCACATGGGAACCCTGCTGCGATGCTGTTCAGCTTGCTCTTGCAACAATCTCAGCTGGGAAGAGGGATCACCAGACCGCCTTCGTTACAGTCCTCACTCCCTTCACCCCTTTCCTTCACACTGCCTTTCTATTTTTGGTTTTGTATATAAACCGTGCACTAATTCCCTAGGACACTAGGGTGACCAAACAGCATTTTAGTCCTTTGTCCCGCAACTTGAGATGATGTCACGCATTTTGATTGGAAATAAAAAGTTTGAACAGACTAAGTGTGGAAGCTGGTGTGTCTATAAAGCCTCTGTGTCTAAAAAATAAAACCGCTGAAAAGTAAAAGATAAAGAATAAAGCACCTTTTGAGTTGTTTCAAGGCTGCCTCTAACTTCCTCATTTCATACCCGAATCTGGGAAAGTGTTACACTAAGGTTTTAGTGAATTTTATTTCTCATGTTTTTAGGATAATATTTCAGTATGTTATACACTGAAATAGACAGAAAACATCAGTTGCATCGCTGATGAAGCAATCGTCCCCAGGGGACGTTGGCCAGATCTGACATTCATCCAATGGATGTGAAGAAAGTATTGAAGCCTGTCCTCAAAGGAGTATGGTGTGTCTGCAGTGCAAAAAAGGAGTTTTCTGTATGTCTGTTCTCTGCCTGCCGCCATGGTGAATTTCACTACAACATATTATTCATGCATTTATAGTTAAATCTAATGTCGTGGAAAGATGATGAAAATCTGAAGACTTTTGAAGAAAACAGCTTTACCTCTGACTACTACAAACCTCCTTGATAAATAAAATCTCCATACAGAAAGTTTCACCATATCAACAAAATTTTCTCTTTCTTAGATTATGTTTAGATTTTGTCTGCTATACAAGTGCTTGTGAATTAGCTTTTACTATTGAAACAATAACATAACAATATCAGTGCACTAATATGAAGCTGTGATATGCCTTGCAGCAAAAAGTACTGTCAGAGCTGTGCGGTTAAAGAAATTTACCCAACACTTTCTGTTAATTAAATTTCTTTCACATTTTTTTTTTTAGCTTTATAGTCAGAGAATCGTTGTTTAACAGTTAGCTACCCATTTTTGAAGAAAATCAGTGGGACAGTTACTTCAGTAGTGGTTATTTGGGTCTCTAATAGATATGTAAGTATGGATTTGTACAAAAGACTTATAAGCAGTGTTTCCCACTATATCGGAATGAAAGGAACCTCATGTGGCTTGCTCCTGCATCACTTTGATCTGATTGGGTTTTTCAGACTCTTTCTGTGACACTTCCAGCTCCAGATCATGCAGATTGTCGATTGTCTTGGTGACTTCTTGTTCAGGATGGTGAACACCAATCAGCAGCTCATAAATCAAAGAGCCAACAAGGCCACCTACACAAGTGGCCACCAGAGGGATCCACCACCACCCAGCTCCAGCTCTGTCACAGAAAAAAAAGCCCCACTTAAGTTTTTGTAATGGACCCCCCACCTCCTTTTTTTAATGGACCAAAACTAATTGGACAAACTAACATCTTGATAAATTAAATTAAATACTTGGTTGCAAATCCTTTGCAGTCAATGACTACCTAAAGTCTGGAACGCATGGACATCACCAGATGCTGAGTTTCTTCCATGGAGATGCTTTGCCAGGCCATTACAGCACCTGTCTTCAGTTCCTGCCCACTCCATAAAATGAGGTGGTATGCTTCAGATCATGAGCAGTTCCTTATCCTCTCAAAAATCTTCTCTTCCTATCATTTTGATAGTTGATCTTTGTCTCATCTGTCCATAGGATGTTGTTCCAGAACTGTATGGGCTTTTTTTTAAAGATGATTCTGGCAAATTCTAATCTCAGCTTCATGGTTTTAAAGCTTACCAGTGGTTTACAACTTGTTGTAAACTCTTTGTATTTACTCTAATGAAGGCTTTTCTTAATTTTTTACTTTGACACAGATATGCCTACCTCCTGGGGGGTGTTCTTGATCTGGCCGTCAGTTGTGAAGGGGTTTTTCATCACCAGGTAAAGAATTCTTCTGTCATCCACCACAGGCCTTCTTCAAGGCCTTTTGATGTTCCTGAGCTCCAGTACATTCTTTCTTTTAAGAATGTACCAAATAGTTGATTTGGCCACATGTAATGTTTTTGCTATCTCTCTAATGGGTTTGTTTTATTTTTTCAGCCTAATGATGGCCTCCTTCCCTGGCAGTCACAGCTCTTTGGACTTCATATTGAGAGTTACAGCAAGAGTTACAGAGTCCAACTGCAAATGCCAGGCCTGAAATCAAATTTAGCCCTTTTATCTGCTTTCTTGTAAGTGAAATAACGATGGAATAACACACACCTGGCCATGGAACAGCTGGGCAGCCAATTGTCCAATTACTTTTGATCCCTTAAAAATGGCAGGATCACATATAACAAGTGCTGTAATTCCTACACTGGTCACCCATTTTAGATGTAAATACACTCAGATTAAAGCTGAATGTCTGCACTTTGAGGTCATACACATTATTTAGTTTCAAATCCAATATACTACAGAAAAGCAATATCCAATATAGCAATATTTTACCCTGTTTCCTTTTCAAAATATCAGAAAAAAACTATACAACATTCCTGGATAACCTGTGAATAAATGGGAGAGAAAGCTGATAGTAGTCATATACAGTAGACTACTATTAGCCAGTAGTCATTGAGGCAGGACAATTCCTTTGGCACAGCATTTATGGTTGCCATCTTTCAGCACACAGTACCAAGTGTCTGGCTCAGAACATGTTAAGACATCTGCTAGCTGATCAGCACATCTCCTGAGCACCTGAGAACTTGGCATGGAGCCTGGTATATTGTCAGGGTCGGCAGCCTTCCATGGGGTCTCCCTGAATGAATCGCTGTTCTGTGCATCAAACCATGCATAGAAATAGTTCAGTGCATCTGGGAGGGCTTCTTTAATGATGCATTGCTGAGAGCTGCCATGTAGTCTGATCTATAGACAGGATTCTGGGTTTTCAGGACCACTGCAGTCATTCATAGCTTCACAGGTCAGCATGTTTGGTGATGGTCTTGAAGAAAGCTACAGCCAACGCAAAGTCCCATTCAAATTCAAAGCGTTATCTAATGTAGTAGCTTCCTTGAACTTGATCAAGTCTGTGAGCTCAAAAAAGTCCTGAAGTCCTGCTCAAATGGCCCCCTTCAGACCAGGTGGTCACCTGTTTCAGAACCAGTTTGATACAACCAATTTAAGCAGTTAAAATTGTATTAAAACACAGGCCCTATTTGTTTTTGCATCTTGTGATCTGGAGCAGAACAAAATTGTGGATGTTAGAGGAGTCATGAAGATTTGAACACTTGGTGAAATAAGAGTGTATTTGCATGGCGGACTGACCTGAACACCTCATCGCCCCAGCCGGCAATACAGGTGAAGATGCGAGGGCCAATGTCTCGTGCCGGGTTGAGAGCATAACCACTGTTTGAACCCATGGAGACGCCAATTACCATAACCACTGCTCCCACCAGCACAGGTTCTAGACCAGGAGGGGCAGGAAAGTTATGGCTGTCACCCAGAGCCAGAATACACACCATCAGGGCCGCTGTGCCAATCACCTGAGAAGCATATGTAGTGTCAATCACTCTGATTTTGTATGAAATTCTCTATTCTAGTTATATAGGAAGTAAAGATTGGTAAGACTTACTGATAGATAATTTACACTATAAGTGAAATGGTTCAATGGCATATTTAAGGAATTAGTTACATTAGTTATGTTGATTACAATATAAGTAGTAATGCCAACTCTTCAAGAACATGGCTCAAAAGAATAATATAAATGATAATATTGACAATTATGTTACACAAATCTACTGTATCAGAAATGTGATTTGAAGGAAATATTTCAATTCAAGTCACCTGGTCTATTACTCCTCCCCATACACTCAGGTATTCTGCAGGGTAAGTGGAGAATATTCCTGCTGTGGAAGTGGGGCCACTCACTGTAAGGTCCCCACTACTATAATGGATTATGGCATCTGGACACAGAAGCAGACACACACATACACACAACATGACATCCCACCACCATACCTTTTAACCTTAGTTCAAAGATAGTCCCTAAAGCAACTGTAAGCCTTTTCCTCTTACCAAAATACTGCAAAGCAACAGTGGCTGCAGCTAGAAAGGCACCAAACACCTGTGAAAGGATGTAGAAGGGCAGCCGAGTCCAGGGGAACCTGCCCAAGAAACATAGGCTGAGAGACACAGCGGGGTTCAGATGAGCTCCTAAGGCAGAGAAAAGAAGACCAAACAGGATGACCATGTGTCATGTGTCATGTGTATGATGTTCTTTTTGTCGAATTGTGTGTTTGGTTTAAGCCAGATGTAACAGGACCCCTGTCTTCCAAACTACTCATCAGTCCACAGAACATTCTCACAAAAGGTTTGAGGATCGTCAAGGTGTGTTTTGGCCAAATTCTGTCGAGCCTTAATGTTCTTCTGGGTTAGCAGTGGTTTTCACCTCGCCACACTTCCATGGATGCCATTTTTGCCCAGTGTCT
>JANDJT010000021.1:14484695-14495344 GCA_024331685.1 Stegophilus panzeri | reverse complement strand
CATCAAGCTTGCTTACATGATACAAGTATATTAACAGTTATTTAACACTATAATGCTGCATTGTTATGGTAAATCATTAAACTAGAAGTGTGATTTGGAGAATTACAGGTCCCTTGCCCTCACCCTGCTTGAAAGCTCAAAGTCCTCAAGTAACCAGTGTCTCTTGTTGAAGATATGTTCACAAATAAATTGCGAAAATAGATTTTGTAAAAGAGATGAGTTGAGAAACAGTAGTTCAGAATTCATTTGCTTTTGAAGAGAACAAGAGAACCTTGGAAATGCCTAGCATAAAAGTGTTCTTTACTTGGATATACAAGAAAATAAATCATTTAAATAATTAGACTTAATATGACTCAAAAGGTAATGCATACAAATTAGTGCAAGGAAAACCAAAGTACATAAATAATGTATAATTATGAATAAACATACTTACTATTAAAATGTACACTCCAAGAAACTCAGCAAAACATTCTCTAACCAGGCGACTGCTGATCCGGCATCTCTTAAATACTCTGTACATGTTTCATGAGTAATTTGGTTTCATAGTTTTCAAGAATTCACTCGATGTAGTAAAGCAGTGTGTTCACAGCTACACACAGCTCAAATGAAACAAGCTCGATCAGCACTTATTAACTTACTACAAAAAAAACAAAGCTCTTACTAAAGTACCATGCATGTAGTTAACCAAATCTAAAACCCTATATATTCAACGTGCCATGTCGTGTGTGTGTGTGTGTGTGTGTGTGTGTGTGTACCACAAATCAAACTGCATGCAATAACAATTTTGTGCAATAAAATGATGAGTTCTACTTTATATTCTGTCTAAAGAGCACTGCAGTTAACAGATAAAAAAGAAAGCAGATGATGTACATAAAAATTAATTCACAGTTTCAACACTTGAACATAATCTGCATTATCAATATGGGTGTGTGTGTTGGTTAAACATTTTATTGAGTCATATTAAAGTAATAAAGCAAAGCACTTTTGATGAAGAAGAATAAAAAACACTTATAAATGATATAAGCTATTTATGTACGTGTGTATTATGTAACCTTTCATATTTATGGGATGCTTTATATGTTCATGGGATGTTCATGGGATACTTTGAAAAAGAATGTATATATAAGGCATCATCAGAATACAAGCTTGGAATTTAATCTGCACAATATCAGCCATTTTTTTGCTACAGAAATTCAGTTGAATTAATAAATAAATCTGACCCTAATTTCCATTTGAATTTGTTGTAAATGTGCACTAATTAATTATTATTCAGTTATTCAATTATTAAATGATCATGAAGGTAACCTAAAATACCACCCAATAACAAGTGGAAATACTAGTAACATTTGTTTTAATCAGCAAAAAGTTGTACACAGGATGAACCTGCATTAAATACACTTATGAAGTCTTTCAGTCACTGTACAGCTCACTAATAGTACAGAGGGAATGTGAAGTAGTGTGCAGTGTGTTTCAGTAGTGAACGTATAGAGACAAGGTCACACACAATGACTATTAAGAGACATGATCATTCAGACTGAAGTTTTATAGACTGTATAACTATATGTAGCTGTAGACAATGTACACAGCCAATGATAAAAGTGGAAACATGATTAGTAGTGTCATTACTCAACTGCTAAAGGCAGAATGACTGCATTAACAAAACACAACTTTCAAATGTTATTTGGTATATAGTGCTGTGAAATTTTCCCCCATCCTGATTTATTCTGTTTTGTGTATATCTCATACTAAATAGTTTTAGATCTTCAAATGAAATATAACATAAAACAAAGGCAACTTGAGTAAACACACAATACAGTTTTTAGATCAGATAATTTTAAATCAGAGATCAGTCTTTCACAGCACTGTGGTAGAATTTTGGCCCACTCTTCTTTGCAGAACTGCTTTAGTTCAGCCACACTGGAGGGTTTTCGAGCATAAACAGCCCATTTAAGGTCCTGCTACAGCATCTCAATTAGTTCAAGTGAGGACTAGGCCACTCCAAAACTTTAATTTTGCTTTTTTTGAGCCATTCAGAGATGGACTTACTGTATTTCTAGGCTTTGGATCATTGTCTTGCTGCGTAATCTAGTTGCGCTTGAGTTTCACTTTACGGACTTGTTAGGTTAAACTGCAACTCGGACTCCATTTCCCAGCATACACAGCGGCCTAGAAACATGGCCGCCCTGGACTTAATTTCCCACAACACCCATACACTTCCACACTCATAGTCGCTGGACTTTTAATGACACACACCTGTTTGCAACCACTAACTCATCACTGCATCTATATAAGCCTCATTCCGTTTCAGCCTCACTGTGAAGTAATTGCTCAGTTTCCCTTGTTCTGTCATTACCAAGCCATTGTTGTTGTTCATTGCTTCCTGTTTTTGATCTTTGCCTTTTCCCATGTTTTTGATTACTGTTTTGCCTCTGATACTCTGTTTGCTGATCGCTCGACCCTGGATTGTTTATCATGCTTTTTCTTGCCTTACTTTTTGGATTTGTGTGCCTACCTAATAAACTGCCATTTTACCTGCACTTGCATCCAGCTCTGAGTCTGTGTTCTATCAGGACTCCATTAGAATGTTCAGGTAGAGAGCAGAATTCATGTTTCCCCTCAATTAGGGAAGCACCAAAGCATACCCACACCATCACACGTCCACCACCATGCTTGACCATAGCTTTGATGTTATTTGTATGGAATTCTGTTTGGTTTACACCAGATGTAATGGGACTCCTGTCTTCCAAACAGACCACTTTTGACTCATCAGTATACAGAACATTCTCACAAAAGGTTTGATGATCATCAAGGTGTGTTTTGGCAAAATTAATGTTAATTAATATTCTTCTGGGTTAGCAGTGGTTTTCACCTTGTCACTCTTCCATGGATTCCATTTTTGCCCAGTGTCTTTCTGATAGTGGAGTCATGAACAGTGACCTTTATTGATGCAAGAGAGGCCTGTAGTTCCTATGATGTTGTCCTTGGCTCTTTTGTAATTTGCTGGATGAATAGTTGCTGTGCTCTTGGAAGAATTTTGGATGGTCGCCACTTCTTGGAAGCTTCACTATTGTGATGAGTTTTTCCATAATGGCTCCCACTGTGGTCATTTGGAGTACCAGAGATCAAAGACCATGAGTTAGATGGTCATCTAAGACCAAACCCCAACCTTTGAGGGAGGTTTCTGTCATTACCATCTTGCGATAAGGAGATGCCCATAGAGTGTGACCCAAAGCTAGAAACTGGGGACACCTCCAAATTCTCAGAGCACATAGGCATCACCACTTGACACTAATTACACTCAGGAGTTTCATCCTCGGGTGAAACCTCCGACTTTTCGGCCACTCCTGAAATGGTCTCATGTGCAGTAGGCCCAGTGGTATGACATTGGCTGTTGCTGCCATAAGCCCCAACAGTCTCTCACAGAGACTGGAGGGAATGCCCAGACCCAGCTTTATCTTGCTCAATGTTGATAGGATTGACCCTTTGTAGTAGAATCCCATATAACCTCCGAAAAGTCATCCTCTGCACTGGAGAAAGCTCATCATGTAGGTGAGAACAAGATCTCGATGTTGAGTCACCAACTCCCTGGATCGCGTTATAATTAACCAGTCATCCAAGTAGTTTAGTACAAGGATGCCCTGGAGTCGCAAGGGAACCAGAACAGCATCCATGCATTTCTTGAAGGTATGAGGGGATAAAACTAGATCGAAGGGAAGAATCCGATATTGGAACGCGTTGTCTCCAAATGCAAACCTCAGGAACTTCCTGTGACTGAGCAATATTTCTATGTGGAAATATGCATCTTTTAGAACTATATTGGCTATGGGGGCCATACAATAATACTTGGGGCTAACTGCCCTAAGAACCTCAAGTCCCCTGATACCTCCCTCTGTGGCCCATCATTACCACTCCTTCTTTGCCTGCTTGGCATTGAACACCATTCTTAGATCAGGCCTACTAGCAGGCTGCAACTGGGGGAAGCGGGCCACTACACTCGCCTTCTGTACCTCCCTCACACTAGTACTGGGTGAACTCGACACGACGGGGAAGGAACTGGCTGAACACCACCATTTGCTGTTTCGCCTCACGAAACCTGTCGGCGATGTCATTAACCGCACCACAGAACAGGCCGGAAAGTTCAACAGGGGCGTCCAGCAGGAGACCTTATCCTTACCATATCTCCCATGCCTGAGAGGTTGAGACATAGGTGCCTCTCCACCATGACAAATCTATGGCCCAGTGAAGCTCCGCCACTGCCTCGGGCCCAATTCCCTTTCCACTATCGAGCTCATTCAGCAGGTCTGCCTGGTAGGCCTGCAACACTGCCATTGTATGCAGCGACCCACAAGTGAGACCCGCTGCCACATAGGCTTTGGCAACCAATGCCAGGGTGGTCTTGCACAGCTTGAATGGCAAAGCCAGCCCCCAGAATTTCCCTGCCGTCGATGGAGAGAGGTAGCTCACAAGAGCCTCCTCCACCTTCAGCATAGCTAAACATCTGTACTGTTCATTCCCCATGATGGCCCAATAATCTGACATCGTGGGGTTATAAACACAGCTGGTGTACGGTTTTCCTCAGAAGCATGATATTTCATCATGCAGGGAGATATTTTCACTGGAGAAAAAGTGCTCATCCAGCCTGCCATAAGCCACTTATTCTTACTCTTCCCCGGGCCAGTCTAAATTCAGCTTTGTGACAGCCCTCGTGATTCTTTTGAGCAGCTCTTCATATGATTGAGAGCTGCTCTCCATTTTTGATGCACTGGCTCCCTCCAGTAATTGTTGCACACCTATATTTTGGATAAACCTGTGTTTTGTTTGCAATTTTTTGATATCTGTGAGAGCAGAGTATTTTTGTGAATTGTTTGAACAAAAGTTTAAACAATAAAGACCATTTTTTTCACAGCCTTCATTGCTCTTATTTACCAGGGGTGCCAATATTAGTGGAGGGCACTGTATATAAATGCATCAGAGCCTACAAGTGCATGTCATTATGAAACTATGTTGGTTTGGTATATAAATACATAAAATTCCATGTCAAATCGTGCTGCTTCCCAAAAAGCTTTGTACATTCATTAAATTAATTTAAATTGCTGTAAACCTGCTATTTAAATTAACTACTATAACTGAGACATCAAATGGATTCACAAAATTTCTGGCAGAACCCCCCTGCCCCCACTCCCCAAAAATTCCCAGAATACAGAAATACTCTTTACTACTCACCTTCAGTTCTAACCAAGACAAGCTTCTGCCATGCTAGAACTTTTGGCCCAGCTCAGATTCTTGATAGACATCAAGGCCTTGTCCAGTAAGATAAATAACCATTTCACGCGTAGTGTCCACATTCATGAACTGTCCATATAAAAATTTTTTTTTTTGATTTTTGAAAAATATAAGATGTAAATCACCTCCAAATCACTTGAGAGCATTACTCTAAATTAATGTAAACCTCTGTAGCTTCCTACAGTATTTGTTGTTCTCAATGTTTATTCTCAATCTTTATACATAATATTTAATATTTAATAATTAAAGTCAAAATTGTTTTTGTACCAGACTCAACTGGCTCAGTGAGGGAGAGAGGGAGAATTGACACAAAGAGCACTGGTGCTTCTACTGTGGCAAGCCCAACCACTTCATTGGGCAATTTCTGTATAATATTTCATTTTTAAAAAGTAAATGAGTCCATGAGTAAAAAAAGCTGTTCAGAAATGATATTTTCTAAAAGTTTTGTTTTACATTTTTTTAGACCTCTCGAACCATCCTCTTCACAGTGTGTTGAGACAATATAGACACACATCCAATTCCAGACTGATTCATAACATTTCCAGTTCACTGGAAGTTCTTCATTACTGCCCTGATGGTGGAAATGAGCATTTTCAATGCTTGTGCTATTTTCTTATAGCCACTTCCCATTTTGTGAAGCTCAACAACCTTTTGCTGCACATCACAGCTATATTGCTTAGCCCTGGAGGAATGGCGGCACATGTAAATGCAATCTGTTCTTGGTGTCCACACTCATGAACTGTCCATTTAAGACTCTTTTTGTCCATGAGTAAAAATGGCTGTTCAGAAATTATATTTTTTAAAAGTTTTGTTTTACATTTTTTTTAGACCTGGAACAGGTATTTTGCCTTATAAGCTTATATACATTACTTTCTACATATTAGATGGTTCAGTGAGCCTACATGTTAACATGACTTAATGGGCAGCATTTTTTTTTTACTTTCATTTATTGTAATGAAAAGTTACTATATAATATTACCAAATAACTTACCAAATAACCTAAATATTTAAATCGATCAATAAATAAATATGCATAAAAATAGCTGATAGTCATAAAATGAGGCAGTATTTTTTACTGAACTGGATTAGACTAATAATATAAAATAGATTATGAATTATTATTTGTAATACAATGTTTTTGCTGTGACACTTCCTGTTGTGGGGAAACGAGGAAGCTTGAGGTAAGCTCAGACTCACACAAAAAAGATGACTTTATTTTCCTTTTTGTTAATCCAAATGTTACTTTCACTTTCATCATATACATACACAAAACGTTAGTATAAGAAATTATTATTATTGCATAAATATTTGAGAAATAACCACAAACATTTAAAATGAACTAAAATACATGAGTATATATAACAGTTAAATAGATATTTATATATGGAAGATTAAATAGATATAAATTACATCAATTGTAATTAACCACTGCATGGTTAATGCATGAAGTAGCAGGTTTCCAAAACCCAAATTCAAAATCCTTTGGACATAGCGTTACTCACATTAAAACTGAAGGATGATGCAGCTTTATCTACACTCTAAATCAATGGCATATTTTACATTTTGGGGTTTGAGATGTAGCCTTACTCTAATTCACATTCAATGATTACTCGTATTCAATAATTACTCCCATTCAACGATTACTCGCATTCAGTGATTACTTCCATTTATCTACACCAGTGTTTCCCAACCGGGATGCCGTATAAAAAGCCTTCAAACATTTCTAAAATACTAAAATGTGTATAACACATTTAATATATATGATAAATATCTGATGTCTGAAATAATAACACAGACACAGAAATAATAAGACAGACACACACACGCATAACAATAATAATAAAAAATTATATATAAAAAAAAGAATTCCCTCCCCCTCAACCCCCCTCGCTGACCAGTCAGCAGCACGTCAACATCAGTATGCCTGTGTTTTATCCTAATAATTTGCATGTGTAGTGCAAAAGAATATGGAATATTATTAAAATAAAAGCTCCAGATGCTTCTGGAACATGAACTTCATCCTCAAATAGCTAAAGCCTTGTTTATACTTCTGCCTGGCTCAGCACCGCAAGCCTCCACTGACTGACCGCTCACCTCCCCAAATGGACAAGGCGTTTATACTTGACACGCTCACCGTTGTAATATTCTTTGAAATGAAAGGGGTGACTCGGAGTAATCTTCCAATAACCAACAGGAAATAGTTGAGAGAAGAAGTTGTTTGTCGAAACAACCATAGCAACCATTACAAACAAGGCATCTCGCATGTACAGTAGTTGCTGAATGCTGAGGAGGAATTGTGGTGTTTGATGTTGACGATGATTGTTTTCAGTAGGGTGAAGTCAGCGAAAATGGGCCATATAAGGTTGGAGCGTCATAGCCATTTAAGTTTTTACAGCCAATCACAATAACTGAGCTTACATTGTTGACACAACACTAGTTGACAGATAACAATAGTTTTCATTGGTCTAAGGTTCTTAAAGTGGGCGGGGCAGAGTGCTATATGAAGCATGTCAGAGAAATTGTATGGTAAGTGAGCATGGCATTCATTCATCAATAATAAGGGGGATAAAGCAATTATAAGTAAGATTACCAATGAAGCAAAAGGTTTATGTACAATATTTTGACAGGCTCTTGCAAATAAAACATTTACATTTAGAAAGAAACTATGATTTTAGTGAAAAAACATCATTTAAGGTAGTGGCCCATTTTAGTTTAACCAGGTAAGTCTCATAAATAGCACTGTGCTAATAGAATGCATGCTCTAAATTCAAAAGCCTTTGGACATTCCTTTACTCTCATTCACATAGAAGAATGACTGGTATTTATAAATACTCTAAAACATGGTAACATTTACCATTTTTAGGGTTTGAGGGATAAAGCAGGTGGCACATAGCAGAGGATTCTTTCAAAACATCGACCGCTGGGATGTGGGCCCAACACCCTTGCGCTGCACTACTCCGCTAACCACACATGTATGTTGAATTGAAAGGCATTTGGACATAGCCTTACTCTCATTCACATTCAAGGATTATCATTTATTTATGCTATAAAACAATGGAATATTGGCAATATTTGGGTTTGAGGCACAAAGCAGGCTGTACATAGCAGAGGATGATTTCAATCCATTGACCTTTGGGTTATGGGCGCAGCACACTCCCACTACGCCAATTTGGGCTATTGGGCCTTGAATTCACATTCCCTGGCTTCGGCAGTAAGTGCCTCATCCATTAGGCCACTGGGATTTGGGATTCAAACTCAACCGACTAGCATCAAGAGTACTAATACTCATCTTCACAGTAAACCACAGTAAACCACAGTAAACACTCTGCTCAGCACTCACACCTGTTGGGCCTAGAATTCACATTCCCTGGCTTTGGCGGTAAGTGCCTCATCCATTAGGACACTGGGATTCGGGATTCAAACTCAACCGACTAGCATCACGAGTACTAATACTCATGCTCATTGTAAACCAATGGATTCTTGGTTATCTTTCAGTTGGGGCATGAAGCAGACAGGTCTCGTAAATACAGGATTTGTCTGCTACACCACTGCACTGACGACAAGCAGACCCTAAAATCAAAAGGCTTTTTAGTAGGCCTTACATTCATTGATTACCATTTATTTATGCTATAGAACAAGAGACTTTTGGCCATGTTTTGTTTTAAAGCACATTACATGCTGTACATAGCAGAAGATGGTTTCATACCATCAACCTCTGGGTTATGGGCCCAGCACACTTCCACTGCACAACTCTGCTCAGCACTCACACTTCTTAGGCCTAGAATTCACAATCTCTGCATTTGGCAGTAAGTACCTTATCCATTAGGCCACTGGGATTCGGGATTCAGGATTCAAGCTCAAACGACTAGCATCACGAGTAGTAATACTCATCTTCACTGTAAAACAATGGATTCGTGGTTATCTTTCAGTTGGGGCATGAAGCAGACAGGTCTCCTAAATACAGGATTTGTCTGCTACACCCCTGCACTGACCACAAGCAGACCCTAAAATCAGAACACTTTGGAGAAGGCCTTATATTCATGCATTGCCATTTGTTTATGCTATAGAACAACAGATATTTGGCCATGTTTTATTTTGAAGCACAAAGCAACATGTACATAGCAGAGGATGGTTTCAATCCACCAATCTCTGGGCTTTGGGCACAGCATTCACACTTGTTGGGCCTAGAATTCACATACCCTGGCTTCGGCAGTAAGTGCCTCATCCTTTAATCCACTTGGATTCGTGGATTCAAACGCAAAAGACTAGCATCAAGAGTACTAATACTCATCTTCACTGTAAACCTAAGAATTCTTGGTTATCTTTCAGTTGGGGCATGAACAAGACAGGTCTCCTAAATAAAGGATTTTTCTGCTACACCACTGCACTGACCACAAGCAGACCCTAAAATCAAAATGATTTTTGAGAAGGTCTTACATTCGTTGACTGATTACTGTTTATTTATACTATAGAACAATAGAATTTTGGCCATGTTTTGAAGAACAAAGCAAGCTGTACATAGCAGAGGATGGTTTTGATCCATCAACCTCAGGATTATGGGCCCAGCACACTTCCACTGCACCACTCTGATCGTGAGTCACAATTCTTGGGCCTAGAATTCACAATTCCTGGATTCGGTGGTAAGTACCTTATCCATTACACCACTTGAATTAGAGATTCAACCTCAAACGACTAGCATCACGAGTACTAATACTCATCTTCACAGTAAACCACAGTAAACACAGTAAACACTCTGCTCAGCACTCACACCTGTTGGGCCTAGAATTCACATTCCCTTTCTTCGGCAGTAAGTGCCTCATCCATTACGACACTGGGATTCGGGATTCAAACTCAACCGACTAGCATCACCAGTAGTAATACTAATCTTTACTGTAAACCAATGGATTCTTGGTTATCTTTCAGTTGGGGCATGAAGCAGACAGGGCTCCTAAATACAGGATTTGTCTGCTACACCACTGCACTGACCACAAGCAGACCCTGAAATCAAAAAACTTTGGAAAAGTCCTTGTTTTCATACTCAAGCATTGCCATTTATTTATGCTACGGAACAACAGACTTCTGACCATGTTTAGTTTGAAGCACAAAGCAAGCTGTACCCAGCAGAGGATAGTTTCAATCCACCAACCTCTAGGTCAAGGGCCCAGCACGCATCCGCTGCACCACTCTGTTCAGCATGCACCCCTCTTGGGCCTAGAATTCACAATCCCTGGATTCGGCGGTAAGTAACTTAGCCATTACATCACTTGGATTAGAGATTCAACCTCAAACGACTAGCATCACGAGTACTAATACTCATCTTCACAGTAAACCACAGTAAACACAGTAAACACTCTGCTCAGCACTCA
>JANDJT010000021.1:14448493-14462916 GCA_024331685.1 Stegophilus panzeri | reverse complement strand
AAAAAAAAAAAAAAACAAAAAAAAAAAAAAAAAAAAAAAAAAAAAAAAAAAAAAAAAAAAAAAAAAGAATACAAATCTATCCATTCATACTTTTCTAATCAACAGAAAATCAATAAAATATGGGAAAGGGTGCAGAACATTGCCACATATAATGTTTGAGGAGGAAATGGTACACTTGCACATACAAGGTGATGTAAGTATACGCCAACCTCTCCAATAAGAGCAAACAGACAGCGATACCTCAAAGGTCGTGTCAAGGTAAGCGTAAACAACCCCCCCTTCCTTTATGAAATGAGGGAAGGAGAAAAACAAAAACAACCTTATGCTTAATATAAAGAACATGGATATGCAGGTGAACAGCATCCTCTTCATTTGCCAAGCCTGTACAATAATTTGGGGATGATTGAAGGGGTTCAGACAAAATGGAGTCCATTTAAACCCTTATTACAGACTCATTTAATCATGAGAAACAAAAGGTTTCTAGAAAAAACTCACATTCCCACACACATGGAACGTGTCATATCTTTGTGCCCTCATGTATAACCTTTGATATATATTTCTTGGGTTAAATCAAGCATGGTGCAACTAGGGGCAGGAGACTCCCAGCCCAACCACAATCCCAACTTCTCTTCCACCAGTTACAAAAAACACTCCTTTAGAAAATAGCTCTATGTTACATACATAATGACAGAATGAAAGGAGAGGCGATGGGTATTATTACTTAAACTCAATACAAACTGCAAACACTCGATATGGGGCTGGGAGTTTCCCCTTCAACACTCCTTCGCCAGTCGTCACCCCTCCCAAACACACACACACTGCTACCGCTTTAGTAGAGTACCACCATGGGTACGGAGGAGTACTGTGGGGCAAATGGACAGGGAGAAGCGAAAGAATGGCGCCACAGACGATTTAGGGTGGAAGAGAAGGGTCCCCTAATTTCAGCCTTTTTTTGTATACCAGATTGGAAACAAGAGCAAGTTAATTGCCTCCCCAGTTGTAGCTGTTGTAAGCAGACTTGTTGATCTGTGACTTTTGTTGAATGGAAGCATTCTGACTTCGCTGTCCGGAGCCAGTCTGAGGAAAAAGGGAGAAGCAGACAAACAGACAGTCAAAACAACCATGCTCACAGGTTTTCAGCACTATAGCAGGTATATATCTGTATAAAGCACATCTTATACCACTGTCCTGCACAAGTTATTGTTTCCCCTGCTCATAAACACACCCACTTCACTGTCTGATATTTCTATGTTATACAGTTGTTTGAACCAGGTGATGTGTACTGGTGCTGACCTGGGCGTCCTGCTGTAGGTGGTGGTGCAGCATCTGTGAGTGGGGCTGCTGATGGGTGAGGATGTGCATGAAGGGCGCAGGAGCATAGGGCGCTGCAGCCGGGGGGTTGATGGGGCCGCCACTGCCCAGTGCTGACGGCACACTGAACGAGGCGCCTGGTGCTGCTGCCGTGTGGTAACCCTGTTTCTCAAAGGACTACACACAAAGAGCAAAGAACAACAAAGAGACTGAATAATATTGTATCTCAATCTCTGATCCTATTAAGGCTTTTAGGATCAGCACTCACCTGTGTCTTTGTGTAAACAGACCCTGAAATATCAGGGACACCCGTGTTGCTGGATGTAACAGAGACTCCTGATGGAAAGCCAGAAACACAAATGTTACTCTTCATACAGGAACATAACCAACCATCCCCCAAAACAGAGATTATAGAAAACAAATTCAGCCCAGGATGAGAGAATGTATGACAAAGATTTAACTGTTGTAAGAGGGGGGAAAAAAGGAAAAAAAAAAAACCCAAACGAAAAAAAACCCACATAGGAAATAATGTCAAGTTATCTATAGCAGCTGCTTATTTGGCACATACAATACTCTGCTGCATGCATCAGTGAGCATAGAGTTTACATTCTCCACTGACTTCATATATAAACTACATGACCAAAAGTACGTGGACACCTGACCATCACACCTATGTGCGCTTGCTGAACATCCCATTCCTGATTTATTCCCCATTTACAGTTACAATAAGCTCCACTCTTCTGGGAAGGCTTTCCACTAGATTTTGGAGCATAACTGTGGGGACTTGTGTTCATTCAGCTACAAGAGCATTAGTAAGGTCAGGCATTGATTTCAGCTGAAAACGTGTTCAGTGGGGTTGAGGTCAGGGCTCTGTGCAGCACACTAGAGTTCTTCCACTCCAACCTAAACACACCATGTCTTCATGGAGCTCACTTTGTACACAGGTGCACTGTCATGCTGGAACAGGTTTGGGCCTCTTAGTTCCAGTGAAGGGAAATTGTAAAGCTATAGTATACAAAGACATTCTATACAAGCGTGCACTTCCAACTTTGTGTCAACAGTTTTGGGGAAGAACCACACGGGTGTGATGGTCAGGTGTCATTTTCAACCTCGGATTAAAAAGAAAACAAAGAAAAAACACCCCCTCAACTCCGAATTCCTCCATAGGAACAACGGTCTCATCAACCATGAGTTCAGCAAGTGACCAAGCAGCACTTCTTACCTTTAAATAAGTTATAACGTATATACACAAGTATTAGCTTTAGATCGATCAACATACAGACATTCACTTGTTAAATCTAACACTGACTGTACACTTCACTGACTGGTGAAAGAAAATATACATCACTCATCACAGTTAGCTGGCTAGCCTCTTGCTAACAAAAGACAAACTTGGAAGTGTCTGATTTACCCCCCCCCACCACTTCGTAGCTTGAACACACAGAGGTTGACAATGACATAATTCCAAGCCAAATTCAAGGCCTGCTTTCAAAAAATATTGAAACAGCCTATGGTGCCACCCACTACTACTACAAGAACACATTATCACACTACAGCAGACCTGTAGTGTAACAACCTGCCCAACACCACTGTACAGCACTCCAGGACGCCCACAGACTCCTGTCTAGAAACAATTCAGAATGCCATCAGGTGTTTGCCTTTAGTTTAATGTGACTGACTACAAATCCCATAATGCATCACCCAATATAGAGACCTACAATTATGAGGGAAACGAAGTTGACAGCACGTGAGAAAGATGGGAGACTAAGGACATGCTCTTAACACAGAAAATATAATTGAAAGTGCTCCTTAAAATCTCTTTGGAAAACAAATGTATATAAAAAGGGCTGCATTTTTATTAGTTGACAATTAAGCCTAACTCAAAAGTATATATGTGATAAGTTTCATAGCATTGTCTCTGTGTGTCTCTAGTTTGTGTCACGATGTACCGGAATCTACTTGTTTTGTGTTCGTGGAATGTGTTGTTTTGAGCATTCCTAATCACCCCACCTTTCGCCCTCACTCTCTCTCGGTTCTTCTTCCTCTTAATAATAATAATAATAATAATAATAATAATAATAATAATATCAGGTAGACTAGACATCTTTTAGTTCTTATATCACTCAAATCTACGTAATAGATGCTCTGATTTTATCTGTGACTTGTTCCTTTATCATTCTTTATCAATATTTCTGTGTGCATATATTATGCTTTCTGTATTATTAAACTAAGAAGCTTTCACTGAACGTTGGTGTCAGTGTGACTACTTCCCAAGCTCAGACGAGAGGAATCAGCCAGTGCAGGGTCCAAATTCTGGTTCTGTGACTGGTATCGGACAAAGAACTTAATACGGAATATGAAAGGTGAATGAAGTGGTGGGCCATGGTCTTACAAAAGCATGCAAATGAAAATGCATGTTTAGAACAGCCTGGATTTAACAAAACATGAGAAGCGTTTTACTGAAGAAGAGATGATAAAAGCATGTAAGGGAGAAGTGGCTGATATATTGCTGAATGAGAAAACAAAAAGATCAAGTCAAAGACAAAATAAATCATCCCACCCTCAGCTACCACAGCTATTAACATACGAATATGTATATTTTAACAAGACTAAAAAATAGCATATTTATCCCATAGCATATTTTATAGAATATGCCCTACAATTAACCCTGAAATGTTCCTTTGTTCATGAAGGTATGTTCAAAATAAAACAAATTAAATAAGTTAAATATATCTGATGTTTTATGTTATATTAGTAGCTATGAACTAATCAAGTAATAAAAGGTAACTGTTGTAGCTATTCAGACATCTTAGTTGCTTATTCAGGCCACTATTAGGAAGGAATTTTATGTAACTGGACCTTCATCGAATATTCCTGCACAAGTGGGTAAAACAATAATAAAGTAATAAACTCAGGGCCACAAACACTCAAAATGAGTTATAGATGTTGTTCTGACACCGTAACCATGTTCCAAATGAAGCATTTTTGGCGTTTGACAGCAACAGGGTGAATACTAATTCAACCACAGCTTTAACATTTGTGTGAGTGTAAATAACTTTGCATGAACATGTTTACAAGCAGCTGCTGATGACTTGTTGGTCCACTGAACTGATTTTATTTGGTCTAGCCCACTTTACATTGGACTAAGTGTAATGTGCCCGGTTACCTAAATTGACAGACAGCCCTGATCGAACCGAAATTGTAAGGATCTATACTTCAATTAATTTTTAAATCAAGTCTTCATCGGGTCCAAACACAAACAATATTGTACTGCAAAGTTTAATTTGGCTTCCATGTTATCCCAATTAACTTGCAGCAGGATCCCCTCACCCCACTCCCCCAAGGCACAGACACTGGACTGATGAGCTGCTGTGAGCTTTTTCACTTTATAATTCCTTTTTTTTCCCCCCCTTTCTTTCTATACACAAAGTGAGATCTAATCTAAACTGCTTCCCCATCACAATCAGAGTTCCACCACCATCCAGAACCACTTTAACTTTAAGCCAGGTGAAGACTGGTGACATTCCGGTCAGGAACAAGTGTAGAAATAGACACGAACTCGGCTCTGATTTTTAAGTTAGCAAAATGGAGCATGCTATAAAATCATTACATAGGAATAATCATCAAGCAGATGACTAAAGTAATTGACCGGTGATGGTTCAGGAAATAAATGGGGGGGGGAATGGAAAAATGCTTTACTTCATACAAAATATCAGAAGGGTGGGGCTAATGTTGGGGTGGCATGCCATGGCTTTGAGTTTCCCCTGTGAGGTTAGTGCTAGTGATCGGACAAATGAACATAAGAAACAAGAGAGAGTGAGGGAGGGAGGGAGAGAGAGAGAGGGCGTTTGGCGTGCGTGTGCACTCACCCACTCCGGGCGCGGTGACTGAGCTGGCCGGTTTGTTTTGAGCAGAAGCAGCGGCAGCAGCAGCCACAGCATTGCCATAGCCGCCCTTACAGAAATCCCCGCTCCCTGCTGAAGCCTGGCCCAAATCCTCATAG
Organism: Stegophilus panzeri; assembly: GCA_024331685.1. NCBI lineage: Eukaryota > Metazoa > Chordata > Actinopteri > Siluriformes > Trichomycteridae > Stegophilus > Stegophilus panzeri. Next base: position 14,457,602 of record JANDJT010000021.1, on the reverse strand, counting down.
CCTGCAAACGGGCACACACAGCCACAGCCCCACAGCATTAGAAAAAAAAACACACCAGGCAAGGCACGAAGAAGGAAGGAGTGGGAGCAGTAAAAGAAGGCAGCAAGCAAAACTGCTGTGTTAGAAGCAAAGAGGTTATAAATCAGTGGATGTTGAGAATTGGAAAAAAAAAAAAAGGAAAAAAAAAAAAAGTCAACAGGACATGAAAGTAAAAAGCAAAAAGATTAGCAAGATGTGAAAATGCATGTCCTGGTAAAAGAGAAAGAAACAGCAGGATGTGGGCGGGGGGTATGAAAAAGACAAATGAAAGCAATGCCCAGGTAAGAAGTAGACAAACAACTGGTGAACAAGAAGAAAAAGCAGGAAGAATATGAAGAAGCATGTGATGTCCCACCACCTGAAAGCGAGCCCATCCCTGACCTCACCACCCCAACATCACTGCTAGCAAGGGTGCACCGAACCTCACCAAACCAGGCAGCTACAGCTGAGAGGAAAAAATGACTAACCACAAACCGGACCTAGGCAGATCTAAAGTAGCATCACGGATTTTCTTTGCTTGTTCATTTTACACTCACACACCCACACCACAACAAAGAATTACATGAATGGTATATTTATTTAAAAATAAATAAATAAATAAAAAAGTAAAGTATGGTTGCTTATTGAGAAAATGGGCCCGAGGCCAGCAGTTTCAGCGATATTTAAAATGTGGAAGAACGGCATGTTCACTGGACGTTCCACACCCAGCATGCGCACACTTCCTGTGCATATGGAAGTGATGGTGCAGTCTGCAACTACACAACACCTGAGATACATGGTGACTAGCTCGCAATCACACAGCTGCTAAAGGCCACCTGTTGAAGTCGTACATAGATTTAGATCAGGTGGATGAGGACACATAAGCGCGTGTGAATATCTTACCGGTGCTGTATCCATGGGATCCATATCCACTAGCCTGCTGGAAGGCTGTGGCTGAAGCATTGACACCAACATTCACACCATGCTGTTTGGAGGAAGTAGGTGCTACCTGAGTAAACATATGAAGTCGTCATTTACAAAATAATTATTTATATATATAAAAAAAATAATAAATAAAAAAAAAAACCACCACACCACCCCACAAAACCCTGGGCTATAAACTAAACGTGTTGGTGTGTACATGATATCTACAAATAATTATCATGATTTATCCTTATTAATACATAGTCATAATCAATAGTATTGAATTGAATCTTTGTTCCCATTTTCAAGGACACCATCCTAGAGACTCTATGGCTCTCAGACCTGTGATTAAAAAAAAACAAAAAACGAACAAGACCACCCACAGTGTTCATAATGCACACGCGCAGTGAAGCATCATGTTTTCCTAATTTTACATTCGATTCAATCTCCAACTGCCTAAGCTGAAGTGATAATGCTTAGAATTGTCCTCAGTTAGGATGTCACACCTGCTCTGCTGTATCCTGATGGCTTGCAATCCACTCTTACACATTGCTAGTTAGTAACAGTATAAGGAAATATACTAATGGTTAATATTAATCCAGTTACAACATGCTGTGGTATGAGCTGTAAAACTGAAAGCTGAAAATTTGTTTTTGAAATCCATTACAATACATGGTGATCAAGAAACTTGTAATTATGAATGGAAACCAGTAGTGATGATATGGATGCTTGCATAGTGCTAAACATATCTTACTCAGATTTCGCTATGTCAGATGTGTGCTTGCAGGTAACAAGACGTAACTCTCACCGGGAACATGGCAGGGCCGTACTGGAAAGTGTTGGGCAGGCCGGGCACGCCCGTGTAGTAGGGCAGACTGGTGTAGCTGTAGCCAGGGGGCAGAGCCGGGTTCAGGAAGGTCTGCTGCGTGGTGTGGTGAGTTTGGGTCTGACTCTGTTGAGCCTGAGCCAGCGTGGTGGCCGGAGCAGGAGATGATGTGTCCCCGCGACCAAACTTTGTCAGCTCACCTGCTACAAACCAAAAGAGGACAAGATGAAAAGGGCGGGGGGAGATAAAAACAATATAAAGGTAATCAATCATTACTAAGAGATTATATTTATATGTGGAGAAGGATGTTGAGGTGAATGAATGGTATGGGTCGAGCTTACTACATGTTAACGATGCAAGGACGATCAGTTCTACATTGGAGACACAATGAGGTTTTGTTTTTTTCATTATCAGACAGCATACGTTTCCCCTCAGTGCCAACTAAAAGTAATCCGGTAATGCAGGGGTCGTGTTTGAGTTTCTCTCACAACCCCATGTGTGAATCGATCTCCTCTTTTGTTCCCCACCCCCCCGGTTATTAAAAAAAATTAGTATTAGAAATATCACTGACGGTGAGGACGGATTTCGCATGCTAATACTTTGACATGTTAAAGGGCGTTGCCTTCAAACAAGCCACAGGCTACATGTTATTTTACTCTTTCAGTTCTGACACATTGCACTAGTGTAGAAGTTCAACAATAAAATGGATGTTTCCTCATCTGTCTCTCGCTGCTAAATAAACAATATGTAATTTGAGACAACGCTAATGTACTATTCTAGACTGTTATTGAGTACTAACACTAACCATTTTTTCCTATTACAGTTATAATCTTAAATACCTCTCATGTCGCCTTCAAACCTTCTGAAAGCTGCGTTTTGCATATCAGTCTTCTGGATTTTCTAGATTAGTAAATACTTTGGAAAGTAAAGTCAGAGTTTTCAATTTCAGTTGCGGGTCATAATCACAATGACAGAAGATAGTTTTAAAGAGTAACGTTGTGTTTAACGTCCCCGTGCATGAAATTGGTTAATATTTTACAGTTTGACAGGAATATTTTGGCTCTGGTATGACATCTAGTGAATGTCACATTTAATCCTTCAAATGTACATAAAGTATGGAGACTTTGTTTTTAGTCACTTTATGGTCCACATGTTGCTGACATAATGAAATGTTATAGTAGCCATGAATTATATATATATATATATATATATATATATTTATTTTTTTATTTAAAAATTGAAGTGCATAGTTACTTGGAGTGACTCAAGGCTTGGAGTCACAGTAAATTCATGCCCATTTGGGGTCATTTGGACAAAAAGTTTGGGAACCCTTGTTGTAAAATAATCCTGAGCTTATGCCTTCATGCAGTCACTGGTTGTGTATTTTCCATTTTCTTGAATTTGAGCTTTTTATGGAAATATACAGTTCAAGCAAGATAAAGTTTAAAACATATGGTGATACGTTTCAAATGTACCTTGCTTGAACTGTCCATGTCCAGCAATCATAGAAGATTATATTAAAGCGTTGAGACTGGTGTATGCTAGTCTTTCAGCAAATGCATTTGATTTTTTTTTTTATTTTCTGGCATCAAAGAATTGTGTGTGAATATTTCTATTAATCATTGCCTCTACAGAAAATGAGTCTCACCAGAATAAGGGTTGTTGGTCAAACTGCCGTCTCTGCCTGTCAGTGCTGTCGTTGGGGTAGCAAACGGAATGCTATAGTAATCCTGGTGGGCAAGAAGAAAGAAGCTTAGAAATTACTAAATCTATTCCTCAAAACAATCATAATTTTGAATTAGTAGCTATGTAGCAGATACTATGTAACTGTGGTGGGTGAACAGCGTACAAGTGCCAATAGTGGTAAATTTGACCTGGATACAGTGTTTAGCATGTGCCAAAAACTTCAAAGTCACAAAGTGACCATATGACGTTTTACAAGAGCCGTAAGAGCATCGTGTTTATCCATTAGCCTAGTGGTGGAGAGCTCTAATGTTCAGCATGATTTCCAAACAGACTCGCAATGATTATGTATTCTCCGACTAGGGTAATGATGCACACTACAGATGTTATGTGGTCATAAGTTAAAGACAATGGCTGTGCTGTGATTTTGGAGATATTTACATGTAAAAATGATCACACGGTGGAAAGCAGGACGTTGTGCTCGTGGGGCAGTACTGGCCACTCTCTTCTACAGAAAGTAGCTAAGGTTTGCCCAAAAAGTCACTAGATTTGTGCTTTATTTTTGCGGAAAATGTTGCTAAACAAGCCTGAAAAGTGGACCAGCGCAGTTTCTGTTAAAATGAGTAAGCAAATAGCGAGAGGTGGAGGGGGAGAAGGGAAGAGAGGCTGCAGCAGGGAGTCATATATTGAGTAAAAGGATTGTATTTGTTTTCTATCAAAAATAAACACCAATTATTTAGCGATTTCGTATGTATGAACTTTTTATAATTCAAGCACTTTTTAAGCAACAGTAGATAAATAAATGACTATTTTCAATGTTTTCCAGGAATTAAATTTCAAAAAGCCAAATACACGCACTTCAAGCACCTTGTAGGAACCGTGTACATTCTGATTTAGATTTGTTTCCAGACATAGCTGAAGCCAGAATTGAATAAAGAAGTTAAACTGATGCTTCACCACTAACATGCATAACTCTGCCAGGTTCAGCCATAAGCAGTGTCCACTGTCTGGCTATAAGGAGGACCTGAAGCTTCCACCAAGCATGGTTTCATTTACATGATCAACTATTCCAACTGAGCCACATCTGATGCCAGAAAGGGAGTATCACCTTAATCCGTTATCAGGCATGGAAGTTGGGCTGTAGGAGCACTCGGGTCAAATGTGACCATCACGGTGCATACGGCTAGGCTTCGCCACACAATCAACTTTGTGAACTTGTTCAAGATCTCAGCCATGTATGTGTACAAACAAGAAGGTATACACAGGTGATAATATCGCTCCTGACAGTGAGGAAAGGTGAAACAGAACTGCTCTTGAACTTACAAGTGGTATCCTAGTCTGGAGCATCTGCAGATCATCGTAGCCATACACCTGGGGCTTGGATTCAGACCACACAGTAAAACACTTGTGTTACACATTAAGTTCACAAATGTAGTTAAAACTGATGAACATTAAGAAGAAATGCAGAAAGAAAATGAAACATTTGTGTAATTCAGTAGAAAAGTCTCACCGGGTATGCATGAAGCAGGCCAGGAGCCATGATATAGGGGTTGGGCAGGAGAGGAGGCACTCCAGGAGGCAGATTCGGAGGCGCTTTCCCTGCACGACAGCAAAACCACAACCATTACAACGCTATAATAATAATTGTTTTTGTTTTTCATATGGTGCCAGAAGAAATACAGAATGATGGTTAACCAGTGCATCCTAGTGCAATCATGCTTATATCATTTTTATATTACAAGATGTAGCATTAATATTTAAAACTAAGCAATTTACTGACGATTTGTAGTTAGATTACATATTTCTGTCAAACTTTTACCTGAGGCAGCTGTGCTGCGTGATGAAGCTGATGATGGTGCGACTGAAGCTGAGGCCACTGACGACGAAGATGCAGCTGCAGCAACAGCAGGGGGGACAATAGAGGCAACTACGCCTGCACTGTTCAGGCCCATAGCCAGACTACTGACTGGTCCCAGACTGGCCTGAGCAGAGACAGCACTGATTGTGGAAGAGGAAGGAGGAACAGGAGTGCTATGAGAGACAGGGGCCGAAGAGGAAGAGGAAGAGACCGTGGAGGAAGGGGGAACAGCGGAGGGGGCCACCGCAGAGACAGAGAAGGAAGACGAGTGCAGGCTCGAGTCTCCATCCACATTTGAATGCTGAGGGGAAGAAGACGAAAGAAATAAATACATTGGGGTACCCCAAAAAAACAAAAACAAAAAACTTGTGTGCACGCAAGAGAATAAAAATATATCAGCCCTTAATCGGTTAGCATTTTTTCCAGACTGACAACCATGCAATAAAATTAAACCTAAAACAGGCCTTTGTTGAAGCTCACTCATTTTGTAGCAATACAAGATTTTCCAGCTGGATTTCCAGGCAGAATTCCATTGCTACTTTGAAGGAATTATTATAAGAAAAGAAAGAAAGAAAGAAAGAAAGAAAGAAAGAAAACAAAGAAAAGAAAAAAAAAAGGTCCCGAGGACTTTTCCATCCGTTCAAATGAGGAATGTGTCTAATTTTTAAATCACAGCAGTTTTACTTGCCTTTTGAGATAATTAAACCGCTTAAAGCTCCGCAAGCCATCGCATGCAAAACTATACAACGAGAGTCCACGTCGAAAGGGAAGAGCCTTCCCCCTTTTATTCCTGACAAGCTCGAGCCTATTAGCTAACCACCATTCCGACCCTTCTCCCATCCGCACTGTCTCCGGTTTTGTTTTCCTCCAACCACGCCAGGCTAATGGTTTAAATAAATAGGGCAGAAGACATCTACTGTGTCTCCATTTAGCCCTGGGGACTCAGGAGAGAAGTCCCCTGCCGCACCTGCAAACTTTGTCACTACACATCTTTATTGTGAGTGTTCTGAAGGCTCCCCCCTTCCTCTCCTGACTTTCCCTGCCACGCCCACTCCCCCTCCCTACTTCACACAGCCATCCACTCCCATTTAAGCTGTATTTTTCAAAACAAAATATTGAGAGGTAGACTTGAGCTGAAAGAGGGAGATTTCATGACCCTTTAAAGCTTAAAATATCCATTATTGTATGGAAGGTCTAAAAACTATGGATTTAGCACCTTAGTGTGCTAAGTATGTGTTAATTTTTTAAACAAATACATTTTCCATAACATTTGGTGAAATGGTTATATTTTCTCACTTTTGGAAAAAAGTGGCTTTATTTATTCCAGACTTTCGCAGGACCCTGCAAATGTTTTTTTGTTTTTGTTTAAAATACTTACACTTGAAAGTGGTATATTAAAACACTTTGTGCAAAACCTTTTTTTTCCCCTCTATGTGCAAAACTTACCAGTAAGCTTGTGCTGGACGTCCGCACTGTGGAGGGAGCCAAGTTGTTCTGTGGTGTGGAAATGGAACTGAGAGAAAGAGCAAAACATCAGTTTCCTTCTGCTGTTTGCATATTCAATGCTTTACACTAGAAATGCTTTAACTCTCACTTGTTGTGTTGTGGAGGAGCAATTGTATTGGAGGAGGAGTCTTCATGTCCGAGAGTGGTAAGAGGTGTCTGACTGGACGTTGTCAGGAGAGAGGCGGGGCCTGAGGGTAGGTCTGACAGTGAGGCCATGTTCGACACAGTGGAAGGAGCGTTCGAGTCAGACGCTGGCTTCACAGACACTGCAGAGCCAGCTGCAGCTGGACAGAAAACAGACCAGGGTTACAAATATACATACTCGAGTGGAGCACATACAGTCACTTCCAGAATTATAGCCATCCTTGTTAAAGATGCGTAAAAAAATAAATAAATAAAATAAAATAAAAAACAAACAAACAAACAAAAAACCCAACATTTATAAGGTTATGATAAAATGCTGCCTGCTTTCGTCCCTGCTGTTATAGAATCACATTTATCCCTTAGCCTGCATATAGTAGAGGACAGCTCTACCTTTCAGTGCCATTTCCAAACACTCTTGCAATGATTACTGTTTTCTGACTTGAGCAATGACACAGTCATTTAGGCATTCCTTTGTTGGGACACACAGATGCTTTTGTGTAATATACAAAATGTTACATGGTCATATGCACCCTAGATCACCTACAAAAATGGTCTGAGTGACTGGAACACAATAAGTCTCAGACACACTGGATCCTGTTCACAGCTGTATATTATGTACGTTGGCTAGAAACATCCAGCTAATAAAAAAAAAATTAAAAAAAGTACGATAATGCCTCCTGGTGATTTTCTTTTTGGCAGAACACAAAAAGATAATTACCAGGAGCCAGCTGACATAAATTCATTACTGTTGCTAATGCATATTGCATGTTCTGTCCATGATGGTATAGAATTATACATTTTGGTATTTAACATTGGATTTTGAATCCATTATTAAATAAATTGAACATCACCTAGAATACTAAAAGCTCAATGGGATACACAGAGCAGTGCAGAGGCTTACCTTCCAGAGACTGCGTTGTCTGTATTGAACTGAACCCATTCTGTAGGCAAGAACAAAAACAGGTATACTAATTATTATTATTATTATTATTATTATTATTATTATTTTTTAATTATATTGATTATTAACAAGTAGTAGACTTTCTTGCAGGTTGGAACTGTTACTCATCTCGATGTACACAAAAAAGGTGTGTGGTGTAAAATCCCACATTAACTTGGGGTTTTAATCTTAATGAAAAATGTGTGCTCTGTATTTTTAAAAGCCTAGACAGAACAGTAGAAGTGTGCAGAGTAACAGATGATGATTATCCAAGATAAGATTAATCGGCCTGTGAGCTCTCACCTTGGGCTGCAAGTCTTTCTGTGGAGACGAGGAAACGGAGGGTGGGTAGCGCCGGGTCTGGCTTGCTCTCTGCTCATACAGCTCCATCTGAGTGGCATTGGACAGAGCAGGAGCCTGCTCGCTAACACACAATTGGGATTATACAGTCAGGCCGAACAAAGTGAGTTTATATACCTCTGCCATCTTCCCATCAACAAGCACATGTTACTGTCTGACATTACTGATACAGTTATGAAATACTGTGCTGGATGAATTTCCAGTGCTCACAAAACAGTGGTAACTATTTAGCTCCCTTCATATTCCTCCTTGTCTCTCTCATACATACATACATACATATATATATATATATATATACACACATATATACACACACACACACACACACACACATTATAATATATATAAGTACTTTACCCTTGTATACCTGGTCAGTCTGTTGAGCTTAGCCATCCGCTTTATGCTAACGCAGCACTGTATAACATCATATTAGTGTAATTTAACACTATGCATACTTTCTGGATGTACATATGCCCCATGTTGTCCCGTGTGTTGCATTATGGTCCATTGGGACCATTTATCTTCCTGCATATGTACACATTGATGGGAGGCAAAGCAAATAAATGAGAAGTGTAAATAGTGGGGAAAGAGTGAAACCTGTTGACACTGGTGTAGAGGCTGTTCTGAGTCGCACTGCCTGGTGTCGTGGTGGCTACTGCTGTGGTGTCGTACTCCGGCAGGACAGGCTCAGAGCCAAACTGTAATGCTCCAAACTGCAGGTTGAGTCCGGGTATGTCTGCTGAACCTGGCATCTCCACTGCTAAAGCAGGGATCTGTTGAACAATGGTGGGGGGGCGGGAAAAAAAAAAAAGGGGGGGGGGGGGGGCGGGGCCCAAAAAAAAAAAAAAAC
>JANDJT010000021.1:14422871-14440462 GCA_024331685.1 Stegophilus panzeri | reverse complement strand
ATATATCCCACAATGAAGTGCAAAAACCAGTCAGCAGCCACTATGTTCCCTTACTTGAAATGTTTTCTAACACCTCTCAGCCAAAAACATGAGCCGAAAATATATGATGCCATGCCCACCCCGCCCCTCAATGCTCAGCGCTCAGACATATCTAGCCGACGGTTATCATGGCGCTACCAGCAAAGGGCGATCATGTCAGCGGTTTGGAAATACTTCAAAGTTTCTGATAAGGTCATCAAATCTGCAGTGTTTGTTCAGCAGAAATTTCAAGAGGGGGTCTGGTGTCGAAGCACTTTTCCACAACAGGTTTGATACACTACCTGAAAACATGACATCCGGTTCAGTATGCAGAGTACAGCAAAACAACAGAATAGAGGCCCTCTACCATTCTGTTTTGCCTGTTGTTTTCATTAAAACAATTGTGTAGCATATTTAAACTTTTTGTATTTGCAAGATGCTAGCCTAGAGCTGCCAAGTTTACTACTTTACTGCTGTTTTGCACATCATAATAGTTAACTTTACATTATTCGGATAATTGGATGAAAAAATCTGTTTGTTACAGAACTGAATGAAGAATAATATTTAATATTGTTTTAGTTTTGGTGTGTTCATTTCAATAAAAGTGCGGTCATTTTATTGGTTTGTAGTTTTTCCAATTCAGATTCATTAAAGTCATGAAATGACAAGTTTAATATTAACATAATTATACAAAAAAAAAACTTTTATAAAATGGTTTTAATTTTATTTATTTTAAAATGGTTTTAATTTTTGGTGACATTTTACAACACGAGTACATAGTCATGTCACTGGAAATTCAGTTATCAGTGTCCCAATGTGTAGCGAGCCAGGGTCCTTATCAGTGCCCCAACTCGTGTACACCATACACTCATTCACCACGTACCGAACTAGGTAGCTGATTAAGACATACCCATAGAGCGTACGCTAGTCATGGGACCGTGTACTTGCATGGAAAGCCTGCGAGACCTGCATTTGTGAAGTCCGACAGACCGATATCTCCAGATTGCAATGGCCAACATTATACGTTATACAGTTACACAACTATGTTAAAACATAGTTCTCTTCAGTAGCTTTCAAACACAACACGTTGCTGAAATCGGGCATTTTAGCTGAATTTGGAGCTCTATTTCTGCTACAGAGCTCATTATGTTTCAATTGATCATTTTCAAAATCCACAGATCACACACGCAATAAAATTATTTGGGAGAACTTAAATTTATATATTTATTTTGAAGGTATGGTAAACCTGAAATACATGCCGTTTGCAATATTAAACGTCCGTTCATAGCAGTTTTGAATTTATTTCATTTTATACAGACAAAAATGCACATAGTTTTGCCTTGCTTTTTCAGTCATAATTTTTCTTCATTAAATTTTGTTTAAAATATTCTGAGAATCAAATTGAACAGTATCATGAATCGAATCATCAATAGTTTTTTTTTGAGCAATAACTTAAATATTGTTAAGTTGTGGAGCTCCAACGTAAAATGTATAAGGAGTGGCAGGTCTGAACATAATGTGATGTAATAAGAGTAAATGTGTATAGTGTAATATAGTATAGTGATCAGAACTGGTGGTGTTCAGAGTGAGAAGTGATCTGGAAGATGAACACAGCGAGCACTTCATCAGTCACACCAGAGACTTAAACTTACCCCATGCCCTGAGCTGAAAACCTTCCACCTCTCCTACCAGCACCACCTAAAAGGATTCACACACACACACACACACACACACGCACGCAGAGCTCTGGAATCAAGTACACAGTACAGTTTGTGCTTTGCTTGGCTAATTTGCATGAACATTTTAAGTGTGTAGAGAGTAAACATTTCACGCAACACGAAACTCGCAGGACGATCTTTATAGGAAAAAAAAACTAAAATAAACCAACCCTTGACATCTGACTTACCAATATTTACCATCAATTTGTGACCTTCAACAGTGCAGGTTTCACTTTGGTTAAGAGTTTCCTACATTATAGGATATTATATCCCATACATATAGGATTAATCTTTACAAAATCATTATATAGAGATGTATAAAACTAAATCCACTAACTCGTTCTTTCTGCAGGATAAGATTTCTGGACTTATAACTTAATATCTGTAGTAATATTGTCACATGGGGTCTAATGGTGACTAAAAATTAAATGTCTTGTTTTGTTTAAAGAAGCTAATAGCAAAAGCCCGTTGAGATCATTGAATTAAAACCCAAAGTAACACCCACCTCTCCCTCTGCCTCGTCCTCGGCGGCCACGCTCCGCCCCCCTGCCCGCTATTCCACCTGCTTTAGTGCCATCCACGCCATTCTCCTGCCCACGAACTACATGCATCATAAACACCAACAGAAAGAAGAAAGTGATGAGTGATAAGAGGGCATTAAAGAAGCTTCTCCTCAGCTCCATGATTTAGCTGCCCAGAAATACAGAGAATAAAATGCAGAAACTAAACGTGATTTATTCCAAATTAAACGAATAAGATCAGGGATGTACTCAGAAAAGGAGCAAACACTCCATGACTCACATATCAATAAAAAAAATAATAATAATAAAAAACAAGAGTTTTTAAAATGTTTTTTTGCTTCCAAGACAGACCTGACCAAGATAGATATTCAGATGGATAATACAAGTTACACAAAGTGGTAATGTTGGCAGGGAGTGCTCTCAGGGAACACGTATAGGGACCGCGTGTACGGAGCGCTCGAAGCAAAGGCTTGCAGGGAACATAAAAGTGCTGCTGTTGTCAGAACTGGTCTCAGTTGCAGATGCAAACTAGGTCACACCACACAAAAAAAAACAAAAACAACCCCCCACCCAATACACCCAAGCCAAGAAGCTGTGAGAAATGTAAGAGCCTCAGACATTACCTTGTTCAAAACAACATTCTGAAACATGTTAATAAAAGCTGATTTTTTTTTTAAAATCTGATAACCGACACTGTTTAAGTCACCCAGATTGATTCAAAACAGGACTGTACGTGTTTCACTGTAGTAAAGTGGCAAAAACGTCACGATACATATGCATCACAATTTTACGGAGGTTGCGCTATCAAAGCAGGAACAGGAGTCAGTGTTTTGCCCAACATTGAGAAAAGAAATGTGGTACACCCAAAAAAGTAGTTATCTTCAGGTCCGTTTTTGGGATCCAGGAAAATCGACAGATTTTAGATTTCTTCATTTAAGCCCACCATATTTATATGAATTACACAATATTCTGCTTGACTCTCTCTCTGCAACCTTTCCAAAAATCCAAACCACCCTTAGTTAATGTAGTTCTCAAATATGAACACAAACACACACCATACTGCAACACCTCCAGTGTAGCACTGGGCAGTGTGTTAAAGTTCTTGCAATAGAGGGTTAATTTTATAACGTTCTCCAAAAGTGCCGTCCAAGCACTCTGGGGTTCTGCTATAGCACGACATGAGCATGCGTATCTATATAAACGACACACTATACTGAAGAGGAGAGAGAAGCGGAAGAGAAAAGGGAAGAGATGATAAAGAGGAGATGCTTTTCTCAAGAAGGGAAAGAAGAAAAAGAGAGAAAGTTTTCAGGGTTTATTTTTTTAGGTTTTTCTGGAATCTTGTGAATAAAGCATCTCTACTCACACTCTCGTCCACGGCTGGTTCCACGCCCCCTCCTCGGAGCCCCTCCTCTACGACGTGCTACGACGTCTCTCTCTCCTCCTCTCTCTCGATTCTCCTTCCCTTCTTCTCCTCCATCTGTCTGTGCGATTTCCTTCTGGCCCGACACACCCTTCTTCTTTCCGACCATTTCCCATGAATCCTGTGGGCATGAGAGAAACCTTTATATGAGGCCCAACTTTGATCAGATATTAAACAAGGTGCAATTTGTAAAAGAGGATTAGTTAATAAGCGTACAAAACGCTGTGTTCAATCCTTTCATCAAAAAATATACTAACCAGCTTGACTTAACTTTCAAAGAACAAATTAATCTACATCGCATATTGGAGCTTTACATTGTTCTCTGACACACACACACCTCATCACTACAGAGGAGCCCATGGAGGGGTTTCTGCTGTGCTCACGTTGGTGGTGTGATCCAAGATATGCAATATTATGATATGAACCATGTGATCTGACAATATTTTTGAAGTGTTTCATCATAACTTGGCACGTAGATAGCGTTCACTTGCTTTGTTTACAGTTTCCTGGTCACCAGGCGTGGCCGCCATTTTGTGGGTCATTCAAACAGATTACGAGGCAAAGTCATGGGTAATAGTTAAATATTTAATAAGTGATTCGCCTTTCTTTCTAACTTTGGGGTAAACTGGGATAGCCAGTGGGTAGGTGAGAAGTATAAAGAGATGATACACGAATTAAGAAACAAAAATATAAAATATGACAATATATTCTGAATATAATGTAAACACTTGGTACCCTTTCTGTAAATAATACGTATAAATCCACATCATTCATCGCCGTCTACACCAATATTTCACTCATGTAGAGCTGGTACTTGATCATCTGACTCATTTCAGCTCCCAATGACCACACGTGTACATACCGTAATGACTAGTTTAACAGTGTTTTCAAAAATAATGTTCAATTGTTTACACATTGTTAATCCTACACAGTGTCTGAAAAGTCAGAAACCAAAAAACACGAAAGCCGCAAAAACATGATGCAGCAGGAAAAGTGAGAAAATGTGTAGAGCGTAAGGGTGAACGTGTGAAATGTATGCTGTAAACAATAAATACAAAATTAAGTACACATACTTTTACTCGCATTGGCTCATGAATTTTCAGACACCCTATATTGTTGGACACACAAAATGGCAGCCGTGCCCTGAATCATGGGAAACCTAACATCATTTAACAGTCTGTCTAGTTACTGTGTGTGTGCTTAACCAAAACTATGTCAGAGACAGAGACACTAACACGAACTCTTCAGACAGAGTTACCGATACAGGACAAGCGTGTTTAAAACGACTCATTCACCGATTTGTCGAGTGCTTTAAGAACGTAATTATTTGATTTGGAGTAAGAAAAGCTGCAGATGTGTGAAAGCACGAGGTGGTGGTGAGCACTCACGGTGTCGGGGCTGCCCTCCAGCAGCACGTTGATGGCTCTGTTCACATCTCCGTTGCAGTCGTGAAGCGCTATCATAGACTCATCTTGGTCCTTTCCAGTGATGTCAACTAGCTGGACACGACAGAAGCAAGCAAGGTTCAAGAACGTGGCGTTAAATTGGTGAACAATGCACGCGCGCACACACAAAACTATACAAAATTTAATATTCAGAAAGGGCATTAAGGAGGTTGTACTAGGCTTTAACTGTCCTTAGAAATCCTCGAACTCAAAAAAAGAAAAAGAAAAAAAAAAAAAAAAAAAAAAAAAAAAAAGACAGCTTAAAATGACAAATCTGTGTATTCTGGTCACTAGACGCAAGGTATGTCTGTACGGCTCGCCAACAGAATTAATGGTAAGATTAGGACATTTTTTTACAGTCATGTACGTGGGTTTCACATTTGCATGAGCCACACCCCCAGGATCTACGGTGGCCTGCATCTATAATATGCCTAACAGGAACCCCTGCCAAACAGAAACAAGCATTCTGGGCCAGAAGTCAGTTTTACACACCGCTTAATATGCCTCTACAGAGGCCACGGCTCAAACCAGAAAAGTGGGGTCCAAGGATTCGCAGAGGTCTGCGAGGGACAGCCAAGGGGTCCATGATTTAATTATTTATTTATTGTTTTATTTTGTTAGAGTGGTGAGGGGAGAAAAAGAAATTATATTATATTAAATAAATAATAAAAAAATAAATCACAACCCACTTCCTCAAAAAGTTATTACATTAAGGGGGCCAAGCACCGAAGTAAACCCAGACCTCAGCAATAGAAAGCTCTAACACCATTACTATACTGAGGGGAATTTATTTATTGTAAGGTTAAAGAGAACCGCTGTCTTTAACCACTATTTAATGTTCTATATATCTTCCAGGTTATTCGTACAAGTAAGAAATTTGTAAAAATCGGCTATTGATGATCTTACTAAGCTGCTGATTTGACTGTCGGGGCTTTATGTTGCTCTCAGACTCAGACGGACAGAGAGAGAGAGCATCCGGTAGCAGCTCTGTAGTTGATCTCGCACAAATGGTCCCCTTCATGACTACACAGGGAGCCTAAGAAGGGGTTTCCGGAGTGCTGGGTATGTACCGTAAAGCTCATTAGGTCACGAATGAGCAGTATACTGCGTTCAACATTTAGAACACAGATTTCAGGAAAGCAGCAGAATGTGGTTTTAGTGGCTCAGCACACATCGAAGTTCTACTGAAGGTTTCCAAATAAGCTGCCAATAAAGCTGTGGTGATGTGTGAACAGTTGTTTCCAATACTGAAACCCTGAGCATCTGCTGATTCCGATATGTATCCGATATTGTCTCCTTTAAAAAGCTTTCAAATGTTTTTAACTGAAGCACTTCACAGCAAATCCAATAAAGTATACACTGGTTTTACGAGAGGACGCAAAATATTCGCGGGCGAAGCAAAATTTGTGTGAGCGAATGCAATAGCATTGAAATATAAATTTTCCTCTCATCTCATATCGCCCCCCCCCCCCCAATCATCATGTGCCTGGAGGGCAGTGGGCAGCAACCCTGAAGACCTACCTTCATGAAGACTTTAACTCCAACCATAATCGTGGCCACCTGACCATCTATAATCGTTGCCTTAAGCAGTTCTTGATCAATTAAAACAGGTGTGTTAAGATTTTGGTTGGAGATGAAACCTGCAGGAAGGCAGATCTGAAGGAAGAGGGTTGGTCACCACTGGCGTAGGGAGTCCGTACAAACACTGAAAAGCAACACAAAAATGCAAAAAGTAACATTTTACAATTTTAAAAGATTCAGACCTGCTTCTAGAAAGTTAATAGTTATATTTAAAAAAAAAAAGGCATGAAAATTCAATAAAAAAAAGAAAATACCACAACACACACGATATCTCAGAAACACACATTGTGCCGTAACTTATCACGATATTGATATTATTTCTCTCTAATGGCCTAATCATTTTTAAGTTAAAACCATCACTAGATGCTTAATGTTTGCTGACTCTGGGATTGTGTTAAAATGATCAAACACCAGAGCAAACATTTTCACAAGAGACAATTAATCAACTCGACCAGTTACACACAATTTTAACAGGTTTAGTCAGTGATGAGATGGGTAAAATGAGAGATGGAAAAAAAAATGTCTACAGCACAATCTGGAAAACACTGGAATTCAATACATAATAATTCCATAATGTTTGATTAGAAATGTCCAGGGAGGTCTGATTAGTCTAACTCAAAAAAAAAAAAAAAAAAAAAAAAAAAAAAAAAAAAAAAAAAAAAAAAAAGAGGAAAAGCATCCGAGTGCCACTGAAGTAGGATTTCACCTATTCCTCACCAGACCAGCTCCTTCAGAGAGGCAGATGTTAGCATTAGCTTCAGGATTTGAGCATGATTTTGTGATATTTAAAAACGCTCCTGACCTGCTTGACTTTTTCCTCAAAGTCAGCATCGTTGTGGTCCGAGATCATCTGCGCGAGTCGGATCTGCTCAGCAGTGGCCTGGGGGAAGAAAAGAAGGGAAGAGAATGATGAAAACCATGCTAAAGATGTTTGGAAATCTAATTTGTACTTCAGGACAGACGACAGCAGGAGGACTGCGCTCTGTAGGGGACATCTCTGTGTACAAGAAACACAGCATGGATTAAATTCTGGCCATTTTCTGTGTAACTGTTAAACAAAATGTCAGCGTTGGAAAGACTGTGTGTGGGCACAACACCATCACTCCAACACACACGCTGCAAGGACACAACCTGCATCATCCAACCATCTAACACGCGCGGTCCAGGATAACTAATACACTGAGACATACACTACAAACATAAGGACAAATTAGCATGCATTTTTAAACAACAACATTTCCAAACTTTCTTAAAGCACTTTACTCATTCATGAGTTATTTTATACAGAACCTGTTCTATGGATTTTCTTTTCTACATAAACCTATCCACAACCTTATAGTGAACATTCACTGACCAAAGATAAGCAGGTAACCTACTGACTAGTCAGACAATACGTTTACATGGACAACAATAATCCGATGTTAACCCGATTAAGACAATACTCTGATTAAGGAACTAGCACGTAAACAGCATTTTTTAAATTATCTTAATCCGATTAAAGTCATACTTGAAGTAAACACAAATCGAATTAAGACGTGGAGTATTCCTATTTTAGTCACATTATGGAAGTGCATTATAGACATGTACACACCTTAATCACACTATTAATGTCGTGTGGGAGTTTTCACTGCATTTTGTGACAGGACACATACACACATGGCAGTGCTCAACCGTTTGTCGGCAAACAAGAGAGCACGGCTGCGTCCCAAACCGCGTGCTTACCTGCTATATAGTACGTGAAATACATGTATCTCGGCTACTATCTAGTAGGTAAGTACACGGTTTGGGACGCAGCCCACAGCTTCAATCAGTCATCTATTTGCACGTACAGCATGACAAATAATTAACTGCACTTGAAGCTTTCATAAAATTACAAATGAAAACACCCAAAACTGTATACGGTACCATAACGAAGACTAACTACGTTGATATGTGAAATTCTGGAGGGAACATCGGGCGGCGTAGCGTGGGGACGTAACGACGTGCCATTAATCGATCTATGTTCTATAACATGTAAAACAGGAACATGAAAGGAATATTCTAAAAGCAACTCATATAAAACACCTTAATCACAATATTGTCTTATTCAGAATAAGCTCAATAATTAGATTACTGCTGTCCATGTAAACGTAGTGACTGGTGCCTACGCCGATTACTACAGTTTATCAGGAACACCTGTACACCACTTCATTCATGCAATAATCTAATCAGCCAATCACATGTGGGCTGAAACACCATGCTGATGAGCGAGATCAGGGGAGAATGACCAAACTGGTCTGAGCTGACAAGAAGTCTATAGTAACTCAAATAACCACACTTTACAACCATGGTGAGCAGAAAAACATCTCCGAACACACATTTTGAACCTTGAGGTTCCACTCCTGTCATCCAAGAACAGAAATCTGATGGGCACAGTGAAACCAGACAGTTTCTGATCTCCTAATGTCCAGTTTCTGTGAGCTCACAGGTCCAACTTCCTCAGACATGTAAAACTTTTTTAAACTTTTACACACACACACACACACACACACACACACACACACACCCCGTATTGATCTCCGACACTACAAGTTTTGCAATGGAACAACTGAATAAACAAAAGTGGCTGCTAATAATGTAATAATTACTGAACTAGCTGTAAATTACTACAGATTATACCACAGAACCGTTGAATTCTTGATTCTGACTGGCCGACAGACGTTCTGAGGTGTGCAATTATTTTTCAGTAAATGTACACCTAAAGTAGTTTCAGTCAGGTCTTGACCACCTTACAGTTCCAGATCACTTCGCCAAGTGAACTGAAATAACGGAAACATTTAGCTTACTGTCCACCACAGCACACACATTTAACAAAACGACAGAACATTTCAATTTTCCAGAAATAATTAAGAAATAATTGACGGGCCATTGAATTATTAGAAAAATAATGCACACCCAAGGTGGTAAAACAGCCACATTTAGTTGTTGTATTTTCTGCAGTAATAAAAAAATAAATAAAAACCCTGTGAACAACTAGGCTTATTGCTATTTATTTATTTGTTCGTTCTATTTTGAAATTATCAGTGAACTCGTAATAATATGTAATACGTGTGCGACTGAGACAAAGTCACCAGGCTTTGAGCTGTGGTGTATATCGCAACATCGCGAGTATAAATACTACATCTACATCCCGTGTATAAATATTATTTGAGTCGGATGTCTCTGGATATGTTTAACTGCACAGGGACATACTGCAGGTAGACGATGGCTTTAAGCTGTACTTGGCTTGATCCGTGCTTCCCATCCTTTATAGGCAACTCCGGAGTGACCGAGCTTATAGTAGTTATGGCATATATAGCTAGTTTCCTTTAGTAGATTTCAGGCAAACTACGTAGGTTTGTTAAAGCAGCATAAGTTACGCATGTTGGCTAACTAGCAAGCTAAACCTGTTAAATTCTTAGTTAGCAGGGATAGTTAGCACTGCAAAACTGCAAAGGCAGAGCTAATCAGACCAGTTATCCCTCCTAACTGCCTGTAACCACAACCGTCTCCCATCGGCTTGGGAAGGAATCTGATTCGATAGCATGGGGTAAGAACCCAACTTGTTCATGAACACTTTTCCAATTCAGCAACACGCCATTTTACAAAACAAATTCCGGCAAATGAGGCTCCAACTCTACTAAATAATTCTAGAAATGACTATAGCTGTGTATATTCAGTGCATACTTCCTCTTTCTATTCAAATCTCCAAAACACACAGCATGTTTGAATCGGCTTAGGTTTGAAACATTTTCTCAGTGCAACTGAACCACGGCAGAGTTCAGGAGGAAGAGGGCACAGAGGAGGAAAACACACCAACAGGGAAGTCATATACGGTGGACAGAATCATGGGAGTGGCTTGAACATGATGCTGCTCTGATCTGAAATGCTGCTGGCTTCTCTGAACCGTTTTTTTCCTTTTTAAAGCGTGAATGTTAGATATGAGATTATAGTATGGTTATCATATTATATTTTATTACAGATTATCTGTCAGGATTGGAACTAATCCTTTAAAAGAGACTACACACTCACCAGCAGGGTCGAGCGATTCAGTTACCAGAGGAATACAGGAATTAAAGGATTGAGGATCAAAACATAGCAGATAACATGGTGCACGGCAATTCATTTTTACTAGCTGACCAATAAATAAATAAATAAATAAATAATCTTTTCCATAGTTAGTAGGACCTCACCAGATTTAGGCTGTGTAATTAGCAAAAGTTAAACGTAGATAAAACAACAGCAAAGAAGGCATCAGTGATTAACAGAAATAAATACATGCAATAAATCTCTGTAGTATATTACTCTATTTAGGGAAATAGCAATTCTTAAAAATGCACTCGTGGGGACATCCTGGAGGAGCTGTAATCCTTGGAAACCAATTCCTAAACTGAGAGTGCGCAGCACAGAAGCTCATGTCTGACAACAGAGCACGCCCTGTACCTCACCTCATCTACTCTTTTGTTTCCGGCATGTAGTTCACAAATGAATATCACAAATATCGCTCCAACCATGAAGGCAGATTTTGCGTACTGAAATTCCTATTACAGTTAGTGTTTGAGTTTCTTATGTCGCCTTCAAAATCGCCTGAAAGCCCTGTTTTGTGTACCAGCCTTCTGGATTTTCTAGATTAGTAAATTCTTTTGAGTGTACGGTCAGAGTTTTGGATTTAAGATGCGGCTCATGAGAACAACCGCGATGATGGCAGAGAGTTTTAAAGAGAAACCGTGCGTTTATCGTTGTTGTGCATGAAATCGTTAAACATTTTACAGTTCAACCTGGAAACTAGATGTGCACAGGTATGCTTTGGCTAGAGAGAATTTTAGATTTAAACATTTACATGAATCCTTTGCTTCGCATCAGGCCGTGACGTGAATTGTTTCCCTATAACAACACAATGCTTCCCACTAGACTGGTAAGCCAGTGCTTTGGTTTTCAGCCACTTACACATCATAAGATGTTACAGTAGCCCACTGTAATAGTACACCAACACTGTACACTGTACGAACACTAACACTGTAGTAGTAACACTGTCATTTAAAGACTTGTGTTTGACCACTGACTTTGGAACCTCCATTTTAGCCAACAGCAGAACTAGTGAACATATTAGTGGACTGGTCTATATAAACCCTCACAGGGAACAGAATTTGGGATTTACGCAACAGCCCTCAATCATCCTGCAATGATATGATGCCATTTCTTTTTGAAACGTCTAGGCATAGCCTCGAGAGGAGGTGCAACAAGGTCCACCTTCAGTATAGAAAGCCTAAGTTTTCTCCAGATGTTGCAAGTGCATTATGGGTATTCTGTACTCGCTCAGAACACCATTTGGTTGCTTTTTAGGATTTCAAGAGTGCAAGACTCGAAATATTGCACTAAACAGGGAAAGAGCCATGAGGTTTTGGCAATGAGATGAGGGACAGCAACAAACCTGTGTGTGAGAGAGAGAGAAAGTTATATACACACACTCACCTGAGGCCTCTGCTTGTGCTGTGACTGGCTCTGTGTCTGTGTCTGTTCCCAGTTAGCCCGGTTCCGGTTTCCTCCTACCGATGTCATCATTTACAGTATATACAAATAAGAGTATTTACAAAGAAATAAACACCTATGGAAAGGAAAGAAACAGGAAGAGGTTTTCAATTAGTGTTGGACAAAACACTCTAAATGACATTTCATGCAGACTAGATCACTTTCACAACCTCGTAAATGGTGTAAGTCAATCAAGAACCACAAAGATTATCTTTCCGAACAAAAATAATAATTAAACCACGAATTATGTGCAGAGGAACGCATTAAGTCTGAACAAAACGCACTTCCGGCTACCAGAACCGCTTCATACAACACAACACAACACAACACAACTCAAACAAAATGCAGGACTGCTTCTAACTCCATTCTGAGCAGGCGGCTGCAACCAAACCGGCCACCTAAGCCCCGTGTAGGCTCCCTATTATATAGGGTACGGTTTAAATGGCTTCTACACCCTAGGTAGTGCACTAGATGTCCATAAAGCGAGACGTTTGGATTCGACCTCCTCTTTAGCCCTCACGTCGTGCCCGGGTTAAACCGCGCGAACAGGCCGGAAGATGGACGCCGGGATTAATTTAATTAACGAGTCTTTAGTTACCAAACACCAACACACAGAGTGCTGAACAGAAATGAAGACAAGCCGCGACCTTTTTCAGCCCGTAGTTTTATACAGAAGCGGAGGTAACGCTCCTTCATGATTTTATAAGATTATTATTACACACACATAACGGAAATAATATGGCGAGTTTATAAAATCGCTTTCCTTCACTTCTTGAAGAGACAGACACCTGACTGCCGACTGCCTAGAACTTCTCAAACCTGCCTCAGCAGCTAGTCAGCCTTCCTATAACCATTACATACCTACAGCCAAGCAGCTTGACCAGCTAAACTCACTCACCTGCTGCTGTGCTGCACTTTCCCCGGGAGTTTAAACCCGATTTCATTGCAAACACTGAGGCCCATAAACAGGTAAACAAGCCCGGAGAAGCTAACGCGCTCGTTTACATTATTTACAAAGCCACACATTTATTCATCAATATTTGATTGCTGCTCTCCCGGACAAACTCCGACACACCAGGACCATTAAATCAACTAATATTCACTTAACTTCCTGTATCATTAACTCCTATAAAGTTGGCTAGTTATGTTGCTAACCCAAGTTAAGGTAACTAAATTGGCATATTATTATGATTATTACCACAAGAGTTCTGTTTTGCACTTAACAGAAATCCGTTCCTTTGTCTAAAAAGATTTCAACGTATTATGCAATATTTAAATCCTCCCAGAGCGAACAGGTAGGATAGCTAAGATAAACTAAGCTAAGCTACCTAAAGCAGCAGGGGGCTTCAACCTCATGGCCGACCGGCACAGCTAGAAACACTACTGCTATCAGAGACAAGCACCCCCTTTACCAGGGGAATAATCCTCATCTCGGTTAAATTCTCCCAGCAAAATGCGGACAATGTTATCGAAACGCGTATTTAATCGAAATCTGCTGGACTCGCGTTAGCCTGTAACTGCTTGAGTGGAACCGACACAGCGCCGTCCCCGTGACTGAAGCGCGTTTTCCGCGTCGCCTGCAAACTCAACGCCGAGGCTCTGTTCAGGCCCGAAGGCCGCAAATCACGAAAATAAACAAGTGCTATACTGACCAGAAACCCGACTGGATGGCTCGGAAGATTTTTACGAAAACGCTGACCAAAGAATTAGGCCACTCCTGAGTTGACCACCTAATCAAGCCAAAAATAAACTCCAGAATTTTGCTCAATCCGACACCGAGTACGAAGCCGAACCGACTCGCGCAGACAATGAAGCGGATTTTTTACCTGTTTCTGTTCCCACACTGACACAGCTCGCACAGTGGTCACGTGACTCGGCACAGCCGCTGCGTCTTCAACACAAGAGACCCTCGAACACGTGACTGAAACGTGTGCCTTTCTACAGGATAAATAACTCTACATCATACTTCATATTTTCCCGTTACATTCAGGAAAGCGGTACAGAACTAGCGAGGTGCGTCAATGCTAACACACCAGAGGCTGGAGATATCATCATCATCATCATCTCTACAGTTCATATGAACGGCTGAGCAACACGAGTTACATTTACTCAAATCAGTTAACTGGTTGCCTTGAACCATTTAAGTTTAAAAACTGATTGCTTTGAGTACAGCTAAATTATACACATTTTGAGTGTATTTAACTTATCCTTTTAGCACTTAGTTCTTTGTTAAATCAACTAAGTTAAGTTTAAAGAATTAATTAAGTCTATATTGAAATGCTTTTTTTGTTTTTGTTTATAAAGCTATGTTAAAAAGTAAAACATCTGACTGACTCGCTCTCAGTAAGCGCTTTATCCTCTATCAGGGTCACAGTGGATCCGGAGTCTATCCCAGGAATACCATGTGAGGTGGGAATACATCCTGAGTGGGACAGCAGTACATGCACACACAGTCACACACTTGTACACACCTAGTTTATCATCTACCTACTGGCATGTTTTTGTGAGGTGGGAGGAAACCGGAGAACGTAGATGAAACCCACACAGACACAGGGAGACCATGCAAAGCTCCACACAGACAGTTACCTGATGCCAGGATCGAACCCGGTAACTGTCATCACCATTCAGTCATGGTAGTGATTTATTTTATAAAGAACATTTTTATGAAATTGGACCTTTCAAAATTTAATGAAATACCCCTGGCCTATATTGTTCACTATTTGTTAAGTAACTAACATGAATTTAAGTGAAAGAACACACCACCAAGGATTTTTTTTTTTTGTATGAGATGTTGAGAAATAATAATAATAAAAAAAGATGTTTGGTCTAGGTTTAAACTAATATTATCTAATATTAGATAGTATGAGTCACATGGGTTCTGCTTAGTAAAAATTGAAATAAAATATTGGGCTCATTTATCAGTCTTGTAGTAAAGTTGTGTGTAAATGTTTCCATGAGCCAAACCGAGCTAAAATTTTGTACTGGATTTATAAAAGTTTAATAAATGCTGTAATCGTGTGTGAATGTTGATCCCCTGTAAAGTGCAAAAAGGCAAAACTCCATAATAAGTCAGGTGCACAGACAGCTGGGAGCATGAAATGAACGATCAGGGTAAAGCCTGAAAAACAGAAGTGGAAGTCATTTTGACTCACTTCTATGCCCATAAAAATATTTTAATATTAATAACATTAATAATAATAAATGAGGGCTAAATCATTCTCCAGCTGAGGTGTTTGTTTACAGCCTACAGCTCTGTGCTCCTAAAATGTTCATACGAACAATTTACACATAAATCAGTTCATATCCAGTTTGAAAATGGTTTTACAGTATAGCTCTTTACCATAAGGACACTAATGTACTACATAGTGTGATAAAATAGATAGCCAACATAGGTTATGAATCATTAAAACATGGCATAACTAATGTGATGGAGCAGCAGTGAGGTGGAAGCCACTATTCAGAAGGTTAACTTGGTGATGTCTATAATACTGACATCCTACCGCATTAAGCATGGTCAAACTACTACAACTACATTTAGTACCGGTCAGATCGGTATCCCTAACGGGGTGATCCCTTCACTTAGCAAGCTGCATTTTCTTAAATAAAAAATTTTCAACTTAAATATTCAAAAGAGTATGTATTTGAATTGTGGCAAAAAATATTGTTCCATATATATTCTGTGGGTTATTATTAAACATCACATAAGCCACAGAACACAGTGATAAAGCTGGTAGTGTTGCCGCCTCACAGCTCCAGGGTCCCTGGGTCCATCCTCAGCTCGGGTTACTGTCTGTATGGTGGTTTGCATGTTCTCACTGAGTCTGCTTGGGTTTCTTCTGGGTTCTCCAGTTTTCTCTGTCGACCTAAAACTATGCTGGTAGGTGTGAATGAGTGTGTTCGTGTGTGTATGAGTGGATTGCCTCAGTATCCACTGCAACATTGACCATGATAAATCAGTTACTCTAGATGAATGAATAATTGAATAAGTAAGCCATTCACACAATTATTTGGTATTGAATCGAATGTCTAATTTGAAAATGTAACAATTAAGTGGCAGTTATTACCATAAGATTGATTAATTATTAATTAATTAAAGATATGATCTTATCTTTTTTTAAATATACATTTAAAAATATTTTTAGATAAGTGCCCACATTCATGAATCAGTATGTTGTGAGTGATGTGTACTTATTCACGCTTTATCAGTAAGGATGTGCAAATTTTATTTTAATTTATTTAATTTACTTTTGCTTTTTTAGAACTACCTTCTTCTGCTTCTTCCTCTTATTATTATTATTATTATAAATCAACTCTGATAACTAATAACTAATTAATAACACTGTCTACTCTGTTGAATATGAGTAACAGAGTTGATGTATGATTATCATGAATGGTTAAGCACAATAAAAGATTATAAATAAGACAAAAACGTTTATAAGACTTGCTTGCTCTCTACAGTCAAATTTCTCCCGAGAAAAAAAATGTCACCTCCACTAAAATCCTAAAACTTAATGAAAGTACATGTTAAAGCTGGTGTGTATATGGACAAACCTATTACATAGAATCAAATATGAAAGAAATAGGACAAGTAACTTATGTAGTATATTTACATTTATTCATTCAGCGGACTTTTTATGTAAAGTGACTTATTTACTTACTTATTGAGTTGATTTGATAGAGGTATAGCAGCTTAGTGGTACTGGGATTCAAACTCACAACCTTCCCATTAACAGTTCAGAGCCCTAGTCTCTGAGTCACCTTCAAAGAATTTAATGATTGTTTAGACAAAATAATTTTTTAAAATATACATTGTAATGTGTAAGTGGCTTTGGACATAGCTAGACACCAGAAAAGTTCTGTTCTAACTCCCAGTCATGTGAGATAATATCAACTTTATGGGGACTGGTTTGAAGTTAAATCCTACTTTAGGGGGACACGGTGGGTTAAAGCCTGTAGGACTGTTGACTAGATGGTATAGTTTATTGCTATCGCTCCCCAGTAGAGGGCAGTATGCACATCTACATACTACGCTCCAACTGTATATACATTTCATATATAATAGGGTGTCAGATAAATTGGGACAGTTTAAATTACCAGCAATTATTTTCAGCTTTTTCTCAATTGAAATAACATGAATTAATTCCTGTGACATCATTTAAGGGAGTGTGGTCTGCATCAAATAGGATGTTCTGGTAGGAAAAAGGGGAAAATATTCTTTTATATACAGTATCTCACAAAAGTGAGTACACCCCTCACATTTATGTAAATATTTGATTATATCTTTTTATGTGACAACACTGAAGAAATGACACTTTGCTACAATGTAAAGTAGTGAGTG
>JANDJT010000021.1:14397525-14407678 GCA_024331685.1 Stegophilus panzeri | reverse complement strand
TATATATATACACACACATACACACACACACACACACACACACACACACACACACTCATATATGGATAGATAGATAGATAGATAGATAGATAGATAAATAAATCAATGTAATAGGAAAATAAACAAAGGAATAAATGACTTGATAAAACAAATATAAATCATTTTTAATTACATTTAATCCCAATTTATTTTTGTATTACTTTTTTCCTTCATTTATTATTTTCTGTATAATTTTTTTATTTTATTTTTATTCTTTTTAACTTTTATTTATTTTCCCCATTAATTTTATATTTATTTATACATTCATTTATTTTGATATTTATTTATTCCAGCATGTATTTATTTCCATATTTATTAATTATTACATTAAGTTAATTTTACTAAAAAAAAAATAAAACAAATCAAATGCAAATTGTAGATAACTCTGCTGCTTCTCAATCAGCCAATTGTATCTACAAAGAAACTACATTTTAAAAAGTTTCAGTTTCGTTGTTTTGGTAACCAATGTTCCCAAGAAATCTACCAGCGCCCACACACATCCACCAACACAAACACACAGTAATGTAATACAGTTCCTCTGAGATCATACATTCAATCCAATGATAGGCTATTGTTGAAAATAATCCTAACTCTAAATGTAGCATTAGCCACAGTTTACAGAAGACAAAAGCCATATATCACTGCAGCTTACAACACCAATAACAGCTCCACTGCTGCACACTGATGAGGATTTCTAAAAAGGAACCGTTGCTACATGCCTCTAATCTGTGGGGTTTTTTTTCCACTTTCAATCACTGTTTAATGCTGGATTGTTCCCATTTGTCCTGGGCATTTAAAACATTAAAGGTGAAGGAAGTTAGATATTAGAAAAGGATCAAATTGCAATTCAGTACTGAATGACTACAAGATGGAACCAGTGAGGCACTTCCAAGGATTAGAGAGATGACTTATGTGACAGATACAGGTTAAGAATGATCTCACTGCATGACTGAATCATTCAAGAGGGAGCGTCAGTCAAAGGCGTGGAACAAATTGTTAGCAACAAGGTAACTACTACAACAACCTAATTCATAACTGCTTATGCTACAGGGCAGCAG
This sequence comes from Stegophilus panzeri, assembly GCA_024331685.1. NCBI lineage: Eukaryota > Metazoa > Chordata > Actinopteri > Siluriformes > Trichomycteridae > Stegophilus > Stegophilus panzeri. The sequence goes on along the minus strand of JANDJT010000021.1, from coordinate 14,406,581 downwards.
AATTCTCGAATCTGATTGGTCAGATGGTGTGCAGTATTTCTGTATAAACACACGGCTCAGACAGTAGCTCCGGCTGTAACATGAACAACAGATTTATATTAACGAGTTATTGTTTCTATAGTAACAGCTCATAGACGGAGATGTGTACAGCGGATTCTCCACATAATTGAAGACCAATAATAAACAGATTTAATAACATGTTGTTTAACAAAGAACAATGTTTATTCGTTGATGTGGTGATGTTTTTTTTGTTAGGAGACATTCATTTAACATTTTTGGAAGGAGTTTTGTAACAGTCGTGGTGCTTTGCAATGTTTCACAGCACAGAGAAGTTTACACTTTCTGGTTTCTCTGTAAAAATTATGAGCGAGAGAGAGAGAGACAGAGAGCGAGAGAGAGAGAGAAAATGTAAGTGAGAACAGGAACTAACTTGTCTCTCAGATGTTCCACATAATTAAATCCAACTATAAATCATTAAAATTGTTCAGTAATAAAGTAAACACTGTAATCGTTGGTAAATCGCTGTGGGCTAAGTGCAATACACTCCATACACTCCAAACCGTGCTGTTATTAGGGCTGGGCGGTACAGCTAAAAAATGTGTCATGATATAATGTTTCATATTGTTCGGTATCGATAATTATTTATCAATTTTAAGCTTTTTTTTTTTTTTTAAACAAAGACCAATAGAAAAAAAAAGGTTTGAATTTAACAGCTGTATTTTTAAATTTACCCACTTTATTAAGGCAAACAACAAAAAAATTTAGCTTTAACAGTCAAAAACAAAATAGAATTTAAACAAATATCTTCTCTTATTTATTTAATCTTCATATAAGATATAAGTGTTAAAGAAACTCTTGAACTTAATAAATAAAATGTTACAAAATGTGTGCAATGTAAAAGGCAAACTTTGAGGTAAAGCAACATCGCATTATAGCACAGAAGGTGACTCCTGGTGCTCTGTTTCGTGCTCAGCCGGTTAGCATAGTTAGCCTAGCCTCATATGAAACTTCCACTTTAACTTTTACTTCCAGACAACACTGTGCTGAGGTCTGCGTCTAACGAGTCGAGTTCCTGCTCTGAGGACACTCACTGTCCTCCCCAAAGCCAACATTTTAAAAGAAAACACAAAAAGTGGCAAAATGTCACATTTCTTCCTTGCACGCTGTGCAGGGTCACACAGACTGTACATGTGCGGAGCACTGCGCATGCGCACTACAAGTCTCTTGCAGCTTGTGTTTCTGTACTTGGCCGGGACGTTTTTTTGTGCAAAGCTTACACACAACGGTGTTCTGATTTTGGTCAGACAAAAAGAAACCAAAAAACCTGCCACACTGGTGAGCTGACACGTCCTTTTTTTATTCACAATCTCCTCGGCAGGCACTGAACTCATTTTCGCGTGTGTTATGATGTCACTTGGCGATGACGCAACCGAACCCCCACAGATACGCAACTTGTTATTGGCTGTTTGCTTGTCACTCGTAGTACACTCCTTTATCAAGGCATATGACAGGCGGTGTATGATCTAGGGACAGTGCATCATGAGGGTTGTTCATGCAACCAAACTTAATGTCTGTTTACATTTTATCGAGCGTTATAACGAACATTTTTTCTATCATTACCGATAAAGGTGTACCGTCGATAAATACCGATACCGTTTTATCGCCCAGCCCTAGCTGTTATACAGAAATATGCACGTTAGGGTGGATTATTTTTATACACAGGCTGTTGCGTTATTCCTCACATAAATCCCAGTGGCTATCATCAACAAATAACTGAAAATTTATTGTACAACATATCATACAGTACATTATAGTTACACAATATGGCCAAAAGTATGTGGACCCCTCACCATAACACCCATATGTTGTTCTTCCTCAAACTGTTTCCACAAAGTTAGAAGCACACAATTGTATAGAATGTCTTTGTATGCTTTAGCTTTACAATTTCCCTTCACTGGAATTAAGACGCCCAAACCTGTTCCAGCATGTCAATGCCCCTGTGTACAAAGCGAGCTCCATGAAGACATGGTGTGTTAAGTGAGTGAGTGGAAGAACTCGAGTGTCCTGCACAGAGCCCTGACCTCAACCCCACTGAACACCTTTGGGATGAACTGGAACTGGAGCCTCCTCGACATCCCAACATCAGCACCTGACCTCAACCTCACTAATGCTCTTGTAGCTGAATGAACACAAATCCCCACAGCCACGGCCCAAAATCTAGTGGAAAGACTTCCTAGAAGAGTGGAGCTTATTATAACAGCAAATGGGGAATAAATCTAGAATAGGATGTTCAACAAGCACATATGGATGTGATGGTCAGGTTTCCACATTTTTTTGGCCATATAGTGTACCTTGTAATGTCTGAGGAAGTGTGCAATATATTCTATATTTAAATTTTTGTATTTTGGTATCAGGTTTCGTATGTTGTCCATGTGGGTTCTTTCCCACGTGAGTTTCTTCCCACCTCCCAAAAACATGACGGAAGCTGGATTGGCTACTCTAGATTGCCCCTAAAGTGTGTGTGTGTGTGTGTGTACACTGGTATCCTGCTCAGGGTGCGTACACGCATGTTTTTTTTTTGTTGTTGTTCTTTGTACAAGCAATGTTATTGCATGAGTGTGTCAATGTGCATGTCAGAACAAGGCCATTAGGAGAATTGTGTGTTGGCAAAAAACCATCAGCTCTGTAACTGTCCTGAAATGTAAAGGATGTACTTTCAGTTGTTTGGATCAGAGAGAGCCAGATACAAAGAACAGCCTGGGGGTGCTTACACAAACACACACACACACACACACACACACACACACACACACACTGGCTAAACCGCAATCATTATCGTTACACACTGACACACGCACAGCACATACAGCATATCCTATGGGCTTTACATCCAGTAATCTCTGAAGAATTGGAAAGAACACTGATCTTTTGTCCTCACAAACAGTAAAAGAATAAAAGTATATAGTAAAAAGAGAAAAAGAGAAGGACAGCACAAAGAAATGTTGACTAGACTGTAGATGGGGAAAAGACTGACAGATGTTCAGCAAACCTACAGACTCCTACGAAGTGTGTGTGACACCACACCCAAGGAGCTGGAGCAAAACATGCACCAGCTTGCTTTTCCAATTCTCATAAACTTATCTTTCATCTGTTATTACGTCAAATAATTATTAAGATAAAGTTACTTTGAATTATTGGGCAGATCCAAAATAATGTTCTACTTCATGCTAATTCTCTCTTACACCCACCCACCCAACACACACACACCCACCCAACACACACACACACACACACACAATCCTCCCAGCCTCATTCCACTACCTGCCTGTACAATATCCATATTCTTGCTGTACATTTACCCAGGCCCTGTTACACACAAAAAAAAACATAATTATGAAGAAAGGCAATGCCTCAAAATCAAGTTCAGTCTGGATCTGTGTGTGAGAGCTCTCATGATCAGAGGCTTCAGTACTGTACATGGGTTGGAACTTGTTGAGGTTTGTGGTACATGATATTTAGCATTTCTTTAAAAAAAAAAAAATGCTTTACAATGAGAGGAAAATATTTGGACATTATAGTTTTTTTTATTTAATAAACTTCCAGTGATAATCTCCACTTCAGCTTTACACACAATGTCTTTTGACTTTGTACTTCTAAACACAAACAAAAACTATGCATTCATAAATATTAAAAAATATATGTTTAAAAAAAAGTATTCAGACACTATATAAATGTAAAGGTTGCATAAAAATCTAATTCTAGATATAAATGTAAAAAGATGCAAAAAATATTCTTGTGTGAATTGAACCTGGTGTCATTATAAAAGATGTTATTGGTTATGAAGATTTCATGCAAAAATTAGCAATCATGGTGAATCAAGTTCTCAGAGACAACACTGAACAATGCACGTGGAAAAAAACTACCAAGACCTTAAACATCCCTGTCAGTACAACTTGTTCGATAATATGCAGGTGGAAAGGTCATGGAGCCACAAGTAATCTTTCTCAGACAGGTGCACCAGGCAAGATTTCACATAAATAAATAAATAAATAAATAAAGAGTTGCAGAATGACCTGAAAGCAGCAGGAACAACAGGTACACAGAACAATAAGCAATGAACTGCACCAATAAAAATAGAACTCTTTGGCAATAAATCAGCTCATCGTTTCTGATTAAAGAAGGGTTGTGTACAGTATATGGTCCCAAGAAGACCAAGAACATCATACCCACAGTGAAGTATGGAGGTGGGAGCGTCATGATATAGAGCTGCTTCTCTGTAAAGGTGCTGGGGCATTACACATCATCGAAGGAAACATGAATGGAGCGATGTACCGGAACATACAGTATTAGAGGAAAATTTAATCTCACTGAAACTGAATCTGAGACGTTTCAACAAGACAACGACCCGAAACACACAGCCAAAATAACTCAAATAGATCTTGCAAGGCCTAACCAATGTCTTGACTTGAATCCCATTGAAAATTTATGAAGGATTTTGAAATTCCAACTCCATCTGAGGGACCACCATAACCTTGGGGAACTGAAGACATTTTGCCGAGAGGAACCAAAACTGAACCATGGTGCTGTTAAACGTGAATTACTTCTTACTGTAGATGTCTCAAAGCTGTAATTGCCAACACCAGGTTTAGAACAATGTACTAATGTCTTACATATCTTAGTTTATGCATGCTTATGAAAACATATTTTTGGTTTATATTATTAAGTACAAAGGCAAAAGACATTATGTATGGAAAGCTGAAGTGGAGATATGTACTGGAAGTTTATTAAAAAAACAAAAATATAAATCTGAACATATTTCTTCTCACTGTAAATCTACTGCCCTGAACTGTGGACATCACGTTACACAGAAAACCATGTTTATACATCTACCCCAGAAATGTTACAAATATCGAAATATTATATAAAACTGGCTATGTATGATATGGTTGAATTTATTTTGTGTGAAACTGCTGTCATGAGTGGACTGGATGTAAACATAATCATGTCAGTATTGCCAGGTAGTAAACATTAGCGTATCAGCACAGGCTTGATATTACCAGTGATAAATCTAATCATCTACCAATCAGACCATATTTTACTACTTTTGGTTTGAAAATTTAAACTGTTTATACTGAAGAAAACTGGATCAAGAGTATTCTAATGAGTTTCATTTTTCTTGCACAGTAAACAGTAAGTAAAGAATAAAACACAGTGGGGTGTGTGGTTATAGGCAAATAATCAGTGACACAATGGTGTGATGCAGCTTAACTCGAAGCAAGAGATAATGATTTTTTTCCTTTAACAGCACATCCTGATGTGTTTTATTCCTCTAATAACACAGCCATGTGCCAACGATTACAATTTGTATTTATTAAAGAATGACACGTAATACTTTTTGTCTGTTTATAGCAGAATGTGAGTGGAAAAAGAAGTTTGTTTTTGTTATTACTTTAATTATAGCAGTTATAAACAGTTGTTCGTGTCACTTTCTCTTTAGGTTAACGAGCCAAAAAAATACTGCAAAGTTTCCTGTTGCAGAAAATGAGCAAATGAGCAAAGTAATGAGCAAACTAATGTGCCTATTAAGCGATGTGTGGCGTTAACTTAACACCGGTCAGAGTGTTATGCTAACTTAATGCATGGCGGCCCTCTGCGTTTATTTAACACCTGGCGGCGATTAGAAAACTGCGTTTTTAAATTTAAAACAGCGTAATGATGCACGCGAATAATGACCCATTTGGCTTTCCATAGAGAACATTCATCATCACATAAAAACCAGCCCTGACCAGCCTTCACACCGTGAGCTTAACACACTGTACATTTTACAGAAAAAGGATTTATGACATGATCTGTTCAGCAATAGACAGAAAGAAATCATCCAAGAAAAATTCATTACTACACACAGAGCATTAATAAAAAACATTCATTTTATTTTAACTACATTAGAATTATTAATTATTTATTATTACAGATGCTTTCTCTCTCTCTCTCTCTCTCATATGATATGATATATGATATGATATTCATGTTTTGTAATGGGATGAAATATAGGCATAAGTCTGATCTCTCAACACACACACACACACACACACACACACACACACACACACACCATTAGCTTATTACAAGTAATGATTTCTTTGGTGTTATTCCTCTTACTGCTCAAACACCAGTTATAAATGAAACAACAAGAAAAAAAATGTCAAGCTCCTTTCTGTCACAGATCTGTATCAGAACACTAACCAAGAATATAGTCAATAACTTCCTTAAATAAAATACTTCAGTTGGATAAATCCACATAAACGCAACATAAAATACACAAATATTGACACAAGTACAATATTAATTATTACACAAGTATTAATTAACAACAAACAAAAGATGGTTGAAAACACAGAGTTTTGTACCTTACCTCAGACCAGACATCTGGATATTGCTTGCTGATAGTCTGCACATGCTGTGTGAGAGAGAAAGAGAGAGAAAGAGAGAGAGAAAGAGTGTGTGTGTGTGAATACTGATCACATTACATGGCAGAGGCGAGGTCTAATGAAAGCCCAGCCTTAAATCATAATCCTGTATATTGCTCCCCCTTCAGGACACACAGTACTGCTGTATACCACACAAAATCAGATAATCTAATAGGTGTCTGGTAAGAAATGTAAGAAAAAGCTAACATATTAAAGGTGTTTAAAATCCACTCATTTCAGATTTAGCTGCTTATGTGTATCTGTAGCTTATGTGCTGAATTTACCACCGACTGCAAAAGTTAAGGGTTATTTCACTCATGAGATTTCTGAATTTCTTCCAGTTACAGTTTTAAGACTGGAGAAATCATAAGTTGGATTTTCAGTTGAATTTGGGGAAACCACTTGAAGCATTTGTTGTGCTGAACTATTTCAATTGCTTGTTTGATTTGTTCATTGCAAACAGCTGAAAGCCTGTAAATTTTGACAATAAACCTGATATGCAATGGGGGCTGAGTAATTTTGATTGCAACTGTAGTAGGGCTGTATATCTGTATTGGGTACAGGTATCACCTTGCAGCACTTCACCAGTAAAACATGGTGGTTCACCACCACCACATGAGAGGACAGTAATGATCATTTGAATATATTTTGGAAAACAAGAAATGGTATGCTCACTGCTTCTGAACTTTGCACTGCCATGCTCTGCCGATCAGGGTCATTTTAAAACTAGATAGAAAGGAAACGTTGCAGTATCTGAGGCTGCTGTTTTTCACAAGTGTTATGTCAGTAGAAATATGTACAAAATAACCCAACACACACACGCACACACAACCCAATGTTCAGGACTCGCATGCAAGAACAAAAATGCAGTGAAAGCTCCACTCTGATGTTCCTTACATACTTTTCTAGTACTAGTCCTTTCTAGCATGAATGCTGCCTTTAAGTCCTGTCAGAAATATCGTAATTATGGGGTGAACGTACATGAACACCACCACAGTGTCATAATTACCACTCAGGAACTCGCATTTTTAAACGACCCTCGACTTTCTGAGTGTTGATAACAAAATCGAGGTCCCTAGTACAAATGCAACGTCTACAGCAGACAGTAAGAATTAAGTGATTATTTGGCTTGTTTTTTATTTTCTTTCAGATGATACAAAAAAAGATCAATAAAAACAAAAGACAAATAAAAAAAGTTCTCACACACCATACAATTTTTATCTGATCTGAACCACTTGAGCACACACCACGTATTATCGTAATTGCCACGTCCGGATTTGTACACACAAACTTCTGAAGAGGACTTGAAGGCAGCATAACCAGTAACAAGTTGTTTACGTGGCCAGGGAGACACTCCTCATCATGCAATATAATTTTCCCATCAAGCATCAATCATCACACAACATAATTACCTCATCAAGCATCAATTATCATGCAACATAATTACCCCACAGCTCTGATCAGACTTGAATAAGGAGTTTTTGCAGTTAAGGACATACAGCACATTTATCATTAGTAAATGATTATTTAATGACATCTTTAGAATCACAATGTTGTGGTTTTTTTTTGTTTGTTTGTTTAGTTTTTTTTTACATTTGGAACCATATGTTAACCTTGAACCTTCACAACCTTGAAACAATGTTTCAAACCAAAAAAAGGAGCCACCTTGACTTGGGACCACTGAACATTGAAAATGACATGACTGAACACCTGAACAAAAAAAATAGGCCACAATTATATATTTAGCCATCTGTACCTGTGACAATATACTACTATGGCGTTACACCATGCTACACTGCAGTGTTATATGATACAGCCACTGTAACTGGAACAGGACAGACCTGACTTACGTTATTGTTGTGTAAATTGTACATAATGTTGCTTGCAGTGTTATTAATGTTATTAATCAGGTCCTGCTGTGTAACTGCATTGTAATCTGCACTTGAGCCGTACATAACAATCTTGTTTCATTTCAGACTTTACTTCTCATATCAGGCCAGAGCAGGGCTGGATTTCAGCCCAGGAGTAACATGAGGCACACTGACCCCACTGTCTCAGCGGAAAGGAGGGAGTGTGGAATGGGGTTTTAACAGTGAATCCCAGCACCTGAGAGAAAGTCTCCAAAATCAACAAAACAATAAGGCACAGTATTGAATTAAAAGGTGCAATAGTAATTTTTTTCGTATTAGTACAAATAATGAAGAAAATTGTGTAAAAAATATATATATTAAAAAAAATAATACTTTAAGCCACTGTCTCAGAACAAATATATTATGTAGCTGAAATAAACCACGTCTGGAAAACTGCTTTCTGGTCCGGGATGTTTGTTTGTATTTACATTGGACTCTTGTCATTCATTTCATAGACACGCCCACAATGCCACTTCACATCCTTATAAATCATTACGAGGAAAATAGTACCTGCCTATATAGATATATATATACACATATACATATATACACACACACACACACACACACACACACACACACACACACACACACACGCATATACACACACAGTATCTCACAAAAGTGAGTACACCCCTCACATTTTTGTAAATATTTGATTATATCTTTTAATGTGACA
>JANDJT010000021.1:14369835-14386341 GCA_024331685.1 Stegophilus panzeri | reverse complement strand
ACTAAAAGGTCGCTTAGATACTGTGGCGCGAGACCATTTAGTGCTTTATAGGTTAATAATAGTATTTTATAATCAAAGCGGTATAATGTAGTTACGCTTTCCTGTACCATTCTGTAAGCTTTACAAGGCAGTTTTTTTGCACTATATGTTTCTACTGGATAAAATTTAACTAAGTATGTTTACTGTTACTATTACTATTTCTACTACTTTTTTTTTCCTAAATAAAGCATTGAAAGGACATACATCCGTATGCTGTATTCCAAGAAATACTGGACCGGCACTGGCACATTTCATCTTCTTTCAGTGTGTCTACTGTACCAGTTGGAAAGTACAAGGATGACAACCTGGTACAGGTGATTTATTTTTGCTTGGAATCCAGCATACAGATGTGTGCAGATTGGTCCACTGATCCATCCTATGCAACTGGCCAAATTATTATGATACATCTAGCACAAACTCAAGCCAAATGTTTCTTGCTATTTAGGTTAGGCTTTTGGAATGACATAGTCGGTTCTGTTCTAGACAAGCCTAATCGCAGTGTAATAAAAATGTTTGATGCTTTCAAAACTTTATGCATTAACCTTAACCTCTCATGTGCACAAGTTGATGCATGTGCTATCATAACTCACATAAAAAGTTGATGCTTTTAGCTATGGCAGTAACTGAACCTTAAAATAGGACCAGATGTGTAATAACTTTAGACAATCTATTAGGATAACAAACATTACAGTAAGTTTAAAAGGACATCATGAAGATAACTGTAAAGTTAAAGGTAAAATTAAAATAATCCATCCATCCATTTTCCATACCGCTTATCCTATACAGGGTCACAGGGAGCCTGGAGCCTATCCCAGGGAACTTGGGGCACAATGCGGGGGACACCCTGGACCCATTGCAGGGCACAATCTCACACACACTCACACACCCATTCATACAGAAATGCCAATCAGCCTACAATGCATGGCTTTGTATATACTGAAGCTGCTTCTATGACTGATGTGATGTGATAATCAGTCTAATAACATCTTACATCAACTTTTCACAGCTTTTACACAACTATTTTCATATATGTACTGGTGTAACTAAAATACTTATGAAATAATAAGCTTTTACTGATTGACTCATAGTAAGCACTTCTCATAAAACAGTGAATAATGTCATCTGCTGCATGCCTGTCTGCTCATTAAATAAAGTCATTAGTGTCACGTCCCGAGACGTAAAGGAGATTAGGACGGATGCAAGTGCAGTTAACAGTTTTATTAAAGGAGACACAGGCAGACAAATCCAAATCGTAATCCAAAACGTAGTCAAGACAGGCAAAGGGTCAGGCGATCGGCAAACAGGTATAAACGGGGCAAAGCAGGAATCAAGGTCGCGGAAAACAGGATCAAGAAACAAAACAAGAAACATGAACTATGACCGTGAACTGGGAGCGGAAAAAACCAACGTGGACTAAATGAACTAATCTAACGTGAAACTCTCTATCTCTATCTCTATCTCTATCTCTATCTCTATCTCTATCTCTATCTCTATCAAAGAGCATAACTAAGCTCATGAATCTTAACTATATCTAACGTAATACGCCGCGCCGTGTACTGACAGGCGTGCGGTATATATAACAAACATAATCAGCGCTAAGCGCTGGCGGCTGACACCAATCTACACACACGCTCAAACAACAGCCAATGACAGAACAGTGAGGAGACATAACAGAAACATAACAAATGCACGTGTCCATAGTAAACAATGTCACGGTTGTCAACATTCGAAGAGCGGGCGCTCGAGCACCTTGCTCGTGCGCGCGCGCCCACATGCTCTCCAGCGCGCTGCCTAAAGGGGAAACCGTGACAATTAGATACGGTTCACAAAAAGTCATTTAATCTTGGAGGAACATCTCCCATGTGTACAGCCCTATAAAGACATCAGGCCTTATATCTTGTGTCACGGGCCATTTGGAGATGATACAGATATCACTTCCAAAAGAGTACTGTGAAAAGAAAAATACAATCACCTGCACACTCAGGGGACAAAGAAAACACGCTTCATCTATATTGTACCAATCCTATAGGACCTGTCATTTAATAAGATGCCTCAAAATTGTTGTATATGCTGCCTACAGTTTATATGGAAGTCGTGTGCTATAGCATGCAACTAGTTATAACTAAATTGGGCAGAAAATTCATTATTTTTTTACCCATTGGAAAACCATTCATTCTGCAACTGTATTATATTGTAGCTGTAAGGTGTTGCAGTGAAATTAAGGTTTTCCGTTACACAACTAAAGATCATGCCATGCTCTAGCAAGTGAATGCACAATAATACAGCTCTCAGTGTGCTTATGAAGGATTATGAAGGTTCTGCAGGGAACGCTGTGTCCTGTAATCAAACTAAGACTGGTGGAAGTATTTACTCTCAAAGGAAGACACTTATGAAGGATGGAACAGACAATGGTCACTTTACTGGAGGGAATTTTTGAGAACCTCTGACAGGAAATCTATCAAGCAGAAACCTACAGTATAGTATAGAGCCATAGCAGCTGTGGCTCATGTGGTAGAGCGGGTTGTTCACTAATCGTAGGGTTGGCATTTCGATTGCCGGCCCGCATGAACCCACATGAAAAAGTGTCCTTGTGCAAGACACTGGACCCCAAGTTGCTCCAGATGGCAAGTTAGCGCCTTGCATGGCAGCTCTGCTACCATTGGTGTGTGACTGTGGGTGTGAACGGGTGAATGAGACACTGTAAAAGCGCTTTGGAAAAAAGTGCTATATACGTGCAGACCATTTACCATTTATCATAGTTGTGGTCGGAAGTTTACATACACTTATCATGGACATGAATGTCATGGCAATATTGGGCTTTCAATAATTTCTTTGAACTTTTCTTTTTCTGCTTCCCATTGCCTCCTTCCCACTGTTTCTCTTTGGGAAACCTTCAGAGTGTGAGAAACATTAGCCAGCCAACTAACTACAGCAAGATTCACAATATGTCATTCACTCAGCCAAAATGAGGAGCTTGTCAGAAAAGTCGGTTTGCAGAAAAACGGCAGTATAGATGAAAATATCAATGATGGGCAATGTAGTTTATAATAAAAACTATAATATAAGACATAGGCTTATACTGAGACTTATTACTGTTGCTGGGACCAACATGGCGGCAACGTTGACGTGCGATCCAGTGGCCAACGCGGCGTCTATGTATTTATATGTCTATAGTGCCCTCCACTAATATTGGCACCCTTGGTAAATATGAGCAACAAAGGCTGTGAAAAACTGTCTTTATTGTTTAACCTTTTGATATTTTGTTTAAAAAATTCACACAAATACTCTGCTCTCATGGATATCAAACAATTGCAAACAAAACAGGTTTATCAAAAAAAAAAAAAAAAATCTTTGTTAAATATACAGTACTGTGCAAAGGTTTTAGGCACACGCAAAGAAATGCTGTAGCGCAAAGATGCCTTCAAAAGAATGAAATTAAATGTTTCTACATTTTAAAGGAAAATACCGTAAAGAGCAGTAAACAGTATTAAATGAAACAAAGTCAATATTTGTTGTGACAAAATAAATTAATAAAAATAGCAGTCTCCGGGAGAATTTGTGCAGTTTTGCACAAGGAAATTAGCTGTTAAGTTTTATTGAGCATCTTGCAGAACCATACAGGGCGCTGTATGTAAGCCTACTAAATCGCTGCTGTGCCAAGGAGTTCTAATGCACGTTACTCTGCCCTCTACTGGTCATTTACGATTCGGCAACATTAATGGATACACTCCAATCAACCTCTGTTCTTAGGTCAGATCACCAAACATTTAAAATACAAGAACGAAAGTTTTATTGTCTGAAATTCTATTTAGTTTTCATTTGTATTGCAGGTGAGCATTATAGTTGCAGTTTAGTTTTCGTTTATTTGGAAACTCACATTTTTCTTTTTATTTCAGTTAACGAAAATATTTTTTCACTGATAGCTTTAGTTTTCGTGACAGTTTTCACAAACGATAATAACCTTGGTATGTTCTCAAAATAACAACTCTGACAACAAAATAACAAGTCAGACAAAATGGAAACGATAGTTTGACCACATTGACCACATTTTCCATTTTTTTGTGTACTGCCAAAGCCTGCTGTACTTTCTGTATATCTTGATTGACAGATGTCTTGCCAATCAGCAGTGAGTATTCCATTCGTAAACTATACCTACCTTTTCTGTTTTGTCTGACTTGTTATTTTGTTTTCGGATTTGTTCTCTTTGTTTTGCACTTCTCTGCCACCACAGTTTCTTTGGGGTATTCTGGTTTCCTCCCCCAGTCCAAAGACATGCCTTGTAGGCTGAGTAGAATCTCTAAATGATCCATAGTGTGTGTGTGTGTGTGTGTGTGTGTGTGTGTGTGTGTGTGTGTGAGATTGTGCCCTGCGATGGGTTGGCACCCAATCCAGGGTGTCCCCCTCCTTGTTCCCCGAGCTCCCTGTGATAGGCTCCAGGCTCCTCGTGACCCTGTGGAAAGAAGCAGTACAGAAAATGGATGGATGGATGGTTACGGGAGGAATGTGTCACAGCACACTGTACATTACATGCGGCTGCATAGCCATAGACTGGATAGAGTGCCCATGCCAATGCCTGTCCACCTTCGCAAGTATGTACAACAGGTACACGAGTGTCAGGTCTGAACCTAGCAGCAATGGAAGAAGGTCGCCTGGTCTGATGCGTCCCCTTTACTTTATTTTATTTTTTACATTATGTGTATGGCTAGGTACTTGTGTGCCATTTACCTGGGGAAGTGATGGCACCAAGATGCACTGTGGGAAGAAGACAAGCTGATGAAAGATGTGTGATGCTCTGGGAAAACAACAACAACAACAACAAACACCTTGATCCCCTTTTCATGCACATGAAGAGTCAGTTTGAGAGAAACAACCCCTGTGACATTTTTATTTTTGGGAAACTGCAATTGGTGTTAATCAGTTTAAACCTCTAACATTTTTACTACCACACCAGATAATGTTCCAAATTTGCTAATAGAAAGAGAAGTGATAGCCTATACTATACAACTTACACACTTGTACACAAAAAGTGGCCATTTGGTTGCACTGATATTTTGTATATTCTCATTCCACATCCTATATCAATATCCTATATTTAAAATATTCTATTGTTTCATTCTTATCCACCAAAGGAATAAACTCTAACATGTTCCTTGACCCAATGATGCAATACCAGGCTAATGTTAATAGGATGGGACTGTCCACTTGGGAAACCCCAACAAATATAGCCCTATGCAGACGTGTCAGTCCATGGCTGGAGAACACGTCCCAGCCATTCCCTGTGTATATATAGGACACACATACATGTTGTGATGTCACTTAGGTTTGTCTCTAGTGTGCCATAAGACAGGAAGAGTTCATAGTCACTCTCACCTGTAACTGTCAATCACAGTGAGCACCAGCCTGCGTAAAGGATCTGATTGGCTGGTTCCTTCTGACGTCACTGGACACCATACAGCAGTAGGCGGGACGCTACTCGGAATTCCCGAAGTTCCCAACTTTGGACGCACGAACGCATCAAAAAACATTTAAACAAAGACGGAGGAGAGAAGGATTTTATAAACTGCAGTTTATAATCACGGTATGAATATTTAAGGGCTGGACTGAGCTCCAGTTAACAGCCGGAGCCGTCCATAAGCCTTCATTTTGTGTGTCGTGTCTGTGTAGTGTGAACCACTGGGATAATACTACTGCAGATAATACATTCCTTCATCTTGTTGTTTTTAGGTGGCAGATATAAAACCATTTTCGTAGATAGCGTGTAATAATGTTATTTATTTAGGATATGTTGCATCACGACCACACATTGCCAGTGACATGAATGTTTTATGAATTCGCTGCATGTTGCAACTGCATGTTTAGCTCACTCTGTGCTTTGGGTGTATTAAAGTGTCTGGTTATGAAGAAACACAGGGAACATTTAGTAAGATATTGTTTGGCTGATTAGCAAACACGGCCCGGGGTTCAATGATAAGTGAGAGCCAGCTGGTCTTGGGGCGCTTACATAAAAAAAATAAAATAAAATAAATAAACAGTGTTGTCGTGCAGCGTATTCAGTTCTTTACAGTATGGTTTCTTAAGTCGCCCCCTGTTGTTGTTGTTGTTTATTTGGACCGTTTCTGAAATCTGTCCTTTACGTTTTACAACTGAAACGCCGCCTTAACGTTTCTGTTTAATAACATTGCTGTTATAATAATCTGCGCCTACGTCTACCCGTGTCACTGTATCCCATAATGCTAACCGCTCGTGACGTTCGCGCGTGCACGCGGTAGGTTACGTCACTGGCGTGGTCAGGGCAATAATATTGCTGCATTCGACTTAAGTGGGAAGTGGAAACGTCTGTTTCAAGGGAAGAAGTGCTAGGGGGTGCGCCCGAAATCGCGTACTACTAGAGCGGTAGTATGTCCGAAATACCCGGATGGCGTACTGCTTCCGGTGAGATTTTGCAGAGTGAAACCGATTGGACGACCCACTGTTAATTTTTTAAAAAAAAAATTATGTGAGCGCCCTAAGACCAGCTGGCTCTCACTTCATTGAACCCCCGGGCCGTGTTTACTATTCAGCCAAACAATATCTTACTAAATATTCCCTGAGCTTCTTCACAACCAGACACTTTAATACACCCAAAGCACAGAGTGAGCTAATCATGCAGTTGCAACATGCAGCAAATTCATAAAATATTCACGTCACTGGCAATGCGTGGTCATGATGTAACATAAATAAATAACATTATTACACGCTATCTATGAAAATGGCTTGATATCTGCCACCTAAAAACACCAAAAATCCCATAATGCAATGGGAGTGGTGCGGACTTGCTCAGGAAAAAAAAATCGTGGAAGATTTCATACTTAAATTGCTCCCATTTCATGATGACTGAGACACCTGCCAGGGACTTAATGTTCTCTGTGATTTTTGCAATTTCCTGACGATATGAATCAGATAAAAGAAAAGAGCAATGTAACTTCCAGTAGCCAGGGTTTAATTAGTTTTTTGCCTTGTTCTAACATCAGACAAAATAATGTCAGTGGTCTGTTAAGGATGAGGGTGAATTTTCTGCAGAAGTCAAATAAAGTATTAAACAGTCTGATATCAGTCACAGATCTATTCGTGAATATGAGAAAAACCCGATCTAAACCAGGTGTACATGGAAGTACCAGGGTGTAAGTACCTATGCACATCGAACAAGTTCAAACTCTGTCAAAGTTTTCCTATAAGGGGGTTAGCACCATCAGAAACCCTTCTTGGGGGATATCCATCAGCAACCGAATCAGGCGACTCATTAGACTCAACACCAAGGAAAACAAAGGCAGAAGAATATTTGATTTTTAGATGAATTGTTTTAGAAATTATATAATCAAATAGAGCTACATTTAATGAAGATCTATTCAACCCATATATGTTAGCCATTATAAAAATACTACTATCACTAAAATTATCTATCTCCCTGTCCCTGAAAAAAAAAAAAGTCTCAGTGACCTTTCCTTGAAACCCACTATTAAGTAACACAGCGGCCCCTCCTGATGCACTGGACCCATGACAGAACAAAACAGTGCTCACCCACTCACTGGTTACGCCAGAGCTTTTCATCCTCAACACATAAATGCGTTTCTTGCAGAAAGTATATGTCTCTTTTCTTGGAATTACAAAATAAAAATAAAGCTTTTCGTTTGTTAAGATCACGTAGTCCCTGAACATTCTATAAAAAAACAAGGACAATTGAACGAGAACATGAGATTAGAACTTTATAGACTACAAAAAGTCTAATTCCAATACACAAACTTAAAACTTAACCCTTCTTAAAGGATATGCAAAACTTTGGGTTCAAACGTCCCACCCAAGCTTAATGAAGCAGATCGATATACCCTACCATGGACCTGTACAAGGAAAATAATACAATCGAAATGGTAGAAATAATAAATTATATTAAGTATTTGTTAAGCAAAAAAAAAAAAAAAAAAAAAGGAACGTCAGCAGCAGCATGTTTATTAAGATTATAATGCCATACTAAATGTCATGAATGGAAATTCTTTTCCCATTAATAAATGCAACAGATCCTATTTTATCCTGCATTAAAACGGATTCTCTTTTGTTTCAAAAGTTCGGATCGTTTGGCTGCAGCCCATATTGCATTACGACATGTGCAGGATAGAAATTGCATGATGATGCATCGAGGATTTGGATCGAGCCGATGTGCGATGTCAACCACGTCCTGGAGCTTCTGTGCGGTGCACAGAGAGAGATTTCTGAATAACTCGGCGATGAACGCGTCGGCTCTTTTTAAGTATTAAACCTTGGTTAAACAGGACTTGTTTAACAATGCCTGAATAAATTGTTAACTTTTTGAAGGAAAACTGTTGTCACAGCATTTGAAACCTTTTTTTGTGATCTCCATCATGCCTTAACTGGCCAAGCTAACAGCAATGAATTTACCTCAGCCTGTTAACACTGCCCACATTAAATTACTAATTCAGTTAACTTTCCTGATGTGCATTTTCCATTAGTGCAGGTGCTTTGATCTGGTGGTCCATTTAAGATTTTTTTTGTTTATGATGACATCGAAGGTCACATGACAATGCCAACATGGCGGTTGTAGTATGTCTGGGATTGTAGTCATACTGCACACACATACTGATTAGTATGTAGCAAATGGAGTACGTACTATTGCAGTATACGATTTGGGACGCAGCCTCTGTGTTTACATGCTGTGAGCAGCCATGTTGATTTGACGTCACTTGCTGAACTTGGGGTTGAGGAGACCCGCTTTCTTTGTTTTTTATTAGTCTGAGCTCGGAAATTACGAGTTACGTCTTTTAGTTGGATGCAACCTTTACACTTGGTGAGAGCTGGGAAAAGATTTTAATGAAGGTATTTTGCAGTTGCTGAGCCATCCACACGGAGGTGATGTCGGATAACAGCACCGGCAGCAGCGGATCATCCAGTAACAGCTGGACACTCCTCTCTCCTGAGGTAAACAATTAGACACAACACACACATTTTTATTTATTTTTTTGCACATAACGATACTTCATAAAAGAAGATGTGACAAATTTGGTTATGAATTTGCTTCTCCTTATGATACAGCAGTTTTAGAGCTCCAGTGCTGTGTGGCCCTCCATGAACAGAGTTACACTGCTCTATCGAACACTGATTTTAATGTTAGGCATGTTATAACAAATATGTGAGTGCCTAACTGCAATTGCTTAATTTGATCCTGAATATTTGAGCTTATTCCTATTAAATCTTAGCTCATATAATCAAATCATACAGTATCACATTTTAATCATTATTCTTGGTCAGAAGCTTTTTATATTTTTATGTTGATAAATGGTTGGTGTTTATAGGTTATGTGCACTATTACACTACTGTTATGCTCATATTATAAGAGTACAACAAAGAAGACAAAGCGATAATTGCAGTATGACAGGCCTACATATAATGCCATGCCAAATCTTTTTATCAGTTGTCTGAATCAGCTGGTATTCAGATAAAATGACCACACTGTGCAACTCAGACAAGGATATAGGTGTTTGTTGCTTCAGGACTGGATCTATAAAACAATATGCAAGTGTTTTTTATCAATCTGGTGTAAGATTTTTGTTCTAAGTGAAATAAGTAAAATAATTAAGTCAGAAAAGAACAATATGATTTCTTTCACTGTCACCACAGTAATTATACAATTAGTAATTCAGTGTTAGAGCTATTAGGTCTGATTTGGTGTCATCACAACACAGCTTTAGGCTCGAAAGAAGGTCCAGATATTTTGAGTAAAATTATTGGGAAGTCTGCACTGGGCCAGAAACATTGTCTGCGGTGCCACCGGTGGTCAAGCCCTAAAGCTCTAGAACACTAGAGAGTATGTATACAATAAAGGGAGAGCAACAAACCCCCTCATCAATGAAGATACAGTGCCCTCCACTATTATTGGCACCCTTGGTAAATATGAGCAAAGAAGGCTGTGAAAAATTGGCTTTATTGTGTTCCACTCCTCTCAGCCGAGAACAGGAATGTGAGGCTGTCGTGGGCACAGACTCACTAACACTGGACAATTGAAGACTGGAAAAAGACCAGGTGATTTTATTTCAACTGTCCAATTTCGGTGATTCTGTGCCCATGATAGCCTCAGATTCTTGTTGTTGCCTGATAGGAGTGGAACATGATGTTCTGTTGTTTTAGCCCACCACCAGGTTCAATGATTTGTGCATGTTGAGATGCTTTTCTGCGTTTATAAAGAGTATTTATATGAGTTACTATATCCTTCTTGGTACCTCGATCCAATCAGGACATTTTCCTCTGACCTCTCTTATCAACAAGGCGTTTCCACCCACAGAACTATCACTCACTCACTGTTGTTTTTTTTTGTTATTCACACCAGTCTGTGTAAATTAGAGAGTGTTGTGTGTGAAAATCCCAGGAGATCAGCAGTTTCTGAAATACTCAAACCAGCCCATCTGACACCATCAATCATACCACGACCACAGTGTCTCAGAGATCACACTTTTTTTTCATTCTGGTGTTTGATGTGAACATTAATTTAAGCTCTTGACCTGTATATGCATGATTTATGCATGTCCATTAATCACAGCGTTGGCGGTTCGATCCCTGTCCCAAATGCCTCCACATGCCGAAGTGTTCTTGGGCAAGACACTGAACCCCAAGTTGCTCCTGATGGCAGGCTAGTGCCTTGGTGTGTGAGTGTGTGTGAATGAGAAACTGTAAAGCACTTTGTAGAACCGCTAACGTTAAAAGGTGATATATAAAGTGCCATGAACGTACAGGTGTTCCTAATTAAGTGGATGGTAAGTGTAAATTTAGTCAAACAAACACATGTTGTTAAATTTAGATCACGTTAAGAGAAAACCAATAATCCAGGTATCTAATTGCTATCCCAATAACCAATAGATGCAGTAATTCATTGTTGTAATCTCACAAGTAATTTCCACCAGCTAGTTAAGATGGCATACTGAGCTCACTATGTGTCACATGTCTCTTCCTTCCCAGTTTGTAATGCTGTAAGTTGAATACCCTTTGATACCTTTTGTACACTTAGCTGGTTACAAGATTTAGAATCTTGAAGGCTGCTATCTACTTTGTTCATTTGGTTTACTGTGTTGCTGGTTGTTGTTAAGAACAGTCTACAACATCTTTATTTTTTGTGTGTAATTGTTTGTTTTTGGTGTAATGTAGGAAATGCGCCGTGAGAGCGGCTGACGTGCTGTTGTCATCCTGGTTTGTGGAATGTAAATTATTCTTTACGTAGTGAATACTCAGAGACCGGTTTCACTTATTTCAGGAGGCTGCCATTGACACTGCTGGACCAGTAGATGATGGAACTGAGAGTATCGGTGATGTTCCAAGCCTTTCAGAGGAACTTGCAGGTTACTTCTTCAATCCTGTGCCTGCATTTCATCTTTTATTAGACACAGTTAGAATACCTGAATAGACGCCTTACAATGGACCAGTGTTTGGGAGTTTATAACATCTGAGCTTTACATCTCTGTTCATTACAGGAAGCTCTTTCGAGGTGAAGCCAAGTGATAGTGAAGCTACACAGGAGACCGTCTTGTCAGAAGAGGGCCACCAGGTTCAAATCTCTGTTCATATTCTGTTCATATTCTGTTCATATTACCATAATCTCAAACCAAAGGAAAATTGTTGTAGGTACATGTAGTGTTGCCATATCTGATTAATACAGAACAGCATCTGATAAAGTGAATATTTACAACAAAGCACAGAACTTACAAGTAAACCACATAGAAAATAATTGCTTAAGACCAAAAGGGTATATATCTGGTGGTACCTAGAAGCAGTGTATATTTTGGAAACTCTTTTTAAAATTGTCCTAGGATATGACAAATAGTGCATTTGTAAAACAGATGGCAGACCTTTAAACACATGCATGTGAAATGTCTTATTTGCAGGTTTGCCAAGAAACATCCCCAGAATTATTTAATGAGGGAGCGGTGTCTGGTCCAAGTGTTGAGGCTGATCCTGAGATTTGCGCACCAGTTATCCATGCTACTATCACAACCTCTCCACCAGACAATGATCTGCTTGGAGCAGTTCCCTTTAGCATATCTACTGAGTCATCCCTCTTTCTTTCACACGAGCCTTTCCTTGAAACATCCTATGAAGAGTTTTTATCTGACACACTGCCTACCTTTGAATTTTCACCCAAACAATGTCCTGTCCGTGAAGTTGTAGCTGAAGCAACACCTGAATTTGTGGATAACATTGGCCCTGCTGCAAAACCTATAGCTGAAATTTGTCCTCCCTCAGAACCTACAGCCAAAATTGTCCCTGCCTCAGAACCTACAGCTGAAGTTGGCCCTGCCTCAGAACCTACAGCTGAAATTAGCCCTGCCTCAGAACCTATAGCCAAAATTGTCCCTGCCTCAGAACCTACAGCTGAAGTTGGCCCTGCCTCAGAACCTACAGCTGAAATTAGCCCTGCCTCAGAACCTACAGCTGAAATAAGCCCCTCCCCTGAGCCCCCAGAGTTTTCTTTTTCTGATGTTACTGCAGATGTAAGCCTTGTCTCTGACGTTAGTCATACCTCTGCAGTACCTGTGTTAGATATTCACACTGGGGTAAGCTCCTGTCCTGAAAGCTCATCTCCTAGTCTGTCTTTGGAAATTAATTTTAGCTCCGCAACTGAGAGCCCTTACCCAGAAACCCCTGCTTCCTTGGTCTTGGAAGAGAAAGAGCTTGTAACTGACAGAGAGGAACACAAATCCATTAATGTTGCAACGGAGGCAGGTACAGTACAGTAATTATAGCAGTCTACCTTCTCCTTCCTCTCTATCACATTTTTATCTTCTCACTTCCTCCTGTTTTGTTCAGAATCTCTTGGCACAGATGTGCCGATTGAGCACCAAGGAGAGGACAGTGGACTGCGACAGCGACGTGTGCACTATCCTGAGGAGCTGAGACAGAGCTCGGATGAGGAAGATGGGGAGGAAACTGAGTTTAAGCTACCAGAGAGGAAAGAAGAGAAACCTGGCTTGTCGATGAATTACCTGATCATAGGAGCTCTGGCACTGTTGTGTCTAGGCTCCTTTTTTTTATCTGGTGAGTTATGTAGTTATGTTGGGAATAATTCCTGAATAATACCAATTATTTCAGATTTCAGTTCATGATTTCAGAAATAATTTGAAACTTTTCAGGTGTTGTATTATATTGTGTTGCGTCTCCAGGTAACATATTCGACCAAGCCAGGGGTAGGTACAGCTAGATGGCAGTATAAGCTTGTGTATTGCCTACAGGTAGACGTCTCCCTTTAGTGCTGATTCAGGACCATCTTCTTATCTATAACATTTCCCATGACCTCTACTGAAGGGAAACATAAAATTGGACCTAAATCAGAGATGAAGGGCCACTTCTACCAAAACCAAAAGCTTACCCTGATCAAATACCATCAGGTGCTTGTCTCTCCTAACGTTTGGTTTCCTGGACTACATACAATACAGTCATGTGGTATTTCATGAACTAAGTGTAACTGTTTAGCTGATATACACTACGCTAGTAGACTGTCACTGTCACTGCATTGTGTGAGTGGCTTTGCTAAGAGCATGTTGAGACAACTTTTGCAATACGGTTGAATACACTCACATTATTTTCTAAACTGCACTTTCAATCAAGATTTTGTGTTAGGATAAGGATCAGTGGGTCTCTGTTCTTGAAAACTGTAACTGGAAATATTTTCATTTGAGGAAACAGCACTGGAACGCTGCGGCACTTTTATTTAAATTCTCTTTTTTTATGCATCTTGCTTCTATTTAATTTCTCTTTCTCTATCCTAATTCTCTCTCTCTGTCTCTCTTTCTCTCTCTCTCTCTCTCTTTCCAGATGACTTTGATGGCTCAGAGTTAAGTGACCAGGTTGACTCCTTTCTACATACTTCATCTGTTCTAGCCTCCTTTGTTTGTCGCATTAGCAATTGTATTATTGTTGGCTGTTTCTGTGGAAAATGCATCTTTTGCAGTTTTCTCTAATCAGTACTCCAATCTGTTCCACCCTAGGAACTTCTTGAAAAACTTGTTGAAGAAAACAAGCAGATTTCCATACTGGAGACCCAAATACAGGTTGGAATAACAGTCCCTTGTTGTGTTACGGTTCATTCTCATCTGTATCTGGATCTTGTTTTTAAAATGTAACTTTAATGTGTAGTTTGTTTCGTTGTCATATTATGATACTTTTAAACACATTCATTAATTGCAGTGAATAAACTATATGCAATCAACTCCTCAGGTACAAAAAGAGGAACTGGACAGGGCGTTGAGGGCAACTGCAGAGAAAGGAATCACTGACGAAGAACACACTAGGATGAAAGAAGAATTGTCTGCATTGCCAAGCTTGAAAGAAGAATTAGAGGCACTTAAAGCTAGGGTCTCTGAGCTGACCCAACTCACAGGTACACCATAGCTGTTCTCAAATTCATCTTTTCTTTTTCAATTTCATTCTTTCTAACTCATTTGACTTATGAGTAATCGAGTTAATTTATTACGAACTCTGCACTGCACTGCTTGTTAACAAAAGTTAAAAGCAAATAGCAGTGACTGCAAACACAAAATATGAACAGCTTTATAAACACCTCAGCTGGAGCGGTACATTAGCGCGGCACAGGGTCCCTGTTTCGATCCTGAGCTCGAGTTACTGACTGTGCGGAGATTCTGTGTTCACATGGGTTTCATCTGGGTTATTCCAGTTTCCTTCCACCTCCCAAAAACATGCAGTTAGGTAGATTGGCTACATTAAATGGCCCCTAGTTGTGAACAAGAATGTGCATGGTGTCCTACGACAGACTGGATTGCCGCCTCACAACCAGTGTTTCTGGGATAAGCTCAAGATCTACCACAACCCTGACCAGGATAACATGCTTACAGAAGAATGAATGAATGAATACCTCAACCTCATCTTTCCCCTGTACACATTTGGCCAATGACCATTATTTCAGTTATAGATTTTAAACAGAAAATATCTCTGTATCTGATTCAACATTTACAAAGGTTACTAGTTTTTCTACCTACACCAGGAATAAACTTCTATAG
Source organism: Stegophilus panzeri (assembly GCA_024331685.1). Lineage (NCBI taxonomy): Eukaryota > Metazoa > Chordata > Actinopteri > Siluriformes > Trichomycteridae > Stegophilus > Stegophilus panzeri. Next base: position 14,371,255 of record JANDJT010000021.1, on the reverse strand, counting down.
GTCAAGGAATAAAAAGATATCATATAGAGTGGGGCAAGCAAAGAAATAAATAAATGGTTAAAACCTATTTGTTCTATATAAAATACAATCAGTCAATTAATAAATAAAATTTTCTGCAATTATAACCTCGTTTGGAAGTGAATAACCCAGCACTGCTTAAAGAAATAGTTGGTTTCGGATATACTTCACAAAAACTGCTATTTTAACATGAGTGTGTAGACTTTTTATATCCACTATGCATTCACCTGAAGAAAATATAAACACAGGAGGAAAACATGTTGTGCATGTAAAGATGTTGTATATATTATGATTGATTGTGTTCTGAACAATTATATGACTATTTTAGTAATTGGGTGAACTTTTAGTAGAACTAAATGAAGTTTTAATTGAATATAAAATTTGATACGGTGATTTTTACAGCTAAGCCTAAAATAATGGTTTTGAATAAAATGGACTCTGCATATTTGACTGTTTGAATTAGTTGACATGATGTGTTATCTTGGATGAGATCTTTATTGAGAGTGATCATTGTGTAGGAAGGACTAATAAATTGTTGCCTAAATCAAAACATTAAAACACACATATGCACAAACAGTGTGAGAAATAATAAGCCTGGCTTTTGTTTATACTCTCTGACAATAAATTATATTTACTGTAATGACTGACACATAATGTCTGACTCTGATATACGTACTATAGAAAAATTTATAGAAGGCTTCCTGTTAGGAACCTGTTTGTTAGGGATAACATGAAGGAAATACAGTGCTGTCAAAAAGCTGATTTCTGATTTCTTTTGTTTTTGTGTATATCGCATACTAAATAGTTTTAGATCTTCAAACGAAATATAACATAAAACAAAGGCAACCTGAGTAAATACAATACAGTTTTAATTTTTTTATTTTTTTATTGAAGCAACAAAGGTTATCCAACACCTATCACCAATGTGAAAAACTAATTGCCACCTTTAGCAGCAGTAACTGCAACCAAACGCTGCCGATAACTGAAGATCAGACTTTCACTTATTTCTAGGACTAGGACTTAGGATCCTATGCTTTGGATAATTGTCTTGCTGCATAATCCAGTTGCGCTTGAATTTCAATTTACGGACTGAAGACCGGACATTCTCCTTTAGGATTTTCTGGTAGAGAGCAGGATTCATGTTTCTTTCAATTACTGTAAGTTGCCCAGGCCCTGAAGCAGCAAAGCATCCCCACACCATCACACTTCCATCACCATGCTTGACCATAGGTATATTCTTTTTGTGGATTTCGGTGTTTGGTTTACGCCAGATGTAACGGGACCACTGTCATCCAAACAGTTCCACTTTCGACTTATCAGTCCAGAGAACATTCTCCCAAAAGGTTTGAGGATCATCAAGGTGTGTTTTGGCAAAATTCAGATGAGCCTTAATGTTCTTCTG
>JANDJT010000021.1:14347058-14364783 GCA_024331685.1 Stegophilus panzeri | reverse complement strand
GTGGTGTACGTCTTGGAGTTCTGGCATGGAAACCTTCTGCGTTTAGTATGTGCCTTACTGTGCTCACTGAAACCTCATTGCCTGTTGCCACCAAGTCTTGCTGCAGGTCTTTTGCAGTCACTCTAGAGTTTTTCACAACCTACCTTCTCAGAAATCTGGTTGCAGCCCTTGATAGCTTCCTTTTTCTGCCCCGTCCAGGTATTTCATGTATTTTCTGGCTTTAGCCAGTTCAGGTATTTCATGTATTTTCTGGCCTTAGCCAGTTCAGGTATTTCATGAGTTCCAGCTCAAGCACACCTGGTGCAACTAATGAAGCCCTGGATTAGTTGCATCAGGTGTGCTTGAGACAACACCTGTTTTGCATAATTGTGCTGTTGTGATGGATTCTGTTCAGGGGGCCTTTATATTGCTACTGGATTGCTTTATTATAACTGTCTTGCTGCATAATTTTACAAAAATGCCTCTGTTCTTTCTGATTACCTGCAGAATGCCAGTGATCCTGCTGTGATTGACAATCTCATGAGCTCCTTGGATGAGAACAATGATGGGGAACTGACATTTCAGGAATTCTGGCAGCTGATTGGCAAACTGGCAAGCACACATGGTGGCTTCAGCCAATAACTTTACAGGCAAACAATTTGAAATATCTCATTGACACACATGCAAGCAATTCAGGTCAAGTAGAACCATGAGACCTTCCCATCTAGCTCTAACACAAAAGAGTGTAAGTTAACCATTGATGAAGACAAGAGATGTGAAATAAAAAAGCTATTGCAGTCATAAGATTATCTTGGTTTTATTGACCTTATTGACCTTGTAATAAAAGATTACATACACATGGTATATTCAGCTCATTCTCTTCCTCTCTCTGTCTTATTAAATCAGTAGAGGGCTACCTTACTTTATATCAAAGCTACAACTGGCAAAAACACATCTTATTGCAAATTAATTGGCCTACAGCCAAATCCACATTCTTTCAGCTGTGTGACTTACTGAGGAATTCTTTACACACTGGTCTTTTAAAGTTAAAGCAAGTCTGCTTATCCATCATTCTATTCACTCATAACATGTACATTTACTAAAATAAATAAAAAAATTAAAAATCTTGTGCATATGTATGGTCCTATAAGGGACACAAGGGGCACTCAGGACACCCTGGAGGGGAAACCAATCCATCGCAGGGCACAATCACACACCCATTCATATGCTATGGACAAGTTACAGATACCATCCAGCCTACAACATATGTGTTTGGACACATATGCACATGGAGAACAAACAAACTCCACGCATACAGGGCGGAGGCAGGAATCAAACCCCCAGGTGCAAGGCAAATGTGCTAACCACTAAGCCATCATGCCTCCTGTGTTGAAACCAGAGGAGTCATATGAAAGATGAAGTCAGATTAAAAGCAAACAAATACTTTACTTTTGCAATGCAGCATCAATTAAATTTCTTAATCAGAAAATATCAGATGAGTCAGGGGTATAATGATAATGAGTCTTTATTGATCACATATACACAGTGAAATTATTTTCTTCGCATATCCCAGCATGTCAGGAAGCTGGGGTCAGACATGATACAGTGCCCCCTGGAGCAGAGAGGGTTAAGGGCCTTGCTCAAGGGCCCAACAGTGGCAGCTTGGCAGTGCTGGGGCTTGAACCTTCTGATCAGTAATCCAGAGCCTTAACCGCCAAGCCACCACTGCCCATACCCTAAAAGGAATCACAAACATGGAAAATAAGAAACTGATTCTTTACATATTACTAAAAAATTGTATTACTAACAGTAATTGTGAAATTTAATATCTGTGTAGCCTATAATAATTCAGTGGGGATCAGTTGGTACTGTATTTATCTACAATTCTATGTGAATATATGTGATGCTAAAACAAATTATTAATAGTACAAAACCATTGTTTCACAACACAGCTGCCTTATTTATGAGCCTCAGTAACAGGTGAAGCTACATTCATTAGCATGGCTTATAACTGCATATTTAAGCAAAACAAAACTACTCCCTTTTATTCCAAAACCCATTCATGAACCTTCATTGCCCAACCTGCTTCCAAATTAACTGCTGATCTGACCTAGTAAACTTATCAAGCATGGTTTGTTTTGTTTTTTTGTTTTTTTCATGTGCTATGAGCAGTTTATGTGCCCTGAGGCCTGAACAGGAGGTTCTTTTGTTCATGGGACCTAGCCTACTCAAACAAAATAAGAGGTGGGCCTAACAAAGGAATGATTGTTGTTTACACACACTGACACAGACAGGTACAGTCATAAGCATAGTGGTGCCACCCTCAGGCATGATCACACACACACACACACACACACACACAGAGACAGAGGAAACACCAGGGTCTGTGGAGAGAATGTAGTAAATGGGATTAAGAGGTGTATTTCTACCTAGACATGTAAAGCTACTGTAGTGAAAGTAAGCACACTTTTCCACAACTTCACAGCAGGATTATTTAAAGTTTTTGGCTCATTTTCAGGCAAAGTGACTTACATCAGAGACAGGATACCACTAAGTGGTAGAGGGTTAAGGGTCAAGGACATAACCCTGGCAGCTTGGTGATACTGGGATGTAAACTCATAACCTTCTGATCAGAAGCACAGCACCTTAAATGCTGAACCACAATTTCCTCTTAGCAAGCACAGACTTCTCAGAGAAGAAACCAGTGGAAAGGTTTGTCCTGATAATGTGGTAAATGGTAGAATTAATTATGAAACAAGCTTCAGCATCAAAAGAATCTGTCCTGCTCCTTAATGAGAAACTGCTGAGAGACACCATGAGCATTTTACTGTGCAACTGGGTAAAACTTTTCACACACACACACACACACACACACACACACACACACACAAATCCTCTCTTCTGTAACACCAGATTAAATCCCTCCCTTCTCCACACAGTATATTGTATATCATAGAAGCTCTAAACTGAAATGCCACTAAACCAAAACCACAACAAAAGAAATGAAGTGGCTTGTGTTCATAATGTAAAATGTTTCCCCTCTGAAACTTTGCCAGCATTCCCCTACACTCGTCCTGTACATGTTTGCTTTCTCCAGGCTGTCTCTCCCGTGTACACGCCCTCTGACTTGTCAGAGAGGGAGGAAAAAAGTTGAGAGAGAAGGAGAAAACCGAAATCGCGGAAGAGATTGTCTCTAGCCCTTCGAGTTTGACAAGTTTTCCCCCTAGTTGCTTAAGAAGATTCTGGAAGGGAAAAAAAGAGGCGTAAAAACACGGTTTAGTCAGTCTCTCGAGTGCCGGTGTGTTTTGATGGTAAGTGCACTTCTTTGTTGCGCGCTTTTCTCTCTGCGCTGCTTTCTTTCCAGATTTGTGCGGGTTTTCCGACGCGCTGTTTGATGGCGGGTTTGAAGCGCCACGTTTTCGGTCCGCCCTTCCAGTGCGGGACTGGCCTGGGACTGCGGCTTCTGCACTAGAGTCACGCGGTTATTATCTGCCTTAAAGAAAAATATCACAGTTTAACTTCAGTTTTCTTTATTAATGATTAACAATAAAAGTCATGTGGCTGATTTGAAACTTTTAAGCTACAGTAAGGTCTGCTGTGGTGTGGAGTTTAATATGGCGCACTGTTCACACTGAAGAGAAAAGAGTTTGCTCAGGAATTTCCTCGACATGTAACTGTTGACTTCTCTCACCGAGGATCAAGCAGACTGTAATCTACAGATCAGCAATAATTAGATAATTAGACTATTAGACAACTACAAAAAGCAAAAAAAAAGAAAAAAAAAAGAGCGAAGATCAGTACCAGTTATTATTATTATTATTATTATTATTATTATTATTATTATTATTATTTCCTGCGGAAAATAGAACAATACAAATCATTACAGAAATTCTAATGGTTTTAATGGTTATAATGGGAATTGTATTGGTTTTAATAGAAACTATAATGGTCATTGTGGGTCTTTACTGGTAATGTGTTGGGTTCAGGTGGCATGTTTGTGAAAGTGGAAACGAGTACAAACCATTCAATCCTAATGGCCCAAAACACACTACATTTGTTAATGGTTTGAATGATATTTGTAGTGTTAGAATTTCTGTAATGCTTTCTATAGTTGTTGTTTTTTTTTCCAGCAGGGTTATTATCTCATGTCTGTCCGTTCCCAGCAGAAGGTGATGTTATTCTGGCTCACACAGCACACACATCCGCTTTTCAGATAACTGGTTTGTACTGAAATGTGTATCTGCTATGCACTACTACCCTAACAGCTGTGTGTCTGATAACATCCAGAAGAAAAACATGGATTTAGAAAGAGCCTGGCAGATATATAGCACCCGAAGAGGTTTCCCTCAACACTTAGCTATTTTAAACACCAACAAAATATCTTACAAATACCAAATATTGTCAGATTATCCGTCTTGACATTTCCGATAAAATAACATGTATCTGATTTATATGATAACCAAAAAAAAAAAAATTAAGGTTCCACTAGGAACCTTTTTAAGAACCCACCCACCACCACCCACCACCCCGAGTAGCAGTAGCCTAAGGTTCCTACAGGCGTGTGTAAAGGTTCCACAGATGAGACAACCCAAGAACCTTTAAAAGATCTCCCAGAAACATTTTTAATGTTCACTGTGGGTCCTGTAGCCTACTCATAGCCTACACTCCAGTTTATACCCTGAACTGCTAAAACTCAGGAGTACTATAGCCTCTAATCAGGTTAGCATGTAAAGTTTAAAAATATCTGTTCGGTGTATGCTTGTATATGCTATAAACGTTTCCGGTTGGAAAGCAGAGTTATCGCATTAGGAATTCCGCTTGCAAGATTTTCAGGGCGCGCGATCTGGAGCAGCGAAGTGACAGCGCGCGCTCGTCGCCGCCGTTTATTTATGCACCGCTTCAGCTTGTTCCTGTGTGAATCTTTAATGGCGTGGCGGCTTTATCGTCGTCCTTCAGCTCGCGCAGCGTATCGCGTTCGCCTCGGAGGAAACGCAAATCTCCTTCAGTCCCCTTCGCGCAGTGGAGAGAAACGCTATATATTTAATGATGCACTTCAGAGGGTGTGTGTGTGTGTGTGTTCTCATGCGAACTATGATGCTAATACATGTAAGCTCTGAGTCATAAGCTTAAACTGACTAAGGAAATTAGTGGCTAATTAGTAAACTGATTGGTCAGCAGTGTCTCAGGGGAAATCAGTAATAAACTGTTGACGGTAAAAAGCAGGACTTCGGCAGCACGACGTTAATTTGCATATGATTGGCCGGGTGCATCTTTAATTATTAAACTGACGCCACGACTGAAATAAATAGGTTAGCAGAGGTCACAAGCGGTCATTCTGATCTGAGACACACAGAGCAAACGAACCGGACAGAACCACGGTAGCTGGAGATGTAACATGTCTTATGCCTTATTCTTATCCTAGAAACGCGCGCGCAGCATCAGGTGGCTGTTTTTGCGCAGCCCGAAAAGCATTCCCTCAGCTGAGCTCAGAAAAGTTTTCAGTCTCTTCAACTAGTGACTGCTTTTATGAGAACACATTATATTATGCGACTTTATAAATCGTCTCATGTAATGATTAAAGGTGTATCAGGTTTGGTATAATTCCTAAATGGTAAATAAACTGCATCCTACATCAGCTGTGCAGTGAGGTATGATACGATTCCTGACTTCACTGGATAGCTAAGAGAAAGAACTATACAAACTTCTAAGTATTGGAAGTATGTGAAATGCCTTTGACTGTAGCATTAGAATTTCAAATGGATGAACATCTTACAGCGTCAGAAATGAGAATCTTGGCTAGAGACCATCAGAAATGGTTGGGTTTCATAGTGTGATCTAGAGGATGGTTTCCGTTTCCTGTGCTGTACACCAGAGATTCACACGGTAGTGCCGTCAGTCCTCTGGCAACCTCTCTATGAAACCAAATACTTTAATAAGCTACTATTGTTGTGTCAGCTTGTTCTCCCTCTGCTAATTAGTCTAATAGCTAAGTTTCCTGATTGGTCACTGTACGTGTGCATATTGCATCAGACTGTTGGGTGCACACTTTAAAAAAAACTTTATTAAGTGATATTTTCTAATGAAGCTGCTGCTTATCTTTATATTTGAGATAGTCTAGCAATTGCAAAGATAACATTCAGTCTCATCTAACTTACTAGTCATGTTTGAGTGACTCTGAACAATGGAATTCCCGCTACTAACAAATGATTGATTGTTTTCTGTCATCCTTAACTGTGTCCGTATCACTTTCTGTTTCATTGTTCATATGGCTTTCTGGCATGCATCTTTCTTGTTGAAGAGACAATTTTAAGGACTGGATTGCATCATTCCCTCACTCACAGCTGCGTAGTGAAAGGGCATGGTGTTATGACATATGAGTAATGGTATATGACACAGATTGAAAGAGAAGAACAGCTAAATGAGCAACTGACCAAGAAGGAGACTGAATGCATGCGTAAACGGAGAACATGGTCAGTGCATTAGAACTGGCAAGCTATAGAATGAACAAAAATAGTTTGGCTTCAGGTAATCCCTCAGGTAACACAAAGCCGCTATGCAGTCAGGCCTTCAGGAGATCAGATGACCTATCAAAGTTCAGTAGAGTCATTGAGGCGACTCCCTCCTCTTTTCCCTTATCTGCAATCAACTGTCAGCCCTAAGACCTTCATACACTCCACTTTTCTAGTTAAACCAGCTGAAGTATCTAATGTTTATATATGTTTACCAAGCAGCCAAATACCTTGGGGTTATACTGTATATGTCATATATCTTGTGTAAGAATGGCAGACTTTTTTAAATAGTTTTTTCTTTTTTTTTTTTTTATGCAAGGAAGTTGGGGTTCACTGTGAAGGCTCAAATACTGTACACATGCCTAAAGCATGTGATGGTTGAGGGTCTTTGCTCAGCATTACATTCTTGACAATATGACAGTTCATGTATTATAACTAATAACAGTTCAGTCACTAGCAAAGAGCTTTAACCACTGAGCAAGCACTTCTCCTTCAGGGCAGATGTAGGGTCAGTTTCTGACATTTGTGTACTAACCCACACTAAATATTATCTCAGAGATGCTGAGAGGAACTATTCTCAGTTTCTGGATTTGTGAAATTGCAGTACCCCAAATCTGTAAATGGCCAAACAGGTCTACTCAGTAAAATAAACTGTCTGGTTTAGGTAAACTGCATATAATATGCATCTTACATATTCTTATGACTTATGACCTTATATGAATAACACTTTTTAAAAAAAAATAAAAATTCATACATTCCAATCTTCTCTTCATGCTTGTGCTAAGGTAAGAGCAAACATGGAAGGAGCTATCAAGACAGTGGTGACAGTCTTCTTGAAGTCAGCAAAAGGCAAGGAGAACCTTGGAGGGAAGGACTTCCAAAGCCTAGTGAAGAACCAGCTGAAGAACATATTGACGGTTAGGAACTGTGACCTTCCTTTATAAAATCCAGACCAATTATTCAGTCCCATCATTCACCATTTCATCAACTGATAACAATATCTTCAGGGTCTGACTTTTTCATATACCCATTTGGCAGCTCCATATCCGTGCTGGCTGAAGCCTATTTCTAAAGCTGTTGATAGGCTAAATCATCATACATTCATTTTCAGTAAGTGCTTTATCCTGGTCAGGGCCATGATGGATCTGCAGCTTACAGTATCTCAGGAAATCATACAAAAGTAAATACATGTCTACACATAGTTATCCAGTTTGGAAAACCTCATGAATCAAATTTAGCATCCCTTGAACCGCAATATAAGGCCCTTTTTAAAATTTTTCCATCATTATATTATGAATGGTTTATGAGCATTTGTAAATTAGAAGTTGGAGATGGTGAATGAAGGAATGAAAGTGTTTTAAATGTTCTTGAAGGCATGAATACATTGTGAGCTTAAGAAGTTAAAAATGTGTGTCGTTGTGTTACAGGATACAGAGAGCTCTGAGGCCATCAAAAATATGCGTCAAGGCCTTGATGCCAACCAAGATGGAAAAGTCAGCTTCCAGGAGTACATGACGCTGATCGGATACTTGGCACAGTCAGTCAGTCAGCAGCGTTGCACCAAGGAGACCCAAGTGGCGAGTTCAGGCCCAGAAACGCAGGCAGAGGCCTCTGAAGCATCGAAGGCTGAGCCTGAGGCTGAGAAAGAAGTAAAGCCAGTGAAAGAGGAAGAGCCAGCCAAAGAGCAGGATGAGGCAGTGGAAGTGGAATTGGTAGAGGAAGAAGAAAATGTAGAAGAGGTGATAGAAGTAGTGGATCGCACGTAGGCTCTTGAGACAGTTGATAAAAAGATCTCAAGACCTTACATATCCCGGTTTTTATTTCAGTATAATTTTTTCCATTTCCCAGCTAACCAAATTTGACCAGCACTACAATTTGTACCACTAGATAAAGCATAAACCACTCAATATTATTTGGAAGTCCTTTTGTCTATTGTCTAAATCAGTGGTTCTTCCAAATCAGTCCTCAGACTGTCTCCAGCCCTCCAGATAATTTACATCTTGCTTTACACTAACTCACACAACATAGTGATAGAGCAAAAATGTGGAATGGGGGGTCGTGCATGAGGGCAGTTTAGAGAATCCCTGGTCTGAATAGACACAACTAACAAAATGTATATGTATTGTATTTTATCCATTTAAAGATTTGTATTTGTATTTGTATTTACATTAACACTACATTACAGCATGGATCTATAAACGTGATATGCAGTACCTCTACCAAGATGTTTACAAATGATGCTTTCATTGGCATGTTCAATTAAACGACCCTGGTGTTCTTCTAAGATAACGGTACGCCCATGTGTAACCCACTCACACCGGTTATCACCCCTGTTTATTTTTCTAGATATGTTCAAATAGTTTAGGCCTTGTACACTTTGAGTTGTTTAGCATGTATGCTAACACAATTTCACTGTTTCTTAACAAGTGCAGACTAATATTGAGCTATATTTGTCATACCACTGCCAAATTTGAATGGTCACTCATTTGCATGACAATAAACAAACTTACTTTCTTTGAGCATTTATCTTGTAGCTTGTGTGTTCTGATACTCTGCTTCTTTCTGGTCTGTCTAATCTCATTCTGCTCTCCACAGCTTAAACTATATTCCTCTTCATGCGGCACATGTTCATTATACAACATGCATTTTGTGTTCCTTGCTCATTCAGCTAGCTTTGCTTGCTATAAAACTGGTACATGAGGTGCTTGGTGTCCTAACATTGTCCAAGACTTAATAATTAAGAACCTGTGGATTTGAATACACACCATGTGACCCTAAGGGAGCACACAATTACCCTAAAGTACTGGACCACTGCCGCAGGGAGATCCTACTTATGATTCGATATAACATTCAAATGACAGTAAAGTAATTTAGAGCTCACTATGGGTGTGTTTTATGTGTCTTGTACACACTGCTAACAATGTCTGCCGCAACAGTGCAAAGTGTTGACTCTTCTAATAACTCTTGTTTGTGTTGTAATTTGTAAATGTACTGTCTCAAATAAGTTATTTTACATTTTGTGACTGTTATTTGTTAAAATGAGCTCTAAACTGTTTTATCAATCACTAATATTTGGGATACTTTCCCAGGGTAAAAATAAATTGGAATAAAGGCGCAATTAGAATTAGGTCGCATTTATTAGAAGCTTTCAGTCAACAGTGTGCAGCTGGGAATGAATGAGATCGGTACAGAATGCTAAACCCCCTTTTATTTTAGTTCACTTTATGCCATACATTTTTATGCCATGGCTGTGCTCCGCTCCATGCATTCACATGAAGTATTGCAATCTGTCTTTTTTCACTAACCATAGTTCTGGCCATTCTTGATTGGGGCTTTGATTTAGTATACTAATGATAAAGAAGCATCTAAATGACCACTAAAATGTTCAATTTATCATGTGTATGTATGTATGTATCTCTAAAAAATTATGACATTATTGGTCAATTATTATTACAATTATCCATGTTTTACTTAACCATGTATACTATATATATTATTCACCTCTATCCTCAGTTACCTGACAATGTCTCATAGGCTTGAAACTGGAAATATTGCTTTATTTAGATTTATATATTGTTTCATTTAGACTTTTTGTGTACTTTGGAGCAGTTTTTGTAATGTCTGAAAAAGTGCTATATGTAACAGCTACCTTTTTCAGTAGCAGTGTAAAGGAAAAGAATAGCTGTCTGTTAAAAGAGTCATTCAATGTAATTCAGTGTGTTTTACAAAGATAGAAAGATTCACTTAGTTGGAAGTTTACTCTTCATTAAATTTCGCAAACAATAAAAACATGGTATAAAGGGTAAACTCACAAATTGTATGCTTATTTAACAGGCACACACCGATCCATAGATTACCACAAAATACACGTATAGTTATTTTCTCATTAGCTCTGTTCTAAGCAGTTTTACACATATAATCAGACAATGTTCAGTCAAGCACATTTAAGTAGAGGTGGTGTATGCCTTGACTATGTAAACCTTTGGCTGTGTTACTGTTGTGTTTGCTTTTGGTGTGGCTGAAGCTGTGACGTTGGGCTCCATTACATTAGCATTATCAATGTGCCGTCACTCTGGAAAGTGATATGGGACACCACAGTGCCAGCCTCCTCAGGTTAGCACTACAGTTGCTAACATCTTTTATTATGCAGCACTTGATGTGGATATATGGCAGGTTGCTCAATGTTTAGAGATCTTGTCTTGAATATATTATAATATTGTTCTCCAGGTTCTAAGGCCCAGTTCCTCTCAACAAACCCTGAAGAGAGACTTTTATTAAATAAACGTTTTATTAAATAACTTAAAATTCTTAAAAACAATAGCAGACATGCACATGCATGGCTGAACATGCTTACTGCCTGGCCCAGTCCTGTTTGGATTAAAAATATCAGCTTGATAGCTTGATCTTCTGAGTAATACTTTCAACTTGACAGATCCTGTACTTGAGAATATTAGACCATGAACCCTCCTATTATGTCTACTCAAAAAAAATCTAATTCATTTGTGTAAGATCTCTCTAGCTGAGAAATTCACCGCTTTGCCATGCCATTCCATGGTTAAACATCTACCTGTAAGCGCATCTACATTGGCCATGCTGTACAGTTTCAAAACTAAGACATGCTCTGATGATTTAAAAAGCAATTAAGGACTCCAAAGCCATCTCTATGTGTTGAGTGTCCTTGCATGATCGAGTAGGTGAACACAAGACAGCATGAAGGGCAGGAGGAGGGGACGATAGAGGAACGGAGAAACATAAGCTGACGGAGATGTGTAAGAGGAGGGAGGGAATACGAGTGAAGGATATTTAAGACCTGGAGATGCTCTCTCCTCATCCGTTTCTTTGCTTCTTTCTATCAGTCTGCATCTCTGGCTCTTTGTCACAGACAAAGGAGGCTCTTCAGAAACACTCAGGTAAGATGGACAGCTAAAGGCTTCTTCCTTTTCCAGCTCTTATCTGATAATTTCTCGTTTACATCAGTCTTGCTACCAATGGGGATATTAACAGCATTAATTATAGTTTTGCAAATGTTAATTATACAATGTTATATACCATAGTCTAAGTGATAATGGTTTTGTTTGAGATGTTTAACATTTTGGATTCAGCTAAATTCATATCTTTCTTTAGACTTTGTTTATTCTATGACTTTTTCACCTCATATCAATTTGATTTGACCTTGTTCCATAAAGTATAGGGTTGCCAAACAGAAAGAATAACTTTTAAAGTTTGTTGTCACTAGGTCACTGTATACTGTTACCATCCATGTCATGGTTGCTGTGGCTTCTCATTGTGATTCTTCATCCTACAGATTTCAGCCTTGCTAATTAAAATGTCATCAAAATACCTGTATTCTTAAAAGTGCCATATTTCATGTTCTTGCTTGGATTCCCAGTTTGGGTGATGCACCATAGTGTTGCTTCTGCTGCCATGTTACTCTTCCAATCTGTAATTGTGCCATATATCTCTCTGCAAAATAATTCCATAGTCTTGGTAACTGCATGACATGCTCTAGGATAGCACCTAAACCAGTATTACATTAGACCAGTTCTTGAGTTCATGCTGCCTGTAGGTATTAGTTCCACAGCACCATCTGAGCTTCCTAATTAGAGTCTATAATGAATTAATAAGTGAAATTAGATGGTTCTGGAGGCACAAAGTCCTAAATAGATTTTTGTTACGCGTCATATTAGTGAAATTGCTTTACATACTTGGATGCAGACAGCAAACATATATTGTAAGTCCATACTTTTGACTTAACCCCAGCTAATCTTTCATAATAGATGATTGTTTATGATTAGGAGTTTTTAATCAGGACTCTGAATTAAATATTAACACAGAAGGAAGCTTGACCTTTTAACTGAATAAAACCATTATCATTACAACCACTCTAGCAGAACGTTTATTAATTGGGTTTCCTTTCATTTTAATGTGTGTTAGTCTTTATTGAATGCTTCAGGTTATTTGGCCAGATTACACGAACAACTTATCTTCAATGTGTCCACATACGAAGAGTTTTGTTTTTGATTTCCTTTAGTGTAGTGTAAGGTAGAAAAAGTCAAAAAGCCATTCACACAAGTCAGAATAATCGACTGTTTCTGCAGTTTGTCTACAGTGCAACACACTCTAGTCTTATTCTCTCGCCTCAAACTGCTTGTAATTTCCAGGTGTTTCTTGTCATTTCCTTTTTCTTGTTTCTTTACTTTTTAATGAATGTTTGTGTCTGTATAATCCCAGTAGCTTGGCAAGCCTGGAGACAGAAGAACTGAGATGCCACGCTCAAATTGTGATGTGTAAGAATGTTGCGCCCCCTTTTTTTAATCTCTACACAATTCCCCCACTCTCTCTTTCTCTCTCTCAGTTTAGATGAGAAAACTTATAATCCTATGAAGAATTATGGATGTGATGCTTGGTCCATTGTAGGTGATCTATGATTGTGGTTTGTACATTAATTTTACTAATTGGATATTGTGTTTCTGTCCCACTATCCACTTCTTGTGCTTGTGCCATTTCTACTGAGCTAAAGCTCCGCCCATGCCAGTCATGTAACCTTACATGCGGCTGGGACAAGCGTGGGCTGTACTACTATGTGTTTAACCTTTGACCTTTTGAATGCCTTGCAGCATGTCTAAAGAACCAAGCACTAACCTGGAGAGCGCCATGCAGATGCTCATCAAGACCTTCCATAAGTACTCAGGGAAAGAAGGCGACAAATTCACGCTTAGCCGAGGGGAGTTAAGAGAATTACTGACAGAGGAATTGGGAAACTATCTAGGGGTGAGAAGTCAAACACACATCACATGTCACACACATAGCACACACATCAGGTCCAAACATGTTTAGAAAAAAACATTTATATTTGAAGTAATATCATGTCGAAACCAAATAACAAAACAATATGTGAAAGGAGTATTGAAAAACAAATCTGACCTATTGTCAGAAATGAATAATTAACACATTTAAGTCTAATTTACTCAAGCAGTATCAGACCATCTACTGTCCTACTCTGTGGCACATTACAACGTGCCAAAATGCTCATTGCATTTAAGGATACATACTTAGAATTCTTTCTTTAATGCTTTGCGTAACTAGCTCCCACATTCACACTCATCCAGGTGTTCAACATATTTAAAATGATTTTGCATCCACTCATACAGCAGTATGATGGTATACTGTGATAAGTGCGGTCATACTGTTAAACTTATGACATGGATAATGTCACAAACATCCGTTTAAAATACTAAAAATATGCCTAAAACCATACTAAGAGGAACTGAACAAATCGAGTGATCAAGTCCTAATCAAACTATTTAATACTTAAATGTCATCCTCTTCAAAACCACCAGCTACATACTATTATGTTCCCTAAACTCATTATACGGGGTTATTTGGTTATGGTATGTCTATGTTATGGTTTGGTTCATACCGTTCCACTTCTGCCCTGTTTTCATCTGTCGAAGCACACACTACATTCATTCCCAAATACAAAGTTCTTTATTCTCCACATTCACACCCAACAGCACTGAACAGAATTATCTCTAACTCTGCTTCTTTCCATTCATCCTTCAAAAGAATGCACAAGACAAGGATGCCGTGGAGCGAGTGATGAGTGACCTGGACGCCAATAATGATGGTGAGGTGGACTTCACTGAGTTCATCATCCTGATGGGCGCACTCACCGTGGCCTGCAATGACTTCTTCCTTGACAGTCCACCACCCAAGAACAAGCCTGAGTCAAAGTCAGATGCGAAGGATGGAGAGAATAAAGAGTAATGAGGGGATGAGAATGGGAGCTTGAGAGAGAAATGTATCAGGTTGTTTCTGTAGCCAGGAGTGATGGTCTGAGAAGAAACCCGTCTGTTTTGAGCTATTAATTACTTGAAATTTCCAATTATTATGCTTGTCATTACTCAATACTTTGCCCTAAGCACATGAACACTTTCAGTAATTTCAGGAGCATATTTGCCCAACACTAATCTCCCCAGGTACGGAGAAAAGCAACAATCAGCTGTAGATGCTTTTGTTTAAATTAAATCCTCCTCACGGTACTAAGATGCGTTTCTTCCATTTTGGCATACATTTTGTGATTTTAGGAATTGTCCAAAAGTTCTCCTTTAATTTGAAGAGAAAATACATTAAAAAACACATCTAGTACCTTGACAATTTATCACTGAAACTTTCATGAAATTATCACAAGGAAAGCTATCGGAAATGGTTAGGGTTTGGGTGAAGGGAGGGGTTAACTGTAACCTCATTTGTAACACACAGATTATTAGCAGTGTCACCGGTGTTGAATACTTCAATGCGTTTTGCTTCTTTTCAAGGCATCTATTTTGTAGCCTGTTTTGTTAAGTGTTGATATGTATCTTTATCACTACAATAAATATGTCTAATAGATTGTCACTGGGATGAATTTACTGCTCATTAAGATGAAACGAATTAGTCACACTGGTGATTATCATGAAACCCTATATTGTATTCATCTCATAGGGATTTTTTGTTGTCAAGCTATCTTTAAAAAATATAAATAAAAAAACTCTCTAATAAACATTTATGTTAACTTTTAGATAATCTTTGAACATAGTTTGAGTAGTATAGTCACAGGCTTTGCCAGACATTTTTTCCTACATTTTTGTGCTCTCATATTGCTTTCAAGAAAAAAAAATAATAAAATAAGATAGCCTATTTAAGATAATGTTAATATTATATAAATATACCCACACAATTTGTAACTTCACCTAGCAGTTTATAATTATAAAATGAATATTACTATTTGAATGAAAATGTTATTATCTAAGACGCGAATTCCCCCGATTCTCAGTGCAACAATCAGCTACAAACCTGACATCATGTCAGCACACAAACAGCACATGTGACCCATATCTCCAGACTTCTGCTCAGCCAGATCTGTGCCTAATTACACACGTTAGGTGGTGTTATTAAGTCAGACTGCACGGACATCCATCAACTTAACCAGCACAAGTCAATGAAAAACACCTCATTGGAGTTTTATAAACATGGGGGCTTTAGAGAGGAAATGAATATTGTTATACAGAGTTCTGAATGCTAAATTATGCACAAAATTAAATCCTTTGACTCATATTGAGGCAGAACAAGTATATATAGAAATTTGGAATTCAATGTAGGTTTTTGGAATTTATGAAAAAAAATTCTGTAAATGGATAAAATGGATAAAAGTATGGATTAAATGAGTGAGATGTCTCAAGCACATGTCTTTCTTTTCTTATACAACCTTTGTGGTTGAAGATATAACACTGTACATACTTTGTCAATGAGAAGATGAGAAGGCAGACTACTTGTGTGCATGTGTGTGTGTGTGTGTGTGTGTGTGTGTGTGTGCGCGCGCGAGGAATTTCAGGTAGCTTGCTATGACACATCCTGGACATTACACACATCCTGCCTAGCCTGTTAGACCTGTCCTATTCACCCACACTTCAATGGCGTTCAATATCAGAAAAGGAAAACATGAGAAATTCAAAGGAGTGTGATACTCTCGTGGCTGCCCAATGAGTCCAAAGTCTTTGACTATCTGGTATGGGTGTGTAAAGGTGGAAGCATGTGTTATCATTTAAATCTGAGTGTCCATTCTTAATCAATCACAGTCCATTCTTAATCAATCTGAGTGCTTAGTCATATTTACTCAACATTAGTCATTTTCTATAGCTTTGCTTGATCTTTAGGCAAATTCCTTAAACCTGATGCAATGTCCTCTAATTGGCTTCTCTTCTTCTTTAGCAATGAATGTCTGTGTACATGTCTGTATCTGTGTAAATACAAACTACAGTGAATATCGTTCGTCCATTTCTGAAACCTATAGTCGTTTTTAGTTTCCTGTATTTATAAATTTCTAAACACTAAGCCAATTTACTGTGTTAGCCTAGTAACATTAATAATATACACTATATTATATTACATAATATATACTATATAACATTAATACTATATACTATATTATACAGCTAAGTAAGTGTAAGTAAGTAAGTAATGGGTGCCATTTATGTTCCAGGAACATTAGATGTATAAATATGTATGAAAATTAACTGAAAAATACATTTTATTATTAGGTAAAGTGTCTCCTGCACATTAATATAACTGTAAATTTAAAATATATAATTTAAAACATTAATAAAAAAAAAAACTACCTAGAACACTGAAAAAATAGCATTTGTATGTCCCCACAAGTCACATGTTCACCATGAAGTTGTATCATCTGGATCTTCTGAAGGCCATGGGAAGACCAAAAGTAAGTTCTCTCATTTTATTTTCTGTATATATGATGATATTGTAACTATGACTGAGAAGGTCAATCTCAGAATACAGTCCTGTTACCTACATTATTTCTTAGATGTTATTTGTTTATTTTAAAAATACTAATTTTTGGTAAATCATTAGTATGTGCTCAGTGTCCTCATGCTATTTTCATGTACAGCCATGTGAATATATTTCATGTATTTGCTAATTCTATGCTAAAAACTCAGTCCTGTTACTTTCAGTCCTGTCACTTATATAAAGAGAAGTCTTATTAGAAAAGGTCCAGCAAGTTCATGAATTTAATGCAATTCTAGCTAAAACACTGTTGGATGTTTTTGCAGCTGAATTTTTAGGGTTTTGTAGACAAGCAAAAATATTTTTAAACTGATCTTAGGTACTGGTAGTCAGTGCAGAGATCTGAGGATTTGGCATAATATCTTCAACTTTTTGTCTTTCTTACATTTTGTAGAAGAAGATTAGAGAGAACCCATACTATGCAGGAGCCAGAAACACCCACCCATGTCATGCTGCAGGGGAAGGAGTGAGACACACCCACCACCTGTCCATTCACCTCCGTCTCTCTCTTCCCTTCCCTCTCTCTCCTTCTGTCTCTTTTTCCACCTCCTTTGCTGTGAAGAACTACATGCATATAGCACATCCTTTTAATATAGAAATCTCACACACATGCACACGCACATACTGACACACATTCCTGTTACTTACACTATTTTTTCCCCCCATTTATGTTTGGTCCATCATTTATCTAATTGTTTAATAAATTATGTGATTTTTTTTTTTTTTTATAAACTTGAGGTTTGGGTCTCCTACAAAAGGAAAAAAAGGCTTTATTTATTTATTTATTTATTTTTTTTTTAGAAAAATACAACTTGCATGCATACAGTGCATCCGGAAAGTATTCACAGTGCTTCACTTTTTCCACATTTTGTTATGTTACAGCCTTATTCCAAAAT
>JANDJT010000021.1:14326681-14328701 GCA_024331685.1 Stegophilus panzeri | reverse complement strand
GCCACTCACAGATATGTAATATTGGATCATTTTCCTCAATAAATAAATGACCAAGTATAATATTTTGTCTCATTTGTGTAATTGGGTTCTCTTTATCTACTTTTAGGACTTGTGTGAAAATCTCATGATGTTTTAGGTCATATTTATGCAGATATGTAGAAAATTCTAAAGGTTTCACAAACTTTCAAGCACCACTGTATTCTCTTGCATGTTATCTCTGATAACCAGAATAAGGGTGTTCAAAATAAGAACTAGGCTATGAGAGACTCATTCATGAAATTTGAACCTAGTCCTAGCCTGATCAGTTTCTGAAATATGATGTCTAAAATCCAAGCATTAATGTAAATGTGAGTAAATAGAAGGAAGGTTTTAGCTGATTTCTGATGGGTTTGTCAGACCATAAACCCATGCTGATTTGTACAGTGCAGGTTGGTGCTGTGGGTTGGGTTATGCATGAACAGAATTTTACTCAGGGTTTGGTTGAGTTACATTCAAAGATTGAGGCCTGATTCATGCTCCATTTTAGGCCTATAATTTGTATGGATGGATTTTAAAAATGGAACTTAGGAACAGCTAACCCTGAAAGAGTCTACCTCTCAATAGATTTTAGGGCTGAAGTGTGTTTTTTTTTAATTTGCCATAAGAATATACAGTAAGTGGATGAGGGAGGGCTATTTATAAGCTTTTGCCTTTAGGGTACACAAATGGGCCAAATATTACGAGTAGCTTAGCTGGCATGAACATACCAAAATACAGTAATGACCAACCATTCAAAACATCCAACAATATATATATTTGTACCATAAGATGTATATTTATATAAATGTACATTACAAACTACAAGATAGTGTAAAGACTGGTACTGTTCGTGTTCATAAAATACAGCAATGTAATAACCTTTATGACATTTTACATTTACGGCATTTGGCAGACGCCCTTATCCAGAGCAACTTACATTTATCTCATTTATACAACTGAGCATTAAGGGCCCTGCCCAAGAGCCCAACAGTGGTAGCTTGGCAGTGCTGAGGCTTCAACTCCTGACTGTCTGATCAGTAACCCAGAGCCTTTAACCACTGAGCCACCACTGCCCCCAAAAACAAGTGTTCAACAAATGTCATCAAATTACCACACATGTATTACTAACTGTAGTGCCTCAAGAGTGTGTGTGTGTGTGTGTGTGTGTGTGTGTGTGTGTGTGTGTGTGTGTGTGTGTCTGTACGTTTATGTTCTTTTTTTTTTTTGCTATGCTGTTCCAGGCTGATTTAATTGACTAATAATGTGAGATTATCTGACAACACTGATAATCTGAGATTTTTTTCATTTAATTTGAAACTGGAAATAAACAATTGTGAAACTTCTAAAACACAAATAAAGGAAATCTGCAAGATCCTGTATATTCAATATTCAAGATTTTGCACAATTTCTAGGTCGCTATTTAAATGTATGCAAATGTGTGATATTGGCCATGTTAACTCCTTTGTACAAAAAGTCAGATTTTTCGTGAGTCTTAACCCTTCCATTGAAGTGCTCATTCAGATGACACTCCGATGGTTTTGATCTAAAATAAATCATAAGGTTTTGCACAAACTTGTGGAGTCTGTGCCAGCTGGAACACACACTGTCATTAAAGCAGAAAGGGGATGAACCAAATACTAAGAAACTCTGAAATTCATGTAAATATTTCAGAGAGTCTACAATTCACAAGTTATTGTTGATCATATCATTTGTAATGAAAATGTGTTAAATTGAAAAGACAGAAGCCAAACAGAAGCATTTTCACTAGTGCTCTCAGACCTTTGGGCCCTGCTGTATGACTATCACTGACCAATTCACTTTACCTCCTTACCTTCACTTACTTCATGCCTTTAAACTTCTGTCAATTTCTCCTCTAAGTGGAATATTGGTTTAAAATGTACTTTTGGGGTTAACCATTAACAATTAACCATTTTCAGTCTAGTTCATGCCTGAGAGGATGCCTTTTGATTTAAACGCTGACCATGATTTGGACTGCACTTTG
>JANDJT010000021.1:14316681-14321681 GCA_024331685.1 Stegophilus panzeri | reverse complement strand
GGCTCTGTTTTTGAAAATCACACAGTGAGAAAACCAAATTAGACAAACTAAGTATAGTTGTGGGACCAGATGATCCTGTCTGGTCACATTCATCTCGAGAATGACACAGTGGTTTATGAGAAGGTGAATGCAGATCGAAGCTCCAGTTCCAGATGAGTTTGTAATGTTAGCAAGGAAGCAAAACACCCCAAACAAAAACAAGTAAAACTTGACCTGATGTTTGAATAAAAGTGCAGGAACTAGTGACACTTTTCTATACACAAAGACTAGGAGACACGGCAAGTCTCTTCAAAACAAGTAGAAAATTCAGCCAGTGAAAAGAATAAAGCTACTGTAACCATATATTTTGTGCCACCTGTTTCATTTTTCGGGAACGAGGCCATACCTTCAGTGTGTTTTGAGAAATGGAAAAGAATGTGTCGCAGCTTGGAAAGGTTTGTTTCTTGTGTTTGTTCAAACTACTCTGTGCAATCACACGGAGCAGAACATGCATAGTGAGAATGTGTGGAATTCTGACTATGTGCACATGACAGTGACTGATCAGCAGTGGGCCTGTTACAGGGTAACTCAGGCCTCCATTACAGCCAGTTATTTATTGATGGCTAAGAAGTTACTTCCTGATCGATTAGTAAAACCCTTAGGTGCTTTAGTGAATACTTGACATCTCTGGATATCAGTGGCTGCTGGTGGTTTTTAAAATAGGGGAAGCACAGGTCTATTATTGAAGTACGTGTCTGTGTGTGTTCTGTTTTCATATGTGGCTCTGGTCTCCTGTTTCATTCTCAATCTGTCCTTGTCAAAAGACTTTATCAAGACCGCATCCAACATCAGCTCGACAAAATAAGTCGTGTTTGCCAGCTAAGCTGCTAATACGTATACTATATGGACAAAAATATGTGCACCCCTGACCATCACACCCATATGTGGTTCATCCTCAAACTGTTGCCACAAAGTTGGAAGTACACAGGTGTACAGTATAGAATGTCTTTGTATGCTGTTGCATTACACTTTCCCTTCACTGGCCCCAAACCTGTTCCAGCATGACACAAAGTGCACAAAGCGAGTCCATGAAGACATGGTGTGTTAAAGTTGGAAGAAGGTGGAAGAACTCGAGTGTCCTACACAGACACTGACCTAAACCCCACTGAACGCCTTTGTGATGAACTGGAGCCTCCTCGATAGCTGAATGGACACAAATCCACACAGGCATGCTCCAAAATCTAGTGGAAAGCCTTCCCAGAAGAGTTGTGCTCATTACAGCAAAGAGCGAATAAATCTGGAATGGGATGTTCAACAAGCACATATGATTGTAATGATCACCCAAACATTTGGCATTTATACTTTAGCTCAGTTTCACTGAAGAAAGGAGTCACAGCTAGATATTTAGACCTATAAATAAATACATAAAAAAGCAAATGCAAATAATGAAACTTTATACTAACAATTTATTTAGCAATTACATTGATAAAATAACAAGCAATACAAGTTGTATAAAACTGTTATGGATTAGGTTCCTGACTCTGAGCACTGCGAGTCTAATTGGCGCTGATATGTTTAAATTTGAGATGTCAGTCATGTTCATTGCCATTTCAGTGATTGGCAGTTGTTTATGAGGTTCTGCCCCTTTGAGAGATCTCCCAATAATCATACAGAGAAGCTGTATGTCCAGGATGTGAATTATTAAAAGCCTATTGTCCAATAAGTGTTCCTTTGCTCCCATTAAAACACCATGTAATTGAATCTGCCATAGAAGCCGATAGAAGCCTGGCTTCACTGGTTTTACTACACAAAGTCCCCGGTGCTGTTTCAGGGTCTTCAGAGGAGATTTTCACACATGAATCACATTTACATGATCGCTATGAGTGTTATCTGAGTGTTGCATATGATACAGTCGATGTGCTAAAATACACATCAGGATCACCAAAGGGCTGCACAATACTGACCAACTATGATAATCACAAAGTTTTTATGTAGGTTTCTAATCTTACCGTGGCTGTCTGTCTGCAAAGATCATGTTGGGTCAAGGGCCTGTTTAACAAACACAGCTGTAAATCCAGTCAGTTACTTTACCTCTTAGTCTTTTTATTCATTTGAGTGTTTATACATACCAGTACTAAAAACAACAATAATAATAATAATAATAATAATAATAATAATAATAGCAAATTGATATCAGGTGCTGGCAAAAATCCTTGCGATATCATGCATTTTCAGTGTTTTACTTTTTATTTACACACAAATTGTTAGATTAATGATCAAATCAACATTACAAGTTACTTTTTTACATCAGGCTAGGGCTCTTTTATATCCCTTGCAATCGAGGAGAAAGCACGCATGTATGGTGCTTGCAGAATTGAAGTGCTCTCACGTAGGACAGTTTCTCTGCACACTCACTTCCCTCCATTGTGCTCACGAATACTGTGGCTACTGTGATAATACTGTTTAAATGTCAAAACTGACAAAGATGTGCACACAGTTGTTTTTAATATTTTTATTTTAGTTTCCGCTTTCAAAACCATAAGACATTTAGCTGCATGGGACAGACAGACAGACAGACAGACAGACAGACAGACAGACAGACAGACAGACAGACAGACCGACAGACCGACAGACCGACCATAAGAATGTTGTTCTGGTAACTAGACTCAATAAACACTGATATGTAATGTTAGTAAGTGAACAGATGTTAAGCTCACCAGTGTCTCAGTCTAATATGTGTAATTAACTGAGTTTGGCAAACAATATGATCAGAGGAAAAAGACAGCACTTTGGTTCAGCCCTAAAAGCATCATACTGCTAGCATTTCGCTGTGTCGTATTCAGCAATTCACCAAGCATGAGAAGTTACCTGTTCTCAAAAACAGCAGATTGGACGATACTAACTATTTGTTACTGACTTTTACTGAGACTTGGTTAAATGCTCGACTCCTGACTCAGCATTACACCAGGCTGGGTTGTCTCTGTTTCAAAGAGGATTCGCACAAAAAGAAAGGCAGATTTGTGTTTCTATGTAAATCCGTGCTGGTGCTTTGACGTAAGAAAGCTGTCACAGCCCTGCTGTATGCTGCTGCAAATACTCACCACTACATGTAGACTCTCTGTACAGAGACTCTGCTTCACTTATATTTACTTATATCGTAGAAGTTGAAAACTGGAACCCAGTTGAGACAAAATATTATACTTGATCATTTATACTTGATCATTTATTTAATTAGGAAAATGATCCAATATTTCATATCTGTGAGTGGCAAAAGCATGTGAACCTCTAGGATTAGCAGTTACTTTGAAGGTGAAATTAGAGTCAGGTGTTTTCAATCAATGGGATGACAATCAGGTGTGAGTGAGCATCCTGTTTTATTTAAAGAACAGGCATCTATCAAAGTCTGATCTTCACCACACATGTTTGTGGAAGTGGATCATGGCATGGACAAAGGAGATTTCTGAGGACCTCAGAAAAAGAGTTGTTGATGGTCATCAGGCTGAAAAAGGTTACACAATCATCTCCTAAAGAGTTTGGACTCCACCAATCCACAGTCAGACAGACTGTGTACAAATGGAGGAAATTCAAGACCATTGTTACCCTCCCCAGGAGTGGAGACCAACAAAGATCACTCCTAGAGCAAGACGTGTAATAGTCCATGAGGTCACAAAGGAACCCAGGGTACCTTATAAGCAACTAAAGTATAATGTTCATGAGTCCACCATCAGGAGAACACTGAACAACAATGGTTTGCATGTCAGGGTTGCAAGGAGAAAGCCACTGCTCTCCAAAAAGAACACTGCTTCCCATGTGCAATTTGCTAAATATCACGTGGACAAGCTAGAAGTCTAATGGAAAAATATTTTGTGGATGAATGAGACCAAAACAGAACGTTTTGGTTTAAGTGAGAAGTGTTATGTTTTGAGAAAAGAAAACACTGCATTCTAGCAGAAGAACATTATCCCATCTGTGAAACATGGTGGTGGTAGTATCATGGTTTGGGCCTGTTTTGCTGCATCTGGGCCTGGACAGTTTGCCATCATTAATTGAACAATGAATTCTGAATTATACTAGCAAAGTCTACAGGAAAATGTCATGAGATCTGTCTGTGATCTGAATCTGAAGAGAAAGTGGGTCATGCAGCAGGACAACAACCCTAAGCACACAAGTCATTCTACCAAAGAATGATTAAAGAAGAATAAAGTTAATGTTTTGGAATGGTCAAGTCAAAATCCTGACTTTAACCGAATAGAAATGTTGTGGAAGGACCTGAAGCAAGCAGTTCATGTGAGGAAACCCACCAACATCCCAGAGTTGAAGCTGTTCTTTACTGAGGAATGGGCTAAAATTCCTCCAAGCCGATGTGCAGGACTGATCAACAGTTACCGTAAACGTTTAGTTGCAGTTATTATTGCACAAGGGGGTCACACCAGATCCTGAAATCAAACATTCACATAATTTTGCAACTCACAAATATGTAATATTGGATCATTTTCCTCAATAAATAAATGACCAAGTATAATATTTCTGTCTCATTTGTTTAAATGGGTTCTCTTTATCTACTTGTGTGAAAATCTGATGATGTTTTAGGTCATATTTATGGAGAAATATAGAAAATTCTAAAGGGTTCACACAAACAAACTTTCCAGCACCACTGTATATGAACTACAGCTGCACAACATGGACAAAATATAAGCCTTGTGATAAAGTTGAGGGTATATCCTGTAAAGACTAAGATTAAGTGTGTTATTCCACTTATACCACAGCAGTTTCCCAATGATTACAGTTTCATTTATTAATGAAAATCATGTTGCACATTTTAAGGGTTTATGGTTCGATTTAATGTTGTGGAACATCTGAGAGTCAAGTTCCTGTTCTCATGTTAATGCTGTGATGAACAGTTGGTCCCTCAACAGCATCTCTCTCTCTTGCTCTCTCTCTCTGTGTCTCTGTGTGTGTGTGTGTGTGTGTGTGTGTGTGTGTGTGTGTGTGTGTGTGTGTGTGTGTGTGTGTGTGTGTGT
>JANDJT010000021.1:14300699-14316183 GCA_024331685.1 Stegophilus panzeri | reverse complement strand
TGTGTGTGTGTGTGTGTGTGTGTGTGTGTGTGTGTGTGTGTGTGTGTATGTATGTATGTATGTATGTATGTATGTATCTAATTGCAGTTGAATCCTTATGCTATTGGGTCCTTTGTTCAGAATAGAAAACAAAAGGATACAGTTAATAACAGTCTCTTTACAGTCTTTGAGTTTCTTGGTAGAGTACTCTCCTCCTCTTTGATGTGGAATGGGATGTGGGATGAGGACTCAAAGATGCATGAAAAAAGCCCATCAAATCTTTTAGCACCTGCTTCGAAAGTGTAGGGTTTTTAAGTTGGGGTTTACTCCAAGCCTGTAAAGCAGTGATGGAGAGCATGCATGTAATTCTACAACAGCTGGAGAGAATTGTGCACTTAGTTTCAGAGCTCCCCTGTGGCACCTGTTAATCATTGCATCTTATTATTAAGGCCTGCCTCACAAAACTGCTTGCTTATTATTTTTAAACTTTGTTTTCACAGTGAGCCACAATGAGTTCCCTGTCAGCAGATAGAAAGCCCCCAGTGGACTATGGTGTCCAGATCCGCTTCATCAAAGACCTGGATGATGTGTGTGGAGGCTATGCAGAGAGGAGTCGGGGTGTTGGAGGAGCAGGAGTTGCTGGTGGCAGTGGAACTCCGCCATCTTCTAAGTATGGGGTTGCAGTGAGGGTTCAGGGCATTTCTGGACAGCCGTATGTGGTGCTGAAGGATGGAGAGAAGGGTGACTCGTATGGAGTACAACTGAAGCCTCAGCCAAATACCCCAATTCTTGGACTTTCCTCCCCATATAACAGCCTGCCTCCAAGACCACGTGATAGTGCTCAGACTCCTAAAGACCCATGCAGCTCACTTGGGTCACCAAGTTCACCAGAGGAAGAGACTGTTGAATTTGGGAGCCCTTTGAAGAGGCCGCCTGGTGATGGGCAAGCAGGAAGTCAAGGAGATGGAGAAAGAGGGACTACAGAAAATCCTGCATCTGTTCCTTCATCCAAAGACCCTGAGAAGAAAGACCTTGGAGATCTGAATGAAGCTGGTCTAAGGCCAGTGCGGCAGACTGGAATTGGTGGAACTGTGAATGGGACAGGGAAAAGAGGGAATCAGTATACCTCTACAGAGCCATTCCCTGAAGCTTCAGCACCTGAGGAAGAGCCAGTTGAAGCCATCGACACAAAATCTTTGGCACCCATTAATAAACTTATCAGTAAATTTAACAGCAGTGGCACCTCCACCATGCCCAGCCGAATCAGGGGTCGCTCTCGAGCTCGAGCATGTCTGCAGTTTGAAGAGCGAAAACGTTCTCACAGCTTGGATGCCCGAAAGGAACAGGAAGAAGAGCCTCCTCCCTCACCAACCGTAAACCCCTACGGTCCTACAGTAAACACCACCTTAAGCTCCAGTCTTACCTCACCCAAACGTACAAACTACAGTAGTCTTGGACAGAGCTCTCCTTCCATAGCAAAGGTGCCCGCTGTTCCTGCCTCAAAGGCACCTACCGTTAATCAAACTCCAAAGATGTTTGTTGCCAATGAAGTGCCTCCTGCTGTATCAAAGAAACGGGTAAGCTTTTATGAAGATTGTAGAAGGAAGTCCAGAACATTCTGTGCAAACATTAACAGCTATCACATGATCTACAGATATAGCCCGTGTTCACTGATCCACATCAGGACTGTTCTCTTCCTTCAGCAGACATTAGACTAAAGCTGTTACTCCACCACTGATACACAAATTCAGTTGACATGATTTTAAATTCATGGGGGAAAAATACAAAAAAACTGCATAACACATACATAAAATGTTATAAATTAACTGAATGTTATCTACATTCAGTAGATACATTCAATAGGGGGGGGACAGATTCCATTATCTTGGACATAAACAATTATGTGTATTTATCAGGGTTCAGTTTGTCGCTTGACAGCTACCAACAGTGGAGCTCTGTTTAAACATGAATAAAACCACGTGAGAAATTAACTTTATAGCCAGTTAATAGCTTTAATAGAATGAACATTGTGTTCTGACTAACTGTTCATTTTTTGCCGTGCTGTCTGTGGCTGGAGCTTTCCAAGAAATATACTCATTTTGGGTGGCAATGATGCAAAGGCTCCTCTGTTTCCTTCTTAAATGTTTCATGAATGAATGCTCTTGCCTTAATTTTAGGTGACTCCCGATCTCCTGAGTTGCCAAAGTCAAAGTACAGATTCCATTAATGGACGTGAAGCTCAAGAAAAACAGGTGATCTATGAAGTCCTTAAAGAAGGGTAAGCATCCTCTCCATTACAACCAGTAGATGGTAGAGGTTTGGCAATATGACACAAACATCTCATGACTATACTTGAAGACATTCAAAAGTATTACTCAAAAAAATGGTAAATTCTAATAAGAAATAATGAAAAAATAATTCTAATTAAGAAGTTTTTTTTCTTAAGAATTAAGAAAAAATAATTCTAATAAGAAAAAATGAGTTCTGTATCAATTCTACCATGAAATTCACTGCTTTTACTTGGTGCTAAAAAAATCTTAGAAAAGAATGTCACGGTACCCATGATGTCTCAGTAACATAATTTATCACGATATCAATATTATGTCATCATATTGCCAAGCCCTAATACCAGCTAAGCTTACCTCGCAAACAAAATTAACATTTTACTTTATAGTTTTTTTAACACTCTCTTCTTCACATACATGATTTATTTCTCCATTTTGTATCTGAAAACATCAGGTCTGTTGAGAGTGAGACATCCCTGAGACGAAAAGCAAATCTCATTCATGAGCGGTACAGAGGGATGAAGGTGAGCACTTTCACATTCACCAAAACACTTTGCATTTCCTGTAACTGTGCTGTTGTCAGTGCATGTAGAGAGAAGATATATGCAGTGTGGCATGATGTGTTGTACAGTGGTGTGTGTGTGTGTGTGTGCGCTTGTGTGCGTGCGTGCATGTACATGAATAGTGGTAATTCATTCTTTGCATAAGGCCCCCTGCATGCAAATCATCCTCCATTGGTCTCTTAGCAACTGTTGCTTTAATGAAGACAGCTGATTAGAGTGTTGCGCGAGTCTGTGACGCATTAATAATTGAGGAACCCCAGAAGCCAATACCTTAGAAGAGAGGTTCCCTTTCAGTGTCAGGTCTCTCAGATATACCTGTGTTACAGTATTCATGACTCTGAAACCAGACCGCTTTTCTAGTCACTTAACCCTCAGTGTTTATTTGTGTGCAGTAAAACGCTGTTTGGAGCCGCAGCAGATATGACATTAATTAACACTGAGTAAACAAGACACAGAGTTTTGGTATGTTTAGTCATAGTCTCTTTGTAATTAGTTGCTTTAGTTATAATTAAATGAATGAACTTTCCCATGGTTTACCACATAATTACTATATTGCATTTTTACGTAATTAATAGTCATAATCAAAGAGTGTATGCCACATTATTACAGATGCACTGATGTATCATGTGTACCAGTCAGAGCCACCAATTAAACAAACAAACAAACAAACAAATAAAGCTGATTGTTTTGTGTCCGTAGAGAAATGATGTTGCTCATGAGGCTTCAAGTGTGGACAACACACTAAATACATTTTCCTATTTGGAAAATCCATCTGTTAGGATGTTAATAATATATATAAATAAATAAATAAATAAATTCTAAAAAATATTATATGTGAGTAGTTAACATTTGTAACAGGTGTTTATGAGAGATGTTCTGGAGTGTATAGTGCACTATATTAGTACTCCAGTACCATTTTAATATCCAGTGTAGTGAGCAGGAAGTCAGTTTAGATTTGGATTGGAGGAGTCTTTATGTGATTCTGCATCTAACAAACAGACAGGACAGTTTTATAAATATGACAGCTTTTAGCTTTGCACAAACGCTGTTTAAAATGCTGTTTCCCTCAGCAGCAGCTGGAGCATGTGGTATCCACACCACAGCACTGTGAATAAGCAGTAAGCACATGCTAATCGTCACATAGCCTCTGTGTTAGCTGTCACCAGTAGCCACTTTTCTCTCTTCTGCTCTTTACTTTAAAGGAGTGGCTTTGATGCAGGAAAGATCAATTCAGGTACTGACTGGTTTTGAGCCTGCTATGGTGTGTAAATCAAGATGTCTTGGACATAAATGCTATGAAAGCATATTCATGTTAAAAACAAGGCAATCTCTTGGAGCAAAGGCTGACTTTTCCATTTTTAGTTTGATAAGGTTTTTGATAAGTACTTTAAGGCATTTCTTTTGTGTAGGATCATGTGTACCTTTTGCATGTTTGTAGTCTCAGATACGTTCTCAGTGTTGTATGATTATGAATGTTTATTCAGCTGTTTTTGGAGAAAATTTTCCAGTGAGATATTACATTAGACGCAATAATCTTTAAAACAACAACAACAACAAAAACAGTGTCAGCTGAGCTTCATGTGTCAGCTTCAACCCATTTCAGCTGTTTATATGAGCTTAACATTAACATTAAATCATTTCCCCTCTGATTTCAATGTAATCGAATGAAAATCTGTTTACCTTTTAAAATCTTTGATCCACTTATCCTTTGTTGGTTGGTTAGCTGTTGGTATTAATTTGCGCTAATAACTAGGTGACAATCATCCTAATCAGACCACACTTTTCTTTGTTAGTCAGTAAATACCACTGTTTTTGTGAGATTATATTTAAAAGTGGTAACATTGTGCGCAACTTTCATGATTCAGTGTTTTGAACGCTGCATTGTGTGTGTTTTTTTTAAATTTGGGTATATATTTTAATAGAGTATGTGAGTGATTGGAGTCGTCAGTGTTGTGTTCCCTCAGAGGACAGGTGCATTGTGGTGAAGTGGGCTTTTATAGCACAAAAGCACATGTGTAGTGTAAAGTCGCCTCTGCCAGCTGTCCCCCCTGAAACCCTACAGATGGTCAGATAACTGCACTATCCAGTGTCACCCAGATGAGGATGAGTCCGGTTCCTCTCAAGGTTTTGTCCTCACATCGCCTCAGGGAGTTTTTCCTCACTATCAGAGCCTCTTGCTTACTCCATAGGGATAAATTTATCAATTTAAAATTTATATACGGAATGCATTTATTTCTCTAAAGCTGCTTTGTGACAATGTCCATTGTTAAAAGGGCTATACAGATCGAATTGAATTGAATCAGTGACATTTAAGTGTGGGGGTGTGTGGTTTGTTTTGTGTTAAATCTTGTGATGTACCTAAATGTTTATTCATTGTGCAGGAGGAGAACGAGGCAACAAACAGCCGCTTACAGCATCAGCTCGATCAGACCAAGAGAGAATTGCAGCATGCCCAAGATCGGTAAAAAAAACAAAACTGTGTGAGACAGAATTAAGTTCTGCAAAGGTCATAACTCGTCATTTCCAACCTCCAACTAGGAAAAAACTAAAGTAAACGTCCCCTCATCTCAGAATTCCTAATCAGGAACTCAGGTCGGTCTCCTCAACCCCGAGTTCAGCAAGTGACATCAAATCAACATGGCGGCTCACAGCATGAACAGTAAACACAGCAGCGCTTACCTTTAAATGAATTACACTGTATATTCAAGTATTTGCATTAGCTCATTGACATACAGACATATTCACTTGTTAAATCTATAACACTGACTCTACAGTTACTGATTTGAGGAGGTGAATATATATCACTCATCACAGTTAGCTGTTCCCCCACATTGTAGCTCAAACACACGAAGGTTGAAAATGACGTCATTCTGAGGTGAGACGAATGCAGCATAAATAAAGGGATGAAATGAGAGAGAAGGAATGATGTGTGGTGCACACAGTTTATTAGCTTTCTGTGCTTCAAAAGTTGAACAAGGATATTTTGCTCTTTATCAGTGTTTTCCAACCTGACTCCATGTGGACACATTTATTTGATCTCTTCTAGCTTCCAACATGCTTTAGGCCAATAATCAGGCGCACTTGGTAAATGTGTAACACTCAGTAAACACTGAATAGAAGCATGTTGGGAACTGTACTTTTTTTTTCCTGCATTGTACTTTAATACAATACAAAAAAATTATGTTAGCAAGTAATAATGTCTTGAATGCATGCAAATTCAACTAATACTTCTCTTTATTAGAATGTTTTAAACAGTTATAAGATTATTAAGCCTATTTCTAGATATTTGTGCTCATTTCAAACTTGGAATTGTTTTATTCTGTTAGCAAAAATTAGCTGCTTTTAGAATTGGACCATTTTAATCTTGAAATGAGTAAATATGTCAATGAAATAGGTTTGAATGGTCTTGTATTTGTTATTTAATGATCTTTTAATGAGATCTGTATTAGATACTGTTTCCTTTATTCAGGATATCTTCACTGGATATTGTTTTTGCACTATAAAGCAGCGTAACTTTTGTTTAGACTGAATCCAATTAGGAATATCTTTTTTTGATCAAAACCCCTGACGGCATGTAATCAGCAGTCATCTCAGACTGTGCACAATACGAGTTCAGCGCTATTTATTTTGTTCCTTTTTGAAGTGAAGTGATGGATGAGTTTGTCTTCGTTGTGTTCAGATTGGTAGAGCTGCACTTGGAGAAGGAAGGGGCGGAGTCACGCTTTCATCAGCAGGAGGATCAGCTGGCTCAGCTACAGGAGGAGCTGAGGAGAGTATCGGAGAGCACACCTCAAACAGACTCACTGCAAATGGTATACAGACGCACCACACCCATGGAGCATTTTTCAGATGTAAAACGTTTAGCTAGCTAACTTTTATACAGCTTGAGTTTACCGCATCTGGCTGGGCAGCACCTCGGCTTTCAGTGCCACGATGTCCTCAATGTTGTAATTGTAAAGAGTTTCTATGAGATGTGTGTGTACGCCTGGTCATTGCAGGCTAGACCATTCCCGAGCATCATTTAGCCACTGACAGGATTCATAAGTTATAAGAGTTACACCATGTGAAAGAGTTATTTTAGCCGAATAGCACTTCCTGTGTTTTAGCAGTAGTAATAAAATTCTTGATAGATTCTTCAGTCATATTATAACCAAGTCGTGTCAGATTGTTCTCAGAACTTTTCCAATCTGGTCGCACTCACATCTCTTTTTCTTTACAAAGAGTGAAGTGGACTGTTGATTTACTTGAGGCATACCTAATGCTGGCATGTGATTACGAACCTTTGCTTAATATTTGAGTCTGCATTATATGTGAATATTTATATCATACACCCAAACCAAGACACAATAAGCAATATATGTGCATAATCACATTCAGCCCAAAGCTAAACAGCAAGGTTTTCATTTTGCTGATATCTAGGACCTGGTGACGCTTCAGACTGAGCTGGCTGAGGTGGTGATGCTGAGGCAGAAGCTGGAAGAGACACTGCACATGAGAGAGAGGGAGCTCACTGCACTGAAGGGGGCACTGAAGGACGAGGTGGCCGTCCACGACCGAGAGATGGAGGCAGTTAGAGAACAGTACAGCCGAAATATGGAGGCACTTCAAAAAAGCATGGAGCATGTATCGCAGGTGTGTGTGTGTGTGTGTGTGTGTGTGTGTGTGTGTGTGTGTGTCTGCATGTGTAAACTTGTAAAAGAGGACTTGGGCTTTCCAGTTATCATATTTATGCGTATTCCTCGATCATTGCATTCTTTAAGAGGTGAAGAGATGTTCCTATAGTTTCTCAGGCATTAATGTGCATTATTCGAGCCTTCCTCTCTTACTTCAAGAGGTCCTGTTTTAATACCACATTTCCTTTAGTCACAGCAGGAGATAGAGGAAGAGCGGCAGAAAGTGAATGCCTCGATTCTGGTTCTGGAAGAGGAGCTGGACAGTTATAGGGAGCAGGGCGAGCACTGGAAGGAGCAGATGACCTCAGTCAAACAGGAGTGAGCTCTACTACTGCACAAACATTCAGACATGATATATTCACATGTACATTTTGCCAGAGGGGAAACATAAGGTAATTTTAATTTAATCTTAATTTAAGCATAGTTCCCTTTAAAATCGCATGTCCACAGATCTCAGACATCCATCTTCAAAGTGGTTTGTTAATTAACACAAACATTTCTCATTATTATTATTATTATTATTATTATTATTATTATTATTTGCACTTTCTTAGTAACACACTAGAGCAGAATACATTAAATAAATATCTAATATGTAGCTAAAATGTGCCATTCCTAAGACTATGTACTGCTCTTAATATAGTATTTAGAAGCATGTTAATAATAATAATAATAATATACATTATTTTGCTATACAAGCAACGTTCTAAAGAATTTTGCATATGGAAAACGCAGAGCCAAATAGCCAGTCTGGTTTTCGATTTATCTGCAGCCTAAAGTTCACATTACGTACTTTAGGTTGCTTTAGCACACTGACGCATATAAATGGCAATGTGCTGCTCTAAGAGTTAAGACTTTGCCCTGCATAAGGCTGATTCATACTAGGCTTTTTCCCCTCTACTGTTTTTCATGCAATTATACTGGAAGCGACTTACACACCAGTAGAATAGTTTGTGTTGTTGGTGAATTAGGAGCTTAATGATATGCTAATTCTGAGAGTTTTAACCGTCGAACAGCTGTCTAGGCACACAAGCGTTCCTCTTCTGGTGATTTTTCTGGTCTTCTAGTCTCCAAAGCTCAGACAAGCTGCATCCTCCTCACCATTGTTGGCGTAAATGTCGTAAATGAATTCTAATCTTTATTATTTTGTAGTGGGATTGTTATTATGGTTACAGTGTACACGTCAAGTGAGGTTTTTTTTTTAATACTCCAGCCGGTGCGTTTTCTGTACAAAATACACGCCTGGTGTTTAAACAGTCTGAGAGAATCCAAAGTTCAGTCTAATATTTATCAAAGGTGTCATGGGGTTTTTTTTCACACAAGTTATCATATGTAAATATGCTCATGGGTTGGGCTGTTGAGAACACAACATCCATTCATCTGTATGGCTAAAATGTTTAGCTCCAGTGTATTTTAGACTCAGAAGTATTCTTACTACAGTCCAAACAAAACCTTTGTGTTAATATTTGTATTAATAATCATATTCTTCTTAACAGCCTGTCTATCATGTGTAGGAGGACAGTAAAGAATAATTACACACTTGATTTTCATCAGTCTCCAATGTAGAAACACAGTTTCCTCCACAAGTTTCTTCTGATTGATATGAGACTAGTTGGACTATATTAGGAGCAGGTGATGTCAGGCGGGTCCTTATACAAATCACAGTTAGGAATCTTAAGTTAAATTCCATAAGGAATGACTTCAGTCTCTATGCTTTAATTAAGTAGGCCTGATATGACTAATTTATTAAACTGAATGGATAATATAAAAAAATACTCTGAACTTTAATGTCTCTTACATTTTGTGGTATTTTATGTGCTTTTTATTTTCTTGTTGTTATTCACTTCATGAATTCACCTCTGGTTTCTGTTTGCCAGGCGCAGGCAGCACAGCACGTTTCAAAAGTGAGAGATCTCTAGATTTACACAAGGGCCTCAGACAACTTAAAGAAGCAATAAATAACATTTTTGTGTTTGTCTTTTAACTTATAATATCACTTCTGGGCATATAATTGGACACATGATTGAGGCTGAATCTGAAATACCAGAGCTAATACAGTAACGCTTTACATTAAGGTCCCTTTATCAAAGATTTTGTACTGCATTAGTAAACATTAACAAACAATACACTTCAGAATGAATAAACTATAAGTAATGTTAACACTTGTATTATGTAATGTTTTTATATAATAAACCAAATAAGACACATGCATCAGTCAGTGTTTATACCATCCACGAATAATACATCTGCAGTGACTAATATGAATAAATATCTTAATTTAGACTTTCAATGGTTGTTTGGCAAAATTCATAAATAATGCTGAAGAATGGCTGCCACGATTTACACTTGAAAACCTGAGTCCAAATGAGTATCTACACTGTATAACATGCTACAGTATAATTTATGCTGATTAATTGGACTTATTTGTTTGTCATGAATGGAATGAATATTATTTAATGCAGATGTGTATAGTTAGCAGTTAGAGAAGCATCAGTGTTAACTTACTTGGTTACTTTGTTAACATTACTGATGGTGTATTCATTTTGAAGATTAGAGTTATGGTTTATGTTAATGTCAGCTGATGTAATAAATAATCAAGAAACCATAATGTAAACGTTACAGGAAATGCTATGTATTGCTTCTTGGAAAAACAACAACTAATAATAATAATAATAATAAGAAGAAGAACACAACCTTGGGATTGAAAGCTTTAAATATAACCCTATAAGCAATTGCTGCTTCTATCAAAGTACTGATACATAAGCAAAAGCAAACAAATCATGATTTGCTGCAGCCAGCAGTAATGAGCATGTAATGGATTAAATCAAGGGATATCAAATCATGTTATAACTAACATGGTGGTTATTTAAAAAATCTTATGTATGATTCTTTAATCATCTCCGTGTGTGTGTGTGTGTGTGTGTGTGTGTGTGTGTGCTTGCTCATGGACGTTTAGTTTATGATCTTGCCACCACTTACACAGGCCATGTAAAGGTGAATACTTGTTTAACTAATTGCTTCAAGTGAAAACCTGTGAACTTCCATGGTATACAAATTGTCAAAGGTTCTTCCTTTAAGAAGAACTCCATATTTGCATTACATTGTTAATTTAAAAAAACAATATCTTTAAAGAAGTGAATTTGTTAAACAAGTATTTAAGTTTTTGTGGCCTATTAATTCATATACTGCAGAGGATGATTTTTAGACTTGATTGTTATTGTAACTAGCTTTTACATGTGTTCAGTGTTCAGGTGTGTGTGTGTGTATGTGTAGAGGGTTGTGTGTGTAGAGGGTTGTGTGTGATAATCCTGAATCGTCTGCTTGTCTAGACTGCTGCAGGCTCAGCAGGAGAAGAAGGAACTTGAGGAGAAACTGCTCAGTCTGAAGAAGCAGACATGTGAAACCGACTCGCACTCTTTCACTCAGGTAACGCAGTGTTCTTTATTTGCTAATAGAAAGACATTACCTTTATTAGGTAGACAGTTTTTATACCTAAATTCATGGGTCATTTATCAGGAACAGTTACCATGCAAGTGCCATCTGTAGGTGTAAAGGGTCGCTATTCGATTCTAATCCAGGTATGATCTCTAACATCGCATATTATCATTTGATAAACATAGCTAGTTTCACTGCAGTCTTTGTAAGTAAAGTTTAGCTACATTATATGGCCAAAGGCTTGTGGACACCTGATTATCACACTCATATGTGTTTGTTGAACATCCCATTCCAGATTTATTCCCCCTTTGCTGTTATAATAAGCTCCACTCTCTGTTCTGGGAAGACTTTCCACTAGATTTTGGTGGGGATTTGTGTTTGTTCAGTCACAGGAGCATTAGTGAGGTTGAGGTCAGGTACTGATGTTGGGATGTTGAGGAGGCTCCAATTCATCCCAAAAGATATCAGTGTGATGGTAAGGTGTCCACATACTTTTGGCCATATAGTGTCGTTCAGAAAGTAGCAGTCTGATCTTACCAGGCAAAGAAAATCAGAGCATATAATAGAAGGTTTAATCAGAGTGGGGTAGCATTTCAGATTAACTATAAAGACCTAGTTATGATGTTTAAAGCCTTTTTTTTTTTATGTTGGTTTTTTTTTTGCTGATTTTCGGAGGCAATATAGACCATTCTGAGCATTTAGCTAAAGCTAATTTGAATTGTGTCAGAAAAACAGGATAGCTTTTGAATCACTATTGCACACACAATCATGGATACCATGGTGAATCCATGGTGTTCATTTAAGATTTACCCTGCTGAACACATCTTAAAGCAATCAAATATAATGCTGTATTTGACTAAAGGTCCTAGCTTATAATTTCCAAATTTGTCTAGGAAATAACTAAGATAATGCCTCACGAATTCCTACTCGGGTCAGTCTCCTCAACCTTGAGTTCAGCAAGCAACTTCAAATCAATATGACGGTTCACAGCATGAGCAGTAAACACAGCACCATTTCTTACCTTTAAATGAGTTCTACTTAAATATAAGCAGTAGCTTTAGATCAATCAATATACAGACATATTCACATGTTAAATTTATAACACTGATTTACAGTTACTGATTTGCGGAGCTAAATATTAGTCTCTGGTCCGAGTCCACCTTTGTCGAGTCTGAGTCGAGAACAATCCTTAACCAATCGAGTCCGAGTCCAAAAGGGGCCGAGTTGGACTTAAGTCCGAGTCCTTAATGGCCAAGTCCGAGTCGAGTCTGGCCAAGTCCAGAAAGTAATTAAATTGAATTTTTATTTTTTGTAAACTCAACACTGAGCTGTTAAATTAACATTTTAACCTTCACAAACCAGTGGCAGCATACATGTAACAAAAATACCACTATTACATCTTGCCCTTGCCGTTTAATATTTTTATTTCATGTCATCAGCACCTCAACTAGTTTCCTATCAAACATTTTTTTTAAAGAAAAAAGGGATATAGAGGTATATGTAGAACTTTTATTATATTACAAGTGTATGGTAAATGGTCTGCACTTATATAGCGCTTTTATTCACAGTGCCTTACATTGTGTCTCATTCACCCATTCACACACACACACTCACACACCAAGGGTAGCAGAGCTGCCATGCAACGCGCTAACTTGCCATTGGGAGCAACTTGGAGTTCAGTGTCTTGCCCAAGGACACTACGGCATGTGGAGTCATGTGAGCCGGGAATTGAACCGCCAACCCTACGATTAGTGGACAACCCGCTTTACCACCAGAACCACAGCCACCCCCGTATGAAAATGCAAATTAGTCTGTTTTGTTGTTGTATCACACTATATTGTGTCCTCCAGTTCGAGTTGACATTTCAATTATTTGATGCCTCACCCCCACAGTTATATAGGCTGAGAGAGAGAGAGAGAGAGAGATTGAGAGATTGATTTTCCAAAGACCGCCCACAGAGGAAACTGATAGGTTTAGCTAGCAGAAAGAGAGACCCATCAGTATACCCCCTGTCACTCTCTCACTCTAGTCACTCACACTCTGCTCCTACTGGTCTTTCACTTGTTCTCAGAAAATCTATTTCCAGGATATTGTATATAATTTGAGGCTGTCAGGGAGCCGCTATCAGTATACGGGACTCCCGGAACTTCTGAGAGAGGTGGGATGTCTGTTTGCTTTTATTTATTTTTTATCTTTCTTTTCATGTTACGCATGACGTGGACTCGACTGTACTCTGATAAATGACAGAGTCCAAAATGTCCGAGTTCACGTCAATGTACGTGACAAGTTCGAGTTCGTTCATAATCGGACTCGAGTCCAGACTTGAGTACCCCAACTCTAGTAAAGATACATCACTCATCACAGTTAGCTGGCTAGCTTGTTATATAGCCTAAGAAAAGATGAATATGGAGATGCCCATGGTTTTTTCTTAACTTTGTATGTAGCTTAAACGCACGGAGGTTGAAAATTATGTAAATCCAAGTTCCCACTTTCGCAGTAAATCAAATGCAGCATTAAGATACTAAAGTTACATATGTGACATTTGATTGTTGGTCATTTCAAATGAACATCATATTTAGGTTCAGGAGCTGCAGCGCTGTCTCGACGATCTAAAACAGGCACACTTAAAAATCGATGAGCAGAAAGCCGAGCTGGTGAAGAAGGAGGAGGAGCTCCGAGCTATGAAAAGAACCAGTCAAAACAAAGAACAGGAGCTTGAGGCTGAGATTGACAAACTGAAGGACCAGTCAAAGATGGACAAAGAGGAGCTTTCCAAAGTGCTTGAGAAGATGCAACAGGTTAGTTGTTTTTTAAGAGTTTTTAAGGAAGAATTAAGAATTCTTAATATGTGACAGTTAATTTTTTCTCTGTTCTCCTTTTTTATCAACAGAATGACATACAAAATATAAACAGCTTAGACAGATCAAACATTAGAATAAGCATTTAGAAAAAAAATATTAAAATTTAAATTCTGAACTACAATTATTCCACAAAAGATAAAAAATATTTTTCTTTTTTTCCCCTTTTGGTTTGAAATCTGAGGAAATGTATATGTATAACACTATTTTATTTTGTGGAACCATAGAAAATCGGATGGAAACTAAAACAGTTTCTTGGGCAATATGTTTTTGTGCTGGAGATCAGCACAGGTCTGAAAATCTTTCAGCTCCATCAACAAAAATATTTGGGTTACGATTCCATTAGTTAAGAAATGCTGGGTTTTGTAGTTATAAAACACTGATGGATGTAAATGCACCAACCAGGGCTGGAAAACATGTTTCCTAATGCCTGTTACTGTTAATGCAGTGAAGTGATTAATACAACACACCAGAGTTTAACCTTCAGAAATGCCAAAGAGAACATTAGATAGCTTCAAGATTTCTGTCCTTAAAAAGACAAACGTATGTGATACCACAATTAACCAGAGAAAGATGTAATGGGCTAATAATTGAGTAATTGACTTTTATTAAAATAGGTCTACACCTTGCACTTTATCTTTGACTTTTTACTTGGTGTGCTGCATAACTGTCACTAAATGCTAGGAAAGCTGGTAGAGTAAAAGCCTGCAGGAAAATGGTTTATACTGTATGTGCAGTGGTGAGGATGCAGCAGTGACTGCCTCTACAGCTTCAGGATCCCTTACCCTACTAGTAACATATTTCTTCTGTATTTTTATTTATTTTTTTGTTTAAGTTAAACAATCTTTCAGTGGCAGAGTGCATGATTCAGGGCTGTCACTTCTGTGTGTCTTCATGAATTTGCCTGTACTACATCTCTTTTCATTCGTAATGTTGTGACTTCATAGTCAAGTTGTGACTTCTGCTCCTTGTTTTCTCAGTCCTCCTTACTTCTCTGCCCTTTCCCCAGTCTTTAGTATCATCTCAGGATCCTAACAAAGACAGTACCCGGGACCTTCACGAGGCCAACAATCGCCTTAGAGAGAGAATTGCCCGCATGGTACAGTGGTCTTGTACAGATTTACATGATTTAATCAAAAACAAATACGTTATGTATAATAAATAGTGTGTGCATTTTCTTTTGCACAGTCCCGACTGCACACCAGTCTGCCTGACAGTGGGGCTTCAGATGCTCTGGAGGAGGAGAACCGGTATCTGAAGACGCAGCTGGAGGAAGCGCGGCGTGCAGCGTCCCGCCTCAGCCACGAGAAAGAGGAACTCGGCCGCCAACTGGAGGAAAAAGAAGCAGAGAGAGAAACCCTGCGCCGTGGCAAAGCAGACCTCGAAGAGCAGAAGAGGCTGCTTGACCGAGCACTGGAGAAGATGAACAAAGATGTAAGTGTGTGTATGTGAAAGTGTGCTCGCTGTTAGGTGTTTAATGGTATAAAACACTGCAGCAACAATGCAGATATTCAGTTATTTGCTTAGGGGAAACTTTCAAAAATTTTATTTCAACTTCAAACCTGACCGTGTATCTCATAGCAGGACTGGGTGATATGACAAAAAATATAGACTATAATGAACCATATAATGATTCATGAGGCCTCATATAATGAGACATTTCAACAATACTGGATATGTATCATGATAGA
>JANDJT010000021.1:14292842-14300599 GCA_024331685.1 Stegophilus panzeri | reverse complement strand
GTGTGTGTGTGTGTGTGTGTGTGTGTGTGTGTGTGTGTGTGTGTGTGTGTGTGTGTGTGTGTGTGTGTGTGTTAGATAGAATGTATTAAATTGATTAAAATTAAGGCCTTTTAATATAAATTTATTTTCTGATAATGTTTAGTTTGGCAGTTTTTAAAGACAGAGCTTAGCTGGTAATTAACACATTCTGTTAACAAATCAACGCCCACTTCACACAGAATAAGGATGATATAATGTTTTAAATGTGTTGGAACAGTTCCCATAAAGCACAGTGTGTAGTAATACTATTTTTGTCCTATTTAAGTTCCATACATGTTGGTTGGTGTTGCTCATTTAGTTTTTGTTTTTAGTGTTCATTTATTTAGCTATTTATGTGTTTCCTGTGTGAAGTATCACCAAGATGTGTATCAGATTTGAAACGTTTTTATATTTATTTTTCATTTTAGACAACAACATATTCTGTACATCCCAAAGTAGTTTTTCCTTTATAATAATTATTCAGGAAACATCAACTAAAATTAGTAAAAGGCTGCATGTTTCAGCCAGTTGGTGATTGTCTTTCATATTCATGTTTGTGTCACATGTTACAGTCCGTCACTGTGTCACTGTGTTTTAGTGTTTCACCACAAGTGATGTTCAACCTCAAAAGTAAATAATTAAGTTTAATAATATAGCAAATATATAAAAAAGGAAATATGAGTGGTATTTTAACTGTGGTGTGACAATTATTCAAGACCAGGAATAACATAATTAAACTATTTAAAACTGAAAATGAGAAAAAAATCTGTAAAAAATGTTATCAACTGCTTCTAGTCAGTTTATATTTTAGTTGACCTCTAAGCTAGCTCGCTGTACTGATATTATATAGCAAACCAATATGAGTGAATGAAGTGATGGCATAAACCAAGGCCGCT
This sequence comes from Stegophilus panzeri, assembly GCA_024331685.1. Lineage (NCBI taxonomy): Eukaryota > Metazoa > Chordata > Actinopteri > Siluriformes > Trichomycteridae > Stegophilus > Stegophilus panzeri. The sequence continues at coordinate 14,299,685 of JANDJT010000021.1, read as the reverse complement.
AACACTAGCTACATTTCATAAATCTATATTTACCTCAGTGAATACTCGAAATATCTTAAGGTTGGCCAATCACTTTTTAAATGAACTGCACTGACAGAATGAACAGAGGATACAAGAGCACTTCTTCAGCTGGGCAGAGCTAGATGGAAATCATGGAGTGCAGCGATTATTTTTTTTTTTTTTCCTCTTAAAAATAGACTGTATTGAATGTAAATGTTGACTGATTCTCCATTTGGTACATTACATTAGCTACTTATACTTGCATTGCGTTGATTAAAACAATGGATTAGGTAATGTCCGCTAGCTAGCAAATGGTAGCTCAATCAGTCATGACTTAAGCTCTAAAATCTTTTCAGTAAAATCAGTAAAATCAATATACCTGCCAATAATATATGACTACAGATTAGCATTTTACTTATTAATTAATAATGCTGTACATCCCACTTTGAGTTAGCCAATACGATCTGGGCCTGTTGTATTTCCTGTGCAAACTCTGACTCCAATTTTTACAAGATGGCGACATCCATTTCAACTCAGAAAAAGCTTCAAAAGTGCACCGTTTTACAGTTTTATTTGTTTTACAATTGTCATTTGTTTTCTTTATTGTCTGCTTGGTTTTGTGGCGTAAAGTCTCATTAAAAACACTACCTTGTCTAGAATAGTGTGGTTTTGTTTTTTTTACACTATCTTGTAATTTATCCAATTTATGCAACAGCACAAAAAGGTAATTAATAACAATTATTTCAATTTCCACTGAGTTTTTCTTTTGCATCACTACATTTTATACTTCTTAAATGTACAGTATTAATGAATGAGGCTATTTTTCCAGTCACCAGTTGGAGATTTTTAATTGCATATTGTTAAGGGAAAAAATATTGTGATCAGTATGATTATTCTGTCAATAGTGTTTAACACATGTGTATATTATTGTATCACAGATAGACCTGATGATGGGTGATTCCCGGCAGTCTGTGCAGAATCTGCAGTCTCAGCTGGATGAGTTTAGAGATCGCTCTCGTAAGGAGCTTCAGGAATCTCAGAGGCTAAACAAGGACCGACTGGTTGAGCTGCAAAGAACTCAGAACAGCCTCAAAGCAGCACAGGAAGAGGTGAGGGAGACATGCAGGACCATTAGGTGGCTGTTGGCCCTTCTCTGTAGCTAACTAGTATCCATGTTATTTAAACTTGCAGTAATCTTTTTTTTTTATTTTTTATTTCTTACTGGAAAACAGACAGGACATGATAAAAAAAATAATGGTTAAGTAATGGCATTAGCACATGTTTATTATGTGGCTGAGAAAACACTTTGTCTGTGTTTACATGAGTCTTTTCTCAATCATCTTATAGACACGCCCCAATGCCCCTTTGCTCCGCCCCATCTCAGTCTGTTCAAAAAGAAAACCATTGCAGAATCCAGTAAGCAACAAGTGCAGCTTCATACGTTTTACTGCGAGTAAAAAAAAAAAAAAAAAAAAAGCATCTTCCTCCACGTCCGAGCCTCCCTGATATACAATAACCTATAGCCAACTCATGAAATTGCTGTTTTATTTATGAAAGAGGACCAGAGATGTTAACTCTGCTAATGAGATCTGGGCTATATCCAGTATTTGTACAGAATTCATACAATAGAACGGTCATAAAAGGTTAGACAATCATCATGTAAGTAAGGAATAATGCATTCCAGAACGTGCGGTTATACGAAAAGAATCCAGTTTGTGGCGGTAATGGCATCACACCACCCCAGCACAGACTATTTTTGTATAACAGCATGGTCTGTCGTGTGTTACTCCACAGTGATTTTCCAACAATTACAGTGTTATTAATGATTACAGTGTTATTAATGACCGACGCGTCATGCATTTTAATGCTTATAGTTAAGATTTAATGTTATGCAACATCCACAAGAAAAGTTCCTGTTCCTACTTTCATTATATCCACAATAAAACAGTACTTTCTTCACTAGCATCTCTCTCTCTCGTTCTCAAAAATGGCAGCTTGTCATTTTACTGAGAAATCCGAAACTGTAAACTTCTGTCTTGAAGACTTAACGGGAAACTTTGCAAAGCTCTGACATCTGAGACTCCTTCTATAAATATTAAATTAACGTCTCCTAACCGAAAGAAATGTCTGTTTAATTTCTTTATTCCTGTTATGTCTGAAGGTAAAAGATAATTAAATCAGGCATTATTGAGATAAGATTACTCTGCTAGCTTCCAGATAATACACTTCACTAGCCTGCCTGTCTCAGTGTTCTGCCCATGCAAAATAAAGATAATTTGTTTAAAAGGGAAGCATCTGATACTTTAACAAGCATTTTATTGCCCTGCTGATTATATTACTACGTATCACACTTTGATGTACAGGTTACTGTGCAAACTAAGACTTAAAGCTGTTTGAGATGTTTGTAACATCAGTTTGGTTTTTAAAAATTGATTATAGATTCACTAACAATTACTTTTTATTGTTATTATTTGGTTTTGTATTTTCTTGGTCAATCTTTCTTACCAGCTATATGCCACCTACTCGACTTCAGAGGACATGCTACAGATTAGCCATTAACCTTCTGTAGAAACCTGACTGCTGAGGAATGTAGTGAAACCGTCGTGTTTTGCATGTTTAATCTATTGGGGAAATGTCGCTCACAGTCATCGTGATGTTTGTGTGTGTCTGTTTCAGTTGATGTTCGCTTGAAATGTAATCTAGGCGTGGTTTTTAACCCGTTCTCTCATGAGCCTCGTGCTTTGTGCTCTTCTATTTTTAATCATACCCAAGTGTTTTGAATCAACTACCAGCTAATCATCATTGCTTGAATTTTCTATTCCTCATCGCACACGGATCTGTATGGTGGTGTGTATCAGGTGTCACGTCTAAAGAAGGAACTGCTGGTGTGTTCTGAGGAGAGGGATAGCGCTCAGCTGGATAAGGAGCTTCTGAGCAGCCGTCTCAAGCACAAGGAGAGTGAGCTGGACAGTGAGAGGACCTCACAGACAGACCGCAGCAGAGAGATACGGCTTCTAGAGGTGTGTGCGTACTTACGTGCATGTGTTAAGTTGTTTCTCCATGTACTTTTTCTGCTGGTACAAAGGCAGTTAATTTGACAATCAAATCTATGACAGCACATTGTCTGATTGGAGTACAGGATCTGATTACACTGAACAGGCCCGAGTGTTTCCTGTTAAAGCACTATATAAAGATGCACTTTGATATAGTAATGTGTGTCAGTGTATATGTATGTGTGTGTAATACATCCTTGTCTATGTCTTAGGATAAAGTAAAGACTTTGGAGATAGAATTGGATGAGGAAAAGACTGGAGCCGAGCTTCTGAACGAGCGCATCACACGCACTCGAGAGCAGGTAGCTAAACGCACACGGCCAAAAATCCTGTTTGTTTGTTTGTTTATATAGTTTCAGAAAAATAACCCCCACCTTGGTTTTTTTTTGTTGTTGTTTTTTTTGCTTTTAAGGTGGACCAACTCCGCTCTGAGCTGATGCAAGAGCGCTCAGCCAGAAATGACCTTGAGATGGACAAGAGTTCACTGGAGAGACAGGTACACAGGTTTTATACGCTGTGTCACAATGATCACAAGGTCTTCACTAAGCATTTAAACACACACACACACACACAGTTGTTTCAGTACCTAATATATCAATACACTCACCAGTCACTTTAATTCGAACATGTACACCTGCTCTTTCATGTAATTCAGTCTTCAACTGTCCAATTTTGCTGATCTTGTGTCCACAAGGTAGCCTCAGATTCCTGTTCCTGGCTGACAGGAATGGAACCTGAGGTGGTCTTCTGCTGTTGTAGCTCATGCACCTCAAGGTTCAGCATGTTGTGGGCTCTAAGATGCTTTTCTGCTTACCATGGTTGTAAAGAGTGATTATTTGAGCTTACGTAGCCTTCCTGTCAGCTTGAACCAGTCTAGCCATTCTCCTCTGACCTCATTTTCGCACCATGCTGTGTAACTCAAGAGACTGATGTGTGTGAAAATCCCAGGAGATCAGTAGTTTCTGAAATACTCAGACCAGCCTGTCCAACACCAGCGAACATTAACTGAAGCTCTTGACCTGAATCTGCATTAATTATTTGCATTGTGCTGCCACCACATGATTGGCTGATTATATAACTGCATGAATGAGCAGGTGTACAGGTGTTCTTATTAAATTGGCCATTGAGTGTATATCAGAACTGAACAAAAACACTTGCACTCAAAATGGCTAACTTGTTCAGTCTCTAATTCCTCTGGGGTAGTTTATTTGGGTCAGATGTGTTCCCGTGGTGTTTGCTCCATTAAGGCTTTCTCAGGGATTCTCGGGAAGACTGCTTCAGGGGTGCTGCAGGATAGTTAAGTGGTTTCTGAAGAAAAACTTTAATCATCTGGTTACTTGAATGGTCTGGCATTAGTAAATAAAAAGCCTCATCGTTCATTGCAGCAGAAGTCTTGACCGATGAACACACAGGTGCACAGTGTCTTGCGGTCTTATTATCTGATTGCTTATAGAGCTAAAACCATTTAGCACAATATGGTGCTGTAAGCGATTAGGGTACAAATTTTTTTTTATTACTCAAAAAGCTTTGAAAAAAACTTGAGTGGTTAGTGCCCTCTAGCGTCTGACTGTGTGAAAAAAGGATCAGATTCTTGAAAGTGATTTTCCTATAAAACATTTAAAGAAAGATTTTCAGTGTTTTATCAGCTTGATTTCTGTCAGTACCAACCCATTTGTGGAGTCTGGTTTTACAGCCATGATAACCAGATATATATTCAAACACATCTCACATGTGACATGGATAAAATGTGATTTTGGCACCCGAGTGGTGCAACACAAAACATGGGAGACACAAAATCATACAAAATCTAACAAGTCACATAAATAGGGAGATGTGTGTGTGTGTGTGTGTGTGTGTGTGTGTGTGTGTGTGTGTGTCTGTATGTATGAATGAAAGAAATATAAGTGTAGCAGCAGTGGGATACATATAGTTAAAAAAAAAATGGTGTAATGTATGAATACTGTCCCGAAGAGGCCGTTGCATTTGTGCGTGCCGTCATCTTGGAAGGACAGTCACAACGACACTAGCCAACTGTAGTTGTCCGTGAGCTCATGTATGTGGAAGAGGGCAGATTGCGCTTTTCTCCGCGTGTGTTATTCTGCTCTGTGATGCAGTCTGAGCAGCATTTCTAAGAGATGTGGTTGTCTGGCTTCACCTGTTTCTGAAGAAGCATCTGATAGCCTTCACCCTCCCCGACTGGTAACTGGCGTATGATAGGGGAGAGCTGGCTGGCGGGTGGGAATTGGCCATGACCAAATTAGAGAGAAAATTGGTCGAAAAAAATGAAGAAACAGATTTTTATTCTTTATAATCTAAAAGAGGCTTTTCACATTTCACATAGTTTAAAAAAAATCTTAGCTTGGCTCAGCTTATCGTGTGGCTGCACAGGTGAGGAACTTGAGTCTGATTTTATGTGAAGGATAGATAGTTTTATAGTCATTCAGTCAATTTTGAAAATGAGTACTTTGACACATCCCTAAAGTATAGTCGGATTTGTCCAGGAACATAGTGCTACACACTGCATGTGCACAAGTCCTGTACAAAACAAATAGTGAAATAAGAGTCGGACAAGAACAAGTGCACGAGGGGGCAAGTAGGAACTACACAGCAAACACTGTCTCCACAGAGCAGGTCACGTCCCTCCTGTTTCCCTGTTTCTCAGGTGAAAGAGCTGAAGTCTCGTTTAGCTGATATGGAAGGTCAGCCTCGATCTACTGCGGGAGTCACAATGCTGGAAAACAAAATCCAGGAGCTGGAAGATCGGTTACGCAGTGAGGAGAGGTGTACACACACACACACACACACACACACACACCCCACCCCCACCCCCCATGTATATACATCCTTGTCATAGCTTAATCTAGTTTAAAATTATATGAAACAAAATGGCACATGTTGATGTTTGTGTATTAAATTGCTTGTTATGTGTAAAATGCTGATCAGAGAGAAGAGCAGCATTCAGGCAGCCCAGAGGAGGACAGAGAGGAAATTAAAGGATACCAGCGCCACACTGGACCAGGAGAGAAGCCAGCATGCTGAACAGCGAGACCAGGTACACACACAAACAAACACACATGCACATGCATGCAAAATCAATATAATCTGCTTTGCGCTTATTTGTATTATTAAGGGTTGTATAGGATACAGGTAGAATTGAAGTCAAATCTGTCTGATGCACAAAAACAGTTTAAGGAGTGTTTTTGTGCATCATGACAAAAAGGCAGTGTTTAGCATAATGTTGTTCTTGCCATCTGAGACCATCAGCGTGGAGGGGACAGAATATTATCATGCTGCATTCGATTAAACGTCCTCAGCACAGAATTACTCGTCAGGGAGGCAGTCTCGCTGTTGGAGGTGCTTGTGAGTTTCACTATCAAAGAATTGATCAGTACAGTCAAAAACAATGTTTGGAAATCGAAAATGTTTGTACTGACTCAATAATGCAGATGTAATCAAATATACATCTATTACAAAGTTTGTACTAAAAAAATAGAGTGCCAAGACTTTTATACAGTGTTGTACATGTTTAATCTAATTAAAGGTAAACATGTAAAATTGTTCATGATTTTAGCTTATTAACTTTTAAGGCTCCATCAGAATATCAGTGTATTTGTGTGCATGCTGTGTTGACATGCCTTTTTAATATTTTATTTGCTGTTATGTTTATGTATATGTATGTATGTGTAATGTATTAGATTTGGGCTGCAACTAACGATTATCGGATGGGGTGGGGCAGACTTTCAGTGCCTTTTTTGTTTGTTTGTTTGTTTGTTTGTTTATTTAAAATAAA
>JANDJT010000021.1:14285342-14287842 GCA_024331685.1 Stegophilus panzeri | reverse complement strand
CATTTTACTGCTTTTAATGTAAACTAATTATAGTGCTCAATATAGTAATGTTTTAATAGTAACGTTATCTGGTGCAAGGTGGCCCAGTACTGCACAACACAACGAAATTTAAAAAGAAAGCACAAGCTAACAACACAACAGAAATGCTCCCAACCACGAGGGGGCAGTGTCAGCATGGGTGAAAAACAGATATTTCTGGTGTTATTAGGTTATTTCATTAATTGACTTATTACATACATTAACTTGCACAGAGAATCCCTTGTCATGTCCCGAAGTCTGCTTCCCATGATTCCTTGCTTGGACACCCACCTATTTTCACAGTGATCAAAAAATATTGGAACATGTGACTGACAGATGTTTCTTTTTGCCCAGGTGTATGCTGTTAGATTGATTGTTTAAACAATTAATAACTCTGAATGTCTAATGTTTGTTTGAGCCCTGGATTTGTGCATTTGTTGTTAAAAAAGAATAAAACATGAAGACCATAAACAACAGCGGCTGATGAAAGAGCATTGTGAGAGCAGTGAAGAAAACCACAAAAACAACAGTTAGTGGCATCACCAACAACCTTCACAGTGCAGAGGTGAAGGTACCACAATCCACCATTCAAAGAAGACTTCAAGAGCAGAAATAAAATGATGGAAAGGCCGTAGTGTGGAGAAAGGTCTGCTCATGATCCAAAACATACAGTGCTGTGAAAACAGCACTGATTTCTGATTTCTTCTGTTTATCTCATAATAAATAGTTTTACATCTTCAAACGAAATACACCATAAAACAAAGGCAACCTGAGTAAATACACAATATAGTTTTTATTTTTTTAATTTGTTTTATTGAAGCAAAAAAAAGTTATCCAACACCTATCACCAATGAGAAAAACTAATTGCCCCCTTAAACTTTGTGCCACCTTTAACAGCAATAACTGCAACCAAACGCTTCTGATAACTGGAGATCAGTCTTTCACTTACTTCTAGGACTAGGACTTACTCCTATGCTTTGGATCATTGTCTTGCTGCATAATCCAGTTGCGCTTGAGTTTCAACTTACGGACTGAAGACCAGACATTCTCCTTTAGGATTTTCTGGTACAGAGCAGAATTCATGTTTCCCTCAATTATTGCAAGTTGCCCAGGCACCGAAGCAGCAAAGCATCCCCACACCATCACACTTCCACCACTATGCTTGACCATAGGTATGATGTTCTTTTTGTGGAATTCTGTGTTAGGTTTATGCCAGATGTAACGGGACCAGTCTTCCAAACAGTTCCACTTTCGATTCATCAATCCACAGACTTTCTTCTAAAAGGTTTGGGGATCATCAAGGTGTGTTTTGGCAAAATTCAGATGAGGCTTAATGTTCTTCTGGGTTAGCAGTGGTTTTCACCTCGACACTCTTCCATGGATGCCATTTTTGCCCAGTGTCTTTGTGATAATGGAGTCATGAACAGTGACCATTATTGATGCAAGAGAGGCCTGTAGGTCCTTTGATGTTGTCCTTGGGTCTTTTGTAACTTGCTGGATGAGTAGTTGCTGTGCTCTTGGAAGGTCGGTTCACTACTGTGCCGAGTTTTTCCATTTCCAAATGGAAAAACATCTGATAATGGCTCTTGCTGTGGTCCTTTGGAGTCCCAGAACTTTGAAATAGCTTTGTAACCCTTCCCTGACTGAAGTATTTCAATCATCTTCTTCCTCATAATTTCTGGAATTTCTTTCAACTTTGGCATTGTGTGTTACTGGGTAACACCTTTTAACCAACTTCATGCGGTTGAAAAAGTTCTATTTAAGTGTTGATTTGATTGAACAGGGTTTGCAGTAATCTGGCCTGGTTGCCTCTAGTCCAGCTGAACCCCATAGACGCTTTGAAACTTGACAGGTGTCAATGTGATCCCAGAGGACAGCTGATTATAACAATATAAGCCCTTTGATTTGGTGATAGTGAGACATTTTCATGGTTTTTGTTCCACAGACATCAGCAAGCAGGCATGAGACAGATCTATCTTGATAGCATATTTAGGGGAAGTGCCTGCCTCCAGAAAGGGAAGCAAAGATCATTAATATGGGGGATTGGATAATATTCTAAATGAAGAGAAGGGTTGATCATCACTTTAAAGGCACTACAAATCCTCACATGACCATTGTTTTTGATTGCACTATTGGAATGGCCCAGTCATTGAAAGTCACAGGAGAATTTACTCCTACCTCTTTCTGTCAGTCTGTCTCAGCTTCTACCTTGGCTCTTAGTGCATAGAGTACCACATGTATCTGCTAAAAATGTGATGCTGTGCTTTCAGGATCACAATGGCTTCAATGCCCTTCAGCAAGCCCAGTTTCTTCTTAAAGACACTTTTATGCCTCTCTAGCACATTTTCCAGTGTGTCTTTACTGGTTCTGTATACCATTTTGATTTCACGCCAGTCCAGTTTATATGTTTATATGTTTCTGTAAAGCTGCTTTGAGACAATGTCCATTGTTAAAAGCACTATACAAATAAAATTGAATTGAA
>JANDJT010000021.1:14247631-14264604 GCA_024331685.1 Stegophilus panzeri | reverse complement strand
TGATTCATCAGACCAAGCCACCTTCTTATTGCTCAAGGGCACAACGGTTAATACACATAATTTAACACTTGACGTAAAACACAGTTACAAAACATATAACTCAACGGAACTACTCCACTCACCAGCGTTAGCAGTCCAGAATACCATGAAATATCCCGTTCTACCATCAAATACATTTCTAGTACGTTAACAGGGATAATACCCGTCAGCCGTTAGCCTACATCTAGCGTGAATGGCTGAGAGGCGGGCCTAACCATTCTATTGGCTGGGATGTAGTAACACTCAACCTTACAGGCCAGTGTCCCAATAACAATATGCCCTCTTATTGGATGATATCAAGGTGTACAAAAAACTCCCTTTTAGTTCACAAGCGATCTTTTCAGCATAACGCGCTTTTCTACAGTTATCACATAAAATGTATAATCACTTGTACATAACATTTATTGCATATTTATTTCACTTTGGACTTATTTATTTATTTTACTTATTGTCTATTTGTTTCACTCAGGACTTATTTATTTTACTTATTGCCTATTTACCTCTGGGTTGCACTATTTCTTCTGGAGCCTATAAAGGTGTTTGTCCATGTTCATAACCTTATGTTTCTGCACCTCTTCAGTACATTTACTTCTATTAAGTACATAGAGCATTTACAAGTTTACATGTATCTCCGCCTGTCACGCTAAGAGCGGAAAGAGGATTCCCCACTAAGAGCACGCTGCATGTACAGGAATATCTTGTGTTATTTTCCTGATATCCTGTTGCTAAACAGTGTAACTGAATCTAGGTATATTCTCAAGTAGCTCGATAGATTTATTCTAATTCTGTTATTCAAGTTACCTAAAGTTAAAGTGTTGATACTCCTGATCGGTATGTTTCAAGTTAGATACTGTACATGCTTTGTCAGCTCTTTGTGGACCATGGCTTCAGCAACCGGATGAAACCAACAAGATGTGAAGAATATCCTACAAGAACACTTGATCTTTATTTGGGGTTAATCGGAATAATTTCCCTGATGACATGGGTATGATAATTACTTTTGAACATGAGATTGAATGTGATTTGTTCATTCTGAACACAGCCACATCCCCACTTATAAAAGGGTGTGCACACTTATGCAACCAGGTTATTGCAACTTTTATATTTTCATATTTATCCCTAAAATGTGTGTAATTGTTTTTGGTTTAATTTTTATATGATGTAATTTCACTTTGAGGGTGGAAAAAGTTCTGACATGGTTTATCTTGGTTTCATTTTCATTTTTTTTTTTTTTTTTTTTTTACATCACAAACACCTGCCATGTTAACAGGGGTGTGTGGACTTTTTGTATGTATTCAGTACCAACAAACCTACAGTGAGGCCAGTGTGTATTACAAAACAAGTTCAATTATATGGTTTATTATATTTCAGATTTACTCACTCTCTAACCCCAGGGAAGCCTTTCATCTTATTGTGCACAGATATAGTGAATAATATGTTCCAAACCAAATCTATTTTGCTAGTAACTTTTCTGCTTATAAATGTGTCCTAGAATTATTATGTTCTCAGTGAAACACAGAAGGAGAATTTTGAAGAATGTTTACAGTTATACTATACAACACAAGCAGTCCATATCACATAATGCTCTTGTATGGTCACTTGGAGAATAGTTTTTATGGTGCCTTTATTGTGCACAGTTAGACTTTACCTGGCCTTTTTATTTATTTTTTGTAATAACATACTGGTAAAAGGCCAGGTGCTTTTTTCTCTAATCTTTAGCTGTCCCGTTTGGGTGAGTCTGTCTCCATGATAGCCTCAGATTCTTGTTCTTGGCGGACAGGAGTGGAACTTGATGTAGTCTTCTGCTGTTGTAGCCACCTCAAGGTTTAATGTTTTGTGCATGCTGAGATGCTTTTCTGCTCACCACAGTTGTAAAGTGTGATTATTTGAGTTACTATATCCTTCCTGGTAGCTCAAACTGATCTGGCAATTTTCCTCTGATCTCTCTCATCAAGGCATTTCGACCCACAGAACTGTCACTCACTCATTGTTTTTTGTTTTTGTTTTTTGCACCATTCTGTGAAAAACTATAGAGACTGTTGTGTGTCAAAATCTCACAAGATAATACTGATATACTCAAACCAGCCCATCTGGCACCCACAACCCTGTCTGCGGTTAAAGTCATTTTGATGTTTTATGTGAACATTAGCTGAAGCTCTTGTCCTGTACTTGCATAATTTTATACACTGTGCTGCTGCCACATGATTGGCTGATTAGAAAACTGCATGAATGTGCAGGTGTACATGTGTTCCTGTTCAAGTGGATGGTGACTGTATCTAGTGCATTTCTCATACCTAAGATGGCTGTGCAACCAGAAGGCACATGCACCAAAATAAATAAATTAATAAATAAATAAACAAAAAAAATAAATAAAATTACCTGGCATGAGAAGGTTGAAAGTGTTGAGAAAACAGAAAGGTTTAAAGTTGGGCCTTGAAGGTGGACCATAAAGAACAATGTCGATGAGATTAAAGTAGAGAGTTACATCGTCTAGGGTGCTGGGTTAAACGCATCATGTACCTACTCCTGACGTTTTCTACTGTAATAAAGTTGGACGTCATAAATAATGGCATATTTTGTGTATGGGCCCATTCTGTAGTGAAATACATGGCAATATGTATATATGATTTAATAGCTTATTTTGATAAATATAAAAAATCTAAGAGGTGTGCATTATAGCTGACACCTAGATAAACACTTTACAGTTGGTTATATGACTGTAAGTCATTCCCTTCAAATGCTATTGAAGTTAGAATCGTGTTTAACAATGTCGTATGTAACTTTAGAGACGGTCCCTTAATTTCCGCATATCCGCGAATATCGAACGTCCATCCTCAAACCAACTATATCCCAGGGACATTTCTAGAGAATTCTGCTGTCCTCCACCCGTCAAAGAAAGGGCTTTACTAATAAGCACTGCAGCAGTGACGTTTAAACAACTGACTGGCCTTGTGTCCTGTCATTCAACTCTGAATCAATGTTATTGGTTTCAGTGTTTCGGGGGGGCGGTACTGTGTGGTAGCTAGGAAGTGGATGCAAGCTAAATCTACACCGAGACCATTTTCATACACGTGTATATTTATTACTGTAGATTTGACACAGTGTTGAGTATAAATCCTTAACATGGGTAGTGATGAAGAAAAGTATGACGGTATGTTGCTTGTTATGGCACAACAGCATGAAGGCGGGGTACAAGAGGTAAAATATTTGCTTATCTGGATGACTATGCTAGTTAGCTAGCTAATAGCAGTCAGCTTGAATATGGAGTAGTGTTGTGTTAGTTTAGTTTTGGCAATTAGCTGTTTTACTCATCATTACTAATCAGTACTAATCATCCCCTAGTGCAATAGAGGTCTTGACAGGCCAAAGCTTCGCAAACTTAAAACACAATGATTATTCGAACGAATTAATCATGTCGAATCACTGAGTTTCTCAATACTCACAATGCTTGCGTACTTGAATGACATCCTTATTTCTTTGTAAATAGTCAGTACCTGTCTGCGTCCCTGTTGTACAGTGTGTTGTTTTTGCATATCCTTAAGCATCTAATTATTTTTCACTCTTTACAGTTGGTGAACACATTCTTTAGCTTTCTCCGACGAAAAACAGACTTTTTTACGGGTGGTGAACATGGAGCTCCTGAGAAGGTGAGATGATGGCTGTAATGCTTACATAAAAAAAAGCTTATAACTTCTCTTTAAGGCTTCTGCAGTGTTTTTGCACAGTGCTATATATGGAGTTGTTGGTTTGTGACAGTAGTTGTCCTTTAATTTCTCCTAACAAGCTGGTGAAAGAGGCATTTGCTCATCACAGTCAGCTGGCACTCAAGGCCCAGAAAGAGAAACAGTCCAGACAGGAGAAAGAGAACAAGGAGAAAGCAGAAAGAGCCGCCATGCTCAAGGCTGAGGAGGACAGAAAGAAGAAGGATGCTGAGAACGAGCCCAGAATCAAAGAGCTCACAGATGAGGAGGCAGAGACACTCCAGACACAGATAGACCAGGTAAACGCACATCTTTTCCGGGTTAATTTAACTTGTAATTATTATTATTATTATTATTATTATTATTATGGTTAGTTTTGGTTGCTAAACTATAGGGGTGTGATTGTTTTAATTTATCGCAGTATGATAACCGAGAAAAAACATATGTAATACAGTTTTACGATCTAATCCAACATTTAAACACACAAGTCGGTGATGAAGTCTCTTTGCACGTCATTGTGTGTGTAACAGAAACAAAAGGAAGCAAAAAGATCGAAGATTTACAGACTGTAAAGTCATGTAGCTGGAGGATGTCTTTAGTAATTATGATTGATTATCAGGAGATCTCTGTATAAATCACAGAGATAAGTGTGTCTTCACGGTGTACACATAGTTGTCATACTAAACATTTCATGCTTACTACATACATACAATCTACAATTATAAAACCAATTGATTGTTTTGACCTTTATTATAAGTGCTCTGTTCTTGATGCTTAAGTTGTGCTTGATCATTATTTGGTCACATGACATTAGCAAGTTTGTAGGCTGTGTTGTGAACTCTGTAAATGATATAAAAACCCCTGGAAGCATTGCTCCTAAAGTCCTTTTTAGATGATGTTTATAGTCTTTAGGCATTGCTGAGATATTGCCTCACTTCCTTTTTTCAGTTGCCCTCTCAAATTGCAGATGAAGTCAGAGCTTGTTAGTATCAGGTCATTTTGCTAAACATGTGCCAAGTGTGGTGTCAATATGTAAAAGCGTTGCATCAGCATCAAATTTATTTGTGCATTATGAATGAACAGTCATGCATATCAGAAATCCAAGAAACAAGAATTGTTCATGTTGGTCTCACGATGCTATGATCCAAATTTTATGACAATTTGAAGTTGAAGAAGCAAAAGCAAACAAACAAAAAAAAAACCTTACCAACAAAATCACCATCTTCCTGTATGACAAATCACAAATTTGTTACATCAAGAACAATCACACACATTCATAAATTGTTTCTAAACATTTTTTTAAAAGCTGGAGGATTTGGAAGTGGAATTGTGTTTCTACAATGTTGTACTGAGGAGTTATTGTTCTAAACATATATCCAAATTTGCCCTGTGAAGGGTGTACACCAAAATCTATCACTATCAAAATTTCATAAGAAGCATAAGAAGTGTGACTTAATAATAATAATAATAATAATAATATGATTATTAAGTCAACTCATAGTGCTTGGCCCCTCATTAATGACTCCAAGAAAGTAATCTAGGCAGAACATTAAAGTTTTTGACAGCTATTGGTAATTGATCTGATGATGAAATGTTGCCCAAGCAAACACCTACAAACATATTTTTGTGTTCTTTATTAATCTCTGCAGGAGAAAGACAAGGAGGAGGAAAAGGAGAAAGTCTCTGAAAGCAGTACTGCAGCTGCATCAGATAAAGCAGATAAAGGGGTAAGTAAGGTGTGTAATGCATTAATGTGAATCTGTTTTTAGTGAATATCCGATATAAACAAAAATACTGTAATTTTTAAGCATATTTTTAGACCTTGCACGGCATCTGTAAAATTTCAGGAGTATATGATTCGTTTATGTACAGGAGTACAGTCAGGTTAATAAAAAGGGGGAAATTAATGAATGGAAAACAAGACAAACTAGCATTTTAAGTCAGTACAATCATGGTTGATGAGACACACTTCACTTTTTGATTTGTAATAAATTTGCAAAGTGTCTAAAAACATGTTTTTGCTTTGTCATTATGTATTGTTGTGTGTATCTTTATGACCAAAATTGTAAATCCATTTTAAATTAAATTATTTATTGGAATATTTTCTGAACCCACTGTATCTCCATTCTTTTCTCTGCCATATTTTCTCTTTATTAAAGTGCACTTATGAGAAAAGTGCAGCTGTTAGAAATATCACTGCAAATTTGTAAAATCTCTAATTGACATTTAAAGTGGCATTATAACAGTGGTTCTCAGTGGGGGGGAGATCGAAAGGGGGCGCAAATTGTTTTCAAGAAAAAAAACACAGACAGGGCATTATTTGGGTTCTGAGATTTAACAATGTCATGGATAACGAGACGCGCCCTTTGTCCCAATTTACATAATTCTTATGCAAATGTTTTTAGAATGCAAGACGAATAGAATGCAACATGTTTTACATGTAAAATAGTCCACGTTATTACAACCTAGTTCTCTTGTTCAAAGTAGTTATAGTGTTCAGAAACACTTTTGATCAATACCTGTTCAATACCTGTCTGTTATATAGTTTTATAAAAGTCATAAATTATTTTTTTTTTAAAGTCATAAAAGTTATGAAAAGTAATTAAAGTACACACAAAAGCAAAAAAATATATCTGTCAAAAATAGATTATAGAGTAGGTTATATAGATAGATTTTCTAGAATAAACCTGGTCTCCTCCAATGTGGGGGGGGGGGCTTTATTTACAAACGGTTGAGAACCTCTGCATTATAAGATTTAACATACAGACACAGTGTGTGCTTCTCATTTCTTATTTGTGCATCCTCACTTCCTTTCCTCGTTTTCTTTCCTCACGTCTTAGCTCCACCCCTTTAGGATGCGAGGGAAGGATGCAAGGATAAGAGGAATCGAAGTCAAATGTAACAACATCCCTGATTTTTAAGGAGCAGCAAGCAATTTGGGATTCGGTGCACTCTTTCGGATAATGGTCACTGTTACCGTAGAAACAGTCATAAATTAGATCATTCTTGCCAAGGACCACAACTTATTTTCAGTTTTTGTAAGGTTTCAAATTGTCTTTGGGGAAAAAAAAAAAATTGAAATTTATTTCAATTCTATGGCAGTGATTCTATGTCAGCTGTGCCAAAGGGACAAACTTTACTAGAACAACTTTGGTTGTAGTAATTAATGATACTCACTGATGTGCCTTTTTAGTCTGAGTCAGAAGGAGAAGAGGATGAAAAGGATAAGGACAAGATGAAGCCTAATGCTGGAAATGGAGCAGACCTCTCCAACTACAGGTGGACACAGACACTGTCTGAAGTGGATGTAAGTGTTTTCTTAATCAGTGTGTCGAAAGATGTGTGTTGTAAGTGATGTCAAATATATTGATTTTCAATTAGTTTTTGTTATTCATGTCTGGTGTTGTACATGTTTTATTTGTACATAATTTTGCAAAGTACACTGCAGTATTATGGTCTATTTTGTTTAGGGTCATGAAATAATCCCAGGTTCACCTCAGTTCCAGGTTGCAACAATACAAAATGCGGAAAGGGGTGTGAATACTTATGCAAGGCACTATAAATACACAAGTTAAAAAACCACACACAAAAAAAACAAGAACCTTTTAGAATTGCTTTTTTTTTTTTTTTATCTATTAGACAGCACTTCCATAATAACAAACTGCTAGTCAGGGTTGAAATGAAAAAAGCCCTTCTTGAAACTAAACCATAAATTATAGAACCTAAAAGGCATCCAGCGTCACTGGAACTGCGATTTCAATCATAACGTTTGGATTTAGCTGCTAGCATTTATTTGTTCTCTTGTTGGCTGGCATTCAGCTGCTGTATTGAACATAGTAACTAACATGCTTTGATTTCATATTGTGGGTGAGAGCTCCGTTATTCTCGAGTTAATGTTGATGTGGCGAAAACCACATCAACCAATACCAAATTGCAAAATTAGACAAAACCTTTCTTCACCAGCTTACCTCTCAGATATTACACGGATATAATCCTGCATCAATGCATCTCTTTTGTCAGCAGTATGAGTGATGTCAACTTTGTTTTAATCTTTCACCAGCTTGTAGTGCCTTTTGATGTGAAGTTCCGCCTGAAGGGGAAGGACGTGGTAGTGGAGGTTCAAAGGCGTCATCTAAAAATGGGCTTAAAGGGCCACCCACCTGTGATTGATGCACCACTTTTTAATGAGGTGAAGGTAGAGGAATGCTCCTGGCTCATTGATGATGGAAAAATAGTGACCATCCACCTGGAGAAGGTAGGGGGTGGGAGTCACATCACAGTTGGTCACATCAGTCATTACTCTCTCTGAAAACTTTAACTTAAATTTTATACCATTGGCAGATAAATAAAATGGAGTGGTGGAACAAGTTGGTGACCACCGACCCTGAAATCAACACCAAGAAAATCTGCCCAGAAAACTCCAAGGTAGGCAGCATACTGTACACAGCGAGCATTAATTCAGATATGGCCTTGTTTCCTGAAACAAGGATGACATTGTTTTATTTCCTCCACACCTTCATCTCTTTCCTCTGTATAGCTTTCTGATCTGGATGGTGAAACACGGAGCATGGTGGAAAAGATGATGTATGACCAGAGGCAGAAGTCCATGGGCCTACCAACCTCTGAGGAGCAGAAGAAGCAGGACATCCTGAAGAAGTATGTGACATTCATTTCCAGCTAGAGCTTGGGCAATCATGCCCCAAAATATTACCACTATCAGTGTCAATCTCAATATTTACCATATGAAATCTACTATTTCAAAGCACTGTCACAGTTTTTAAAGAATCCTTTTAAAAAAGCAAGCTCAATAAACCAAATGTTCCTTATTGTTTCTCAGAACTTAATATACAGTACCATGCAAAACTCTTTGGCATGATATTTGGTTGTACAAATTGTTATTTTTGATGTTTAAATAATGATATTTAGTAATACGGAAGTCATAAAATAATGTAGAAATGTTTAGTTGCGTTATTTTTGAAGGCATGTTTGCTGTACAACATTTCTTTGCATGTGGCTAAGACTTTTGCACTGTACTGTACTATGCACACAATATACAAAATAATGAGAAAGCAGTGTTGCACACTCTGCAGGGGTGGACAAATGATAAATTAATTAGCTCTCCCACCGAGCGAGTAAAACCTCCAATGGTCAGTACAGTCTCATGTTTTTGTTGCTTGGTATCCTAATTAACTAGGCTAATAAATAGTAGCTAACTTAATCCGTCTGTACAGGATTCCACTTTTTTTTTTTTTTTCCCTTCTTTTTTTTTTTTTTTTTGCGGAAATCTACTTGAATTGGCGAAATCGCAATTGTACAAAATTGTTTTGCACGCTCTTTCGGAGTGATATTTGGTCAATGCCACCTTATTCCTTCATACAACATATGACAAAAATGTCTACAGTGCCCTCCACTACTAGTGGCACCCTTGGTAAATATGAGCAAAGAAGGCTGTGTGTGAACACCAGCTGCTTTAAGTACTACAGTGCATCTCATCCTCATGGACTGCACCAGATTTGTCAGTTCTTTGCTGAGTGTGCATATTTATATATAATAAATTATCATTCAAAATAATAATTAAATTAAAAAAATAATATATTTAGTGTGTATATGTGTGTGTATATATAATACATATATGTTTTTATGTTTATTTGTTTTTGTGATTAAATTATAGTTATTTGTCCATGCGAGAATCACTGCAGATAGAAATTGCACACTCTACATTTTGCATGAAATTTTGCATGTTTTTTTGTAACATCACTGTTACAAATTAGCACTGAACAATACACAAATTCAGTGTCCTCTCTTTCTGTCAAGGTAAATGGAAAATGTTTTGAGTTCATTAATGGGAAATAAAACCTATCAATGTCTTAGCTAACATTAGACATGCATAAAGATGACATAGGTTAGCTATATTTATTAGCAATGAGCCAAAAATAAGCTGAAAATAGTTTTTAAAAAATTTCACTGAAAATTTTGACAGAAAATAAGATGAAACATCAAATATAAATATTTACAAATAAATTTATTGGTAATGTTTAATAGAGGAAGCTTTTTTTTTGTTGTTCTCCTGCGCTGGTCAGCACAGAGGGAAGTGTTGCCGCTTCACAACTCCAGGCTTTCTCTTTTGTGTCCATATGTGTTTATTCTAAGATCCTGTTCACACCTGGCATTTGCATGTGTCTTGGATGATTTGGATTGTAAGTGGTCAGCTTTAAGTGTAGGTGTGAACGCAGTCCAATGTGTCTCGAAAACAAATTGCGATCCAATCACTCAAACTACTTTGATGACCAACTGATGGCTGTGCTACTCTTGTCAGAATATATGTAATCATTGTGAGACTGTGTGGAAATGGCTCTGAAAGGTAAAGCTCTCTGCAGCCAGGCTAATGGATAAAGACGATGCTGTAACAACAGAGCTGAAAGCAGCTGCTTTTCATGGCTTCACTCTTCTCATCTCCACATGATTAAAATGTTTGAAACAGTCTGTAATTGTACATGAGGCAGGATTTGTGGGACATTTCTGCCTGACAATAAATGAAGACTGTGAACAGCTATGCATTTCAGCTCTGCTCTCTACTTGTGATCCAATCACCCAGGACGCATGTTAATGCCAGGTGTGAACAGGGCCTGAGTTCTCTGGTTTCCTCCCACATTCCAAACACATGGCTAGAGCCCCATGCAGGGTGTATTCCTACCTCATGCCTAGTGCTCCTGGAATAGACTCTGAATCTGCAGGATAAAGTGGTTACTCATGATGAATGAATATGTGAATTCACAGAAGCATGTATGGCTTGTCATTTCCACTCACTTTCAGTAAAGTGATATTGGGTGAAACATAAATCTAAACTGAGCTGTTCCTTTGCTAGGGGTATGTTTATATGTTCTTAGATAATATACAGTACATTACTTAGACATTACATAAGACAGTAGGCATTTTACTATAATCACACTTCACTAAATTAGCATTTAATGGAAAAGGTACAAAGGACATCCAAAACTGGTTACAAATTGCTTTTGTTTAAAATTAATTTCTAAATCCCTCCAAATGTTTGTGTTATGAGTTAATTAATACAGGTGTATTTGTCTGGTAGGTTTATGGAGCAGCATCCTGAAATGGATTTCTCCAAAGCCAAGTTCAGCTGAGAACCCCTGCATTCTGCATTGACAAGCTTCTTATCCAGAAAGTTCTACATTTCTGTCCACTGATCCATGTGTTACTCCTTTACTGCACAGTGGAAAAGGTCCTCATCAAAGTCATGTTGCATATTTCACTGTCTTCTGAATATTTAATTCATATTTACACTTTTTTAAATAAATCTCCATGACTTGAAATCTGACTAGTGTGTTATTCCAGAAGGTCATACCACATTCATTTATTTTTCATTAGATTTTTAACCTGAGAACTGACTGTTTCAGAGCTTCAGCAGTGTTGATTGCTGGGGAAGGTCTTGCTTTTCTAAATTTTTGGGTAACTTCTCCTTTGTATTGTTTTGGGATGAAAGGTTACCAACATATTATGTACTAACCTTTTTTAATGATCTTTAAATTAGTACTATGCTCTTCACAGTCAGAATATTATCCTCTAAAGCTATTTTTTCCATGTCATAAACTGACTAGTGGGTGAAAAGTTGACAGTTTATTATAAGTTTTATTACAGCTTTAGCCTTTTCATGCATTCATCTTGGTTCTGAATGTAAAAAATTTTTTCTCCTTGATTATGAGAAGACAGCCATTTGCATTTGACTAAGCATGTGTAAGCAATTATTTTCTTAAATGTTTTTGTGATGCCACATTATACACTACAAGGCCAAAAGTTTGTGGGCACTTGACAATCTCACCCATATGTGTTTCTTCCCCAAACTGTTGCCACAGTGTTAAATGGCGCACTTATAAAGCGCTTTACACTGTGTCTCATTTACCCATTCTCTCTCTCACGCACACGCACACACCCCAGTGGTAGCAGAGCTGCCATGCAAGGTGCTAACTTGCCATCAGGAGCAACTTGGGGTTCAGTGTCTTGCCCAAGGACACTTCGGCATGTGGAGTCATGCCGGCCGGGAATTGAACCACCAACCCTATGATTAGTGGACAACCCGCTATACCACCTGAGCCACAGCCGTGTTGGAAGTACACAATTGTCTAGAATGTCTTTGTATACTGTAGCATTGCAATTTCCCCTTCAATGGAACTAAGAGGCCTAAATCTGTTCCAGCATAACACCACCACTCTGCACAAAACGAGTTCCATGAAGATGAAGACGTGTTAAGGTTTGAGTGGAAGAACTCTAGTGTCCTGCACAGAGCCCTGACCTCAACCCCACTGAACACCTTTGGGATGAATTGGAACACCAACTGGCTTGGAACACCAAGCCTCCTTAACCACCATCAGTACCTGACCTCACTAATGCATTTGTAGCTGAATGAACAAAAATCCCCACAGCCATGCTCCAAAATCTAGTGGAAAGCCTTCCCAGAAGAGTGGAGCTTATTAGCAAAGGGGAGGAAATCTGGAATGAGATGTTCAACAAGCACGAGTGTGATGGTCAGGTGTTCACAAACTTTTGGCTGTATATATAGTATATATAGTATTTTATGTTTTACACCAAAATATTGCTTAAACGTGTTTAGAAAAAATTGAGTTGAGAAATCATATACACTTTGCCCTTATTGCTAGTCAAAATTGTATTGCTCAAAATCCTAATCACAGAATTATTAGAAAAAAACGTATAATTCCAAGGAATGGAAAAAACACAACCAGTCCTGTCAACATGTCAACACCACCTTTATTAACCTGTTCACTCTGTGCTCACAAGAGGGAGCTGTTGGATTGAGGTGTGTTGGTGTAGACTGACCACCTTACTGTTGTTGGATTAAAGATTCATCCTTAGGGGTGTTATGACTGGTTATGTTACTATACTAAGTGTTTTCATGTGTCACAAGGCTTTATGATAGTGGCATGATTAATAGGTAGGGGATCCTGTCAAATCTTACCGGTGACAGTCACTGATGTTAGCTTGTGCTAACTGTTACTTTGCCTCTTTCTCCAGGCACAGCTATTTTACTTAAATAATGTAGCAAGAAATATCCTTTTTTTATATACTCCAATATACTTTTTAGCCCATTGTTTAATTTCCAAATAGTTAGGACATCAAAGAGTGGTTGGCACAGATTCTGCGAATTACCTGTTCGCTCCATGCCTCAAAACCTTGGGACCTTATAGAACAGAAATTGTAATTGCTTGCATATAGGGAGTTCTCTTACTGCTGTAAAGCCAACATTGTTCCATATTTATTTATGCATTTTTCATTCTATGATGGGGGGGAAAAAAACAAATAATTTTGTTACTAATAGTACTTGTATTTGGAATTTGTTATTCCAGTTTCAGCCTGTTGTATCTGCCTCTGCTATGTCCATGGTGATGAGCTGGCCCAGCGTGAACACAAGGTATGGTTTCCTCAGCTGAGAGCAATGTCTCACCCAGGTATGAGAATTTCTTCATTAACGAAAGCACACAGACATCAGAGGGCAAGGTGGGTTTATGTGTGCGGACATGGGAGGAGCACGAAAGATAGGCAAACATAGTGCTGTTCAGTGATGGGCCGAACCAGACTTTGACGACTTGTTTTTGGCAACAGGGTTAAATAAATCAACCGGGGTATACAAATGGAGCTAAAATGGTGCAGATCATCAACTGATTAAACAGTCGTCACTGTGTCTAGCTGGAATGGCTTCTCTACTACCACAAAAATCTTTATTAGTAGGCTTGTATACTGTCTACTAAATATCTACACGGACAACATGATTCATCAGACAAATGCGAACCCAGGACTATCTCTATCCTCACTGATTAGCTTTCCCATCATATAGCTCCTACCCATCATAGGTGATTTTATAGAAGATGCAGTTGCTGAATTTTTAGCAACTAATGTTGGGAATAGACCAACTGTTGGGATTTTCTCAAATAAATGTTTACCATTGAGTCTCCATCTTTGGATTTTCTGTTTTACAGCATAGTTAAACATATTAAAACAAACATTAAAAAAAGTACATGAATAAAATCATACGAATGCAGAGTTATCCAAGAGTATTTTAGAGTTGGGATCCAAAATGTTATTTTTCTTTTTATATTTCGATGTATGTAAATTTTGGTTGAAATAATTTTTTTTAATGTCACCAGACAGTTGTAAAAAGCACTTCACTGCATGTCGTATTGTGTATGGTTATGTGTGTGACCAATAAAATTTTATTTTATTTGATTTGAGAGCTTCAATTAATGCTCACATCAAGCATCAGGATGGGGCTGACTATGGCATAGTAGACCACATTGGGTCTGCCAGAAACAGGACTCTGAGGCAGTAGTGGGCACAGATTGCAACAACTGGAGAGCTAATGATGGAAAAGCAAGTATGGCGAGGGAATGGTGTGCCTTTAGAGCAGGCTAGCTAGGTTAGAAGTGCTAGAGAAGGTGAGATAGGAGCGCGTTGCCTTGTGTAACAGTTATTAATATACATTTTTCTGAAACAATTAGTTGTATAATTGCACAAAATGTTACATCAGCATGGGCCTGTTGCATCAGATGGCGCCTGTTGTTCCATGGGCTATCTTTTTGTGACACCCATTTCTCCTGTTCCCCCCCTATAAACCTCCTGTGACCCCCTTTCCTCTCCCCTTGCCTTTTACTAATGTAGGATCTGAATTGGTAGGCACACATTTTCATGTCCCCTATCAATCATATTTAACTAACTGTTATAGGTACTTTGCCTTTTTTTCTGTTATTAATTTCCAGTGTTTGTTGCTTCATTATGTTTAATTTAAAGTTGTTGTGAAATTGCTAATCATGATGCTAACAATTAGGCATTTGCAGCATTATAGCTACTAACAATGTGTTCAGATAGCATGTAACGATGTGTATGCTTTTGGTAATGTGATATTGGAATGGGTGTCAGACAAATACGGCTTTGTAGTGTCATTAACTATTGTTTTTAATCTCATTTCATCAGTAAAACTCCATTTGAATGAAGCCTGTGTCATACATCATATTGGTGGGGTTTTTTTTTGTGTGTGTGTGTGTGTGTAATTTGAGCCAAAGACCACACATTATTTACACAATATTTATCAGATTTTAAGTCATTTCAATTCCACATTTGAAAGATTAATTATCAATCAATTTCTGGTACATGCAAGTAGATAGGAACCTCAGGTTTTGAATTCAGGAGGGAATATTCAGACTATTGTTTGTGGGTATGCATTAAATATCAGCTGGGAGTATTCAGCCTTCTTGTAGAAGGTAGAACAGGTGCTTGAGACGATACTTCCTACTAACTCCATAGTGCTACAGGGGATTTTCATTGTTCATGTTGGGAATAATGGAGATACTCTGAGGTTTGTGATTGGGAATAACAGCCTCCCATATCTGAAACTAAGCTGTGAAATGGAATTAAACTTTTGTGCAAGCCATGCATTGTCAATAACAAATATTTTGTCCATAATTGTACTTGTTGCCTAGAACACCAGAAACAACCACCTCGGAAAGGTGATGTGAGGTCAGGGATATTGAATATGAATGTTCAAGTCCTCAACCATAGAGGCAGCTGCAAAAGCTATGGCCAAAAAGAAGGCTGTTGGTGCCTGTCATGGTGGTAACCTTAGCATGTGCAGAGGTTGCAGAGGTGTCCAGTAAGAGGGGCTAGAGGTAACATCACTATAATTTATAGATAATCTCTTTGCACCATCTGTGGACCTTCACTGTGAACTTGAGTGTTTCACTACTGAATGTGAAGCAGCTAGGTTGACAATTATCACCTCCAAGTCCAAGTAGAGTTGGATGCTGTATTCAGGTTAGAGGGTAGAGACCTTGACCCTAGTGGTTGTGGAGAAGTACCTTGGGATCTTATTCTTGAGTGATGGAAAAAGAGAGCATGAGAATGACAAATGGGTCAGGTGAGAAATATAGTAAAGTGTTAGATATGGTGATCCTCCAAATTGAGTGCAGTCAGTTGAGGTGGTTTGGGCACTTTACACTGATGGCCCCCTAGAGCTGTATCAGACACTTTCCACTGGCTGGAGACCCAAGGGCAGGCCATATCTCTCAGCTGGCTTGGCAATATCTGGGGATCCCTCGGGACCAACTGGAGGATAGAGAAATCTGGACTGACCTTCTCTACCTGTTGCTGCTACATCTCCACCTGGAAAAGTGGAAGGAAAATGAATGAATGAATTTTATTACTACAAATTATGCGTTGAGGTAAAAGTGATACACGTGGGGAAAATAGTCATGGGTTCACATTTGTTGTCAAGCTTGAACAGTTTAGTAAGTCATGCCTGGGGGCCTGACATTTTTTGTTTGTTTTTTTCTTCTTTTTTTTTTCCAAACACCAACCGTAATAGAGAAATCAGTTAGTGTTACCACACTAAAATGGTATACAGTATAAGGCACAGCTCTAGTTTCTTTAGTGTGTTGCAGACATTGTACACATCGTACTATACTGCCACTATTATTTAGGATCGACGTGGTTGCATTGCGTTAGATTGGGTTTATACTTGTTCTTACCTATGAAAGCAAGTTTGCTGCTGCGTGTATCCTGCATTCACATGTCAATTGTGCATGTCGGGAAAAATTTTTTTTCTGCACTTCTGTACATAATTGGAAACACGTTGGGCCTTCTTGTCTACATTTATACCTGCATGTAACATAAGCACTATGGCAAGGTGTCACATGAACCAAGCCAGAATTAGCAGGAAACCAGAAAATTTCCAGGTGAACACAGCTCTATGATTACTTCTGGGGTTTCCTATGCTGATGTGAAACCTCTGATTGGTCATTGGACTTTTTACAAACTTTATGAAAAAATTAGCTGAAATTAAAATTTTTACTCAATCCAAAGCCAGGGATTAATCAACTTCAGAGGGGAAAAAAACAGATAGGGAGACTCAACTCACCACTGTAAATATGAGGCTATAAATTCTTTAGGCTAGAGCAGTAGTTCTCAACCGCGTGGAGAGATCAAAAAGGTGGCTCAAATTGTTTCCAAGAAAAAAAAAACAGACAGGGCATAATTTTGGTACTAGTTGTATTTTATTGCTATTCAAATATAATGTGCATAAATGAAAAACCCCACGTTCCGTCTCCCTTTTTCTTTTTTGCTGGGTGGAGCTTATCCTGCCTTTTATCTAGCTGTCAGTGCAGACCAGTGTTGCCAACTTAGCGACTTTTCAGACCCCTTTAGCGACTTTTT
>JANDJT010000021.1:14225389-14247531 GCA_024331685.1 Stegophilus panzeri | reverse complement strand
GCCTTTTATCTAGCTGTCAGTGCAGACCAGTGTTGCCAACTTAGCGACTTTTCAGACCCCTTTAGCGACTTTTTTTTTTTTTGCAAAAAAAAAAGTGCCTAACAAGTCGTCTAGCAACGTTTTGGACAAACCTTAGCAACTTTCCAAATGTGGCCAGTACGGCTCTGCAAGCAGGAGGTCTTGCTTTCCCGCTTGCTTTCCCGCTACACCTCTCTCTGTGTCTGCTCTGTTCAGTGAGTGCCTGAGAGCCAGAGATTTAACAATGTCATGGATAACGAGACGTTCCCTTCGTCCCAATTCACATAATTCTTATGCAAATGTTTTTAGAATGCAAGACCAATGTAATGCAACATGTTTTACATGTAAAATATTCCACATTATTACAGCCTAGTTCTCTTGTTCAAAGTAGTTATAGTATTCAGAAACATTTTTGATCATTCATGTTCCACACCTGTCCATTATATAGTTTTATAAAAGTCATGTTATTTTTTTTAAAAAGTCATAAAAGTTATGAAAAGTAATTAAAAAAGTACAAAAGCAAAAAAAAAATTGATCTTTCTATCTATCAAAACAGATTATATATTAGGTTATATATAGATTTTATATAGAGTAGATAATCATTATACCTGCTCTCCTCCAATAAGGGGGGGTAATGCGTGCCACATGATGGGGAGGTTTAGGGGGGCTTTGGTTACAAAAGGTTGAGAACTTCTGGGCTAGAGACTACAGAGACTTTTGAAAACACCCATGTTACAGTTGTGTTTATGGTTACCCGATGCACATCTAAAGATTGGAGACCACCAACGTTTTATACAAAATTAGAACTAATATTCTATATTAAGTAAGGGCTAGACGAATTTTTTAAAATTAGTTAATCTTAAATGTATTTTACAAGGAAGCAAAATGGAGGACGTTTGGACCAACATCTCCACACTATTAATAATAACAGACTTTTTAACATCATGCCTTTTATGTTATGAAAAACGTTTGTATTGAGGGTTTGCATTTGTACGTTATAACCATGGGCATGCAGGTTTTGAAACATGTGAGGTGTTTCCTTTTACAGATCAGGCAGGATCTTTGCAACCTGGTCTGTACCACGCACGTG
Organism: Stegophilus panzeri; assembly: GCA_024331685.1. Taxonomy (NCBI): domain Eukaryota; kingdom Metazoa; phylum Chordata; class Actinopteri; order Siluriformes; family Trichomycteridae; genus Stegophilus; species Stegophilus panzeri. The sequence goes on along the minus strand of JANDJT010000021.1, from coordinate 14,246,423 downwards.
TGGCACAAATCGAGCAGGGATTGGGATCAGGTAACTGCACTGCTTTACCACATGACTTGCAAGCCCAGTTGTGTTTGCAGTAGTGATGGGAAGTTCGGATCATTTTACTGACGCAGACACAGTCTAGGGGGGCTGTGACATGATGAACGAACGACTCGAACCTGAAGACTCGAGACGTGAACTAATCCTTTCTGTTTCCTGTACAGAACCTATGGGGCTGAACTAATCACTCTCTGAGACAACTCGTTGTTCCCAAGTCATATTAAAGATTTGTTCAAAATGAACGACACATCACTAGTTTGCAGAGAAAAGGAGAGGTTAGGCTCACGAGACCATAAAGAAATTTTCAAAAATTCTTTTATAATTGCTTATTTAGTGGAATATATTTTTTTATCAGTAATGTTTTACTTAGATATAATAAAGCATGACAATGTAGGAAGGTCAAAGCATGCCATTTAGAAATGGTGTTTTATACCGGCCCTAATTGGTGTGAAATCCAGATATGCCCATGACAAGAGGACGTATAAATGAGAATTAAGTTAGAATATATTTAACTGTAATTTTTACTAGGGAGACCTTTTTCTCTATAGGCATATGAAGTTGAAAGGACAGGCAAATGACAGGCTCAGTTATGGACACATTATGACTACATCAAATGTAGAGATATTCAGAGAGAATAACTTTAATTTGCTTAGAAGCTCAACACACACACACACACATACACACATACACTCACTCCCAGACACACACACCCACACACTCCCTGTCCCAGATGTCTGTCATGTTGTTCCTTTAGGTCTGTTTGCCTGTGGCTCTTTAACCCTGTGGGCTTCATTTGCACCCTTGTGTGGATTCCTCAATCACAGACTCAGAGCTGTATCAACTGAAGCACTGACAGCACCATCCCTCACTCCCACTGCTACAAAATAGAAACTTATATAATGCATTAAACCTGAGGTCTACAATATATGTAGGTAATATACAAGTAGATAGAAGCTGTCCCTCTACATTTCAATACACACTACATTGTAATGAAGAGGATCAGCAGTATGGCAGTTCTCTTTTAAATGTCTGCCTTTGTCTCAGATATTTTCTAATATTTCTTACGTGCAAAGTGTGTGTAAAAGAGAAAAAAGGTCAGCAGCATTAACAACTTAAAATTAAAAAAATCTAGAAAATGAACCAGCTGCCTTGTTCTGTGCATTTAGTTTTGACATTTTGATGTGATTTGGTCAAGAACACTGGAAGATTAATATCTAATGGGTTGTTTTTTTCCCCAGAATGACACAGAGCTGTAAATTCTAACAAATCTGTGTGATAGGTAGAAAAAGGCGGTCATGCGTAAGGCTTGGAGCTGCAAGCCCAGCACTATGTCTGAACTACCTGCAATGCCACATCTTCACAACTAACAAAACCTAGATTTCACTTAGCACAGCTGTAATGTCTTAGTGCTAATATTGTGTGCACAGAAAGCCATGGCCCTTTTCTGATTTTCTGAATTTACAGAGGCAAGCCATCACAATAATAAAATAAATCAACAAGCAAACAAGTCTGGGTTTCCAGAAAAATAGAAAAATACAATATAACAGTAGGAATGACAAAAAGAAATATAGAAAATTCTGATGTATGTTCTGACATGTTGTATGTCTATAATTTAACAAATTATAAAAGAACAGCAAGAATATAATGCAAATACAAGTAAAAAAATGTTTTAATACTTGAGAGAATAATTGCAAACATACTTATAACTGCTTAATAATTGGAGGTAATTATAATTGCTTATAACTGCCTCTAAAATCTGACATAAAAATAGAAAAACATCATTTTTGCGATAGAAAGTTACATCATAAATTATATAGCTTTAGAGGATCAAGATTTGTAGAAGTATATAAATAGATTCTAAATAAATTTAATAAATTAATTACGAAAGCTTATCTCACCCTGTCCAGGGTGTACCCTGCCTTGTGCCCGATGCTCCCTGGGATAAGCTCCATGCTCCCCGTGACCCTGAAAAGGATAAGTGGTATAGAAGATGGATGGATGGAAGATTATCTCGTATAGCCTCAGAAGCACCTGGAATGTAAAGTTAAAGAAGGACTTCTGTCCAAAACATCCGGTTTCACTAGAAACGTTTTGTACTACATTTAAATACAGTATGCACTCACCAGCCACTTTAATAGGAACACCTGTGCAACCCTGCTCATTCATGTAATTGTCATAACATTTGCTGTCTGGTTTGACTATTTCAGAAACTGCTGATCTCCTGGGATTTTCCACACACAGCAGTCTTTACACAGAATGGTTGCAAAAACAAAAAACATCCAGTGAGCTTCAGTTCTGTGGGCAGAAACCCCTTTTTGATGAGAGAGATCAGAGGAGAATGGCCAGAATGGTTGGAGCTGAGTGGAGTTAAGTTACAGTAACTCAAATAAGCACATTCTACAACCATAGTGAGCAGAAAAGCATCTCAGAATGCACAACACATCAAAACTTGACGTGGATGGGTTACAACAGCAGAAGACCACCTCCGGTTTCACTCCTGTCCGCCAAGAACAAGAATCTGAGGCTAATCTTCAAGTGGACAGTTGAAGACTGCAAATCAATTATCTTCAACTATCCAGTTATCCATACTATTAGGGCCTATTACATACTTTATTATGTTTATTATTAACATATTTCAGGATAATTAGCTATAAAAATCTGCATCTCTCTATATTTAAAGTAACTTTATATATTCATATTTATTCTTTAAGACTAGAATCAATCTTAATAACTAGTTCTGCCACCTTTAGCAGCAACAACTGCCACCAAACAGTTTTGATAACAGTCTTTTACATCGCTTTGGAGGAAAAATCTCCCCCAGAATTGTTTTAATTGAAGAAACTAAGTGTGTGACATATATGCAAAAATAGAAGAAATACTAGTCAAATACTTTTTCATGGTACTTGTAATGACTTTTAATTGTATGTGTACACATTTTAAAACGAGTTGCGAGGGAAAGGAATTAGGAACAGCCAGACATTTCGGAGAAAAAAATTAATTTAATATTAAAAAGACATAAATAAAGCTTAAGGCAAACAAGTACAAATAGATAGTTATGTACATGGCACTTCTGTGTGCAAGTTACAGGACGTCCCACTGTATATTACCAGAAAGGATACAAGACACATGCCTTTCTTTCTTACAAGGTTTCTGAATATTTTAAATTCATATTCTATATGACCAACCACAAAAATGGACATTAACTTAAATTTATTTACAGACATTTACATTTATTCAGTCAACAACAACCTTTGGTCTTATTAATCTTGTATATCCAGGAGCTCCATCATTGGTCCCAAAATGGCTGACAGTACATATTCTTTTAAATTTCCTAAGATTTTTACGATCATCAGTAGCAATGACTATGTGTCATTTATTTTAGCTTTCTAACACAATAAAGGAATTTCCTAAAACTGCTTGAAGGAATCTCTTCTGGATCTTCTCCTACTCACCTGCATTAGAGCAATCTATTTTTTTAATCACCATTCAGGGATCCTAATCTCAGATCCAGGGTGCTTACACTATCTCTGTAACAGCAGGAGCACGTCTCTTGGGCCCCAGTCAGTTCTCAGTAGCTCTGTGCTACAGGTGCCCAAGAAGCTGTAAGCCTAGCAATGGAGGTCTCAAACTGTGCATCAGACACTCCTGGCTCAGTCAGGCTTGGATCATACATGGACGATGGTGAAGAGACTGGTAGAGAGGAGGTCAGACCGGAGTAAGACACGGAGGAGCCTCGCAGGAACTGAGAGGTTAGACCCCCAGCAATGGAGCTTGAAGCTGAGCCAGACGGGGTGAGGGCTGTCCCAGCCACAGACCATAGGCTGGGATACTGGCTGTTAACACACAGTAGGTTAAAGGTTAGAGAGCCAATCACTAAGTAAACTGCCTCATTAATCTAGAAAATGGGAAGTTAGATAAGCTTTTTATTTGTTTCCAAAGTTAAGAGTTTAGTTTTAGGTGTAGCTGTGAGTGAGTGAGTGAGTGAGTGAGAGTGAGAGAGAGAGAGAGATGACTGACCTTGTGTTGGAATTGGAGTTGGTGGTATGAGCAAGGGTGCCCATTCCACTAGAGTTAGGGATTTGCAAGGTTGACCAATTGTCATGGGTTGGAATACTCCCTGATGAGCTGTCCATGTAATTGTCTAAAAATACCATAAAAGATAGTCAGCCCCTTATCCTAAGAAAGTACAATTACATCTAAACTTAAAGCAACTTATAACCTTTCCTTTTGGGAAAACCTAACAATTACAATTTTTAACATTTAATATTAAAACTAACACATTTCACTTGACAGGGTATGTATTTATTAAAAGAACAAAACAAAAGCAACTGGTAGTGAGGTGTCTTACTGTTGTTAGTGCTGCGATGAGGGTAATGGCTGGGGTACGGAGATGCTCGGTGGCTCCGCAGGCTGGAATAGCGCTCGCAGTAAGAGCTGGAGGAGTGACCCGGGGACCCACTGAATTGGGGTGGGCTATTGCTGGGGCAGATGGGACCATTACTGGGCAGAAACCAGCCACCAACTATAGGGGAAGAAGGTTATGTCATGAGGAATCCTTCTACTAAGCATTTTTGTGACACCTCTTTGGGTGTACTACTGATAAGAGTACCTACTCTGCGAGTAGCCAGACTGCTGATTGTCACTGCTTTGATCTTGGGCCTCCCGGTGGTCACTCCTGAGAACGTGAAGAAAAACCTGAACTGTTCAGCGCTTATTCTATAACATCATCATCCTATTACTTCATATTATATTAGACTAAATTAGTGTTACGTTATCTAAACAGAGTTACAGCCCACCTCTCTTTAGCATCCAAGAAGGCCTTAGCAAAAGGGTTGTGTTTGATCTTCAGTGCTGTAATCTGAAAGAGGAAACAAGGACTATTTTTAATCTGGTATGGTGAAAGCATTATACTATTTTCTCAGATGGAAACACCATGTTTGACCTCCATACCTCTTCATTTTGGTAGGCAGTAACTGCTATGAACTGAGTCTCTGGGAAAGACTGGCTGCTGATCATTTTCTGGATGCCGCCCACCTTTACAATGTGGATCCTCGGCTCATACTTGTGCAAGGAGTTCAACATAATCTACCAAAAGGAAAGGGGAAACTGTAACTTAATGTATGATAATAAATAAAAAAAATAATAAAGGAAGAAATAAAGAAAATATCACAGAGGCAATTCTAACAAAAGGTATGATTATACAAAGAAAAAAAATTAGCTACTGAGTATCAGGACAGGAGTCAGAACTGCTCTGGGCCTCACCTGTCCTCCTCCGTTGAGTTTGTTGGACAGTTTGACTTTGCTAAAGGAGACAGGTGCTTTCATCCAGTGGGCTCCGAAGTTGGGGGAGTCCGGGTGAATGTATACACAGCTGGGGCTCTGCGGCTCCGGCTTTCCGCCGGGAACCCACTCTCCGTTCACGTACTTCCAGCGGTTATTATCTGCAGCCACAAAGTCCAGCAGCACCGAGTACATAGCGTTGGGGTCCAGACCGCTAACACTCGCCCTCAGCACGGGGAACATCCGCCTGGAAACAAAACAAAATACACACCAACTCAGAAAACTGCCTCTGAGCTCAGCGCGTTTAGGAGCCACAGGGAGCACAGCATTGCCTCTGAGCACAGGCTAACTTTAGCATGATTCTCCGACACCAAATAACTTCTTTAATAATGCAAATACTGGCTGGGAATGGTTTTCTGTTTGTTTGTTTGATACTATTTCTAGGCTAAGGCTAAAATGTTAACGTTCAGAACCATTTTTATGCACTACTCTCTAAAACAGAAGCGGCACAAACCATTATATAAAGTTGTATACAGCCTACCTTCCAGTCTTCGTGACAATCATTTCATTAGTTAGCTCTTTAAATTTGCTCCACAGCTCGGCGTCCTCCAGGCTGAGTTTAATGTCCCTCTCGGAGGCGTCTCCTTTCTCACTGCCTTTCTGAAACTCGTTCTCTACAGCGCTCAGTAGGTGCTCCAGCCGCTGATCGGGAGCGGAACAACTCATATTTCCAGTCTTATTGGGGGAAAAGCCGAGAACAACGCCAAAAACAAACAAACAAACAAACAAACAAAAAACCACCCGGCTGTGAGTTTATTACACGCTTTACACGACGACAGTGAGCACGAGTCCCGGCGTTTTGACAGCGAACTTCTACTTTATTTACGCGACGATGCGCGATTTAAAAGGCCACCGGAGACCTCATGCTGCTGTGGGGGCGGAGCTCAAACACTGAAACCACGCCTCCACTCCTGCACAGTGGATCTCGATCACACAGCAACGCACGAACGATGGCCTAAAGAGTGCAAGAGTTAGCCCATTTACTGCTGGAGATGATTTCACATTGAAAATATACAAAACAAACAATAATAATAATAATAATAATAATAATAATAATAATCTTTGTGTACTATGCTTCGTTTTTATATCTACTTAGTAACGCAGTCTGTGTGCATTATAATGTGTGTGTGCATTACTAACTAGGCCCAGAGCTCCACAGAGGTATAAAATCATGGATTTTTTTTGAAAATCAAAAATTAAATCGAAAAGGTCTCTCTGTAAAGATTTGAGATAATGGACACTGTCGCAAAGCAGCTTTAGAGAGACGATGGTAGTGAGGAAAAACTCCCTTTTTTAAAACTTTTTTCCCTGTAATTTTGTATTTCGACAAACTATGTCAATATAATAAATCACCTTAAAATTTGCACTTGACATAGTTTTCTTCATATTTGTAGGCCAACTTAAAAACAGAAAAAGGAAGACAAACCATCTAGGCAGCCTTATCTGTCAGTTGTACATTTGCAAGTGATGTTAATCTTTTGTTGTCCCAAATACACATGTGTGAAATCCTTTGTCTTTGGCCCTGTGCTTCTGTACTTGGTGCAATGGTGTGGATTGCTCTGGAGTGAAACTCTTTAACCAACCCCCAGCTGCAGTACTTCTGCTGACAGGAGCCCGCTCTAAACTTACAATCCATATTACACAGGACCAGTATGTATTAGTACTAGCCCTCACAGCCCTCGTTCTCAACTAACCACACGCTACGCTGTATTATTCGTTAAGTCTATAATAGCTTTCAGTCATACAGAAGATTTGATTTGTTTTGATTTTGCATTGACTGTTTCAGCAGCTGTATTATTACTGCTATAGCTCAACTTAATATGACGCACACAGAATAGTAAGTACATTACTGTTTTTGTTATCTGACCTATTGATACTGAGACATGACCCAAGAATAATCCACATAAATGTGTGTCCAGAAGCTGCTTTTATCAGCATTAGCTGTCCCTATTGTTTGTTTCTACTTTTAATACTATTAGAGAAAATAGTATAGATTAGAGTATGGAACATGCTGCACTTATGTAACCATAAATTCTGCTCTATAATGTGCAGAAATAATTTCATATTTGTGCAAAAAGGCACATAACATCATTCTTCATTCATGTTTTTATAGTTCTTTATCTTGGCCTCTGTCTACATGTAGGCATGGCTTGAATGGAAAGGTCTCAGAGCAGCTTTGTGGAGTGTGACTTCTTTACTGCGCCACTTCCTACTGCACTTCTCAGAGGCCATAAAGGCAGAGAGTTTCCTTGCACTTTTCCATGCTAAGGATTCAATTCAATCTTTTGTGTTTTGTGTTTAGAGAGCTATTGTTTGTTTCAAACCTCAAGAGAAATAAACTGTTACTTCCTAAACGTTACCTGCTGTTAATACTAATGATTAAAATGAACTAATAAAAATAAAGTAATACAGAAGAGGCTGATAGGTGAGATTACAGAGGGCCGAGAGTCTGGATATTGAATGGTTTATGGTGTTTTAGTCAGCTCTACTCACAAGAAATTCAGTATTAACCAGAACAGCATGATAATTAGAAAATCAGTGTTGTTAAATTTGCAACTTATGGTCATTTTAAGCTTTTGTTGTAGATAATAACAATAAATATTTAGCTTGGGTAGGCTGCTATACACAGTAGCCAGTTATATGATGTTAATTATTTAATACACACAACTTCACTTCCATTTTTGTTAAAATCATGGTTATGTGTCCTGCACGTTGGCTGTGCAGCTTATCCGTGGTGAACTGTGCTTTGTGAGAAAGAGAGACTATGTACCCTTTCGGTGTCTATGGGGTTAAGAGATGCTGTTTTGCCCTGGCACAAGCACTATCTCACCAGAGTGAGAAATATTACAGAGGTCTGGTGCTCCACAAAGAAACGGTTATAAGGGAGGATGCATATTTTCCACCATCCTCTCCTCACCAGCCGAAATAAGTAAACAGTGGAAGATGACTCAGGCCTGGGAAGAGGGCACACAGACCAAGCACAAGCATCGTTACCCAAAAGCTCAGAAAAAATTATGAAGATCAATATCCTGTATTCAGTTCACAATTATAGGTATCCTGGATTTCAGTTCTGTTGTTTTTTTCCCAAAAACTTCATTCACTTTAAAATTTTAACTTTGTTTTCAAAGCCATATTTAAACCAATTGACTGGTTTTGTTTCTTTTTCTTTTGTTTAATATCTTGTTTCACTGTATTTGCCTGATTACTGCAGTTTTGCAGTTTGCGTCTGTGTTTGACCAAAATTCTGTTTCTATAGCACTGGTACTATATTTTAACTTTCACAGAAAAGAACACACACACACACACACACACATACACACACACACACACACACACACACACACACACACACACACACAGAGGCTCCCCTTGCTCTTAACCAGATGTGGATTGGACCCTGAGATGCGTCTGTCACTGCTGCATTTCCACTTCAAGTTCAGGAAATCTAAACTTTCCTCTCCTAATCACCCTGGCTTTGAAAAGGATAAAAAGAATTTGTAGGGTCAGTAATTGTTCCCTGCTCCCTCCCATTTCTGCTTCTGTCCTCAACAATAGTGTCAGGACCTTTGGGATGCTAATGAAATAGAACAGGACTCTATGATCGACTTGTAGAGTGAAAGAGAGCCACGAGCTCTTGACTGCTCTAAAAACAGATTTAGTGAAATTAGTAGGAAACATATTTTGAAATATAAATATTATCATATAATATAATACATAATTAAGTATCAGTGTTTGTAATAATACAAATAGTATTTGTCTTTCTGCCTTATGTATGTAGTCAGGGGTAATAATATAGAAATTTTTATATAGAAAAGATATAAGATCTTGTGTGTGTGTGTGTGTGTGATGGCTGCTTCACCTTATTTGGTTTAATGAATCCATCCATGCCTCTTACTATTAGCAGCAGAGCCTGAACTTTGTCTTAGTGAGCTGTTGTGTGCATCTGTAGGCTTCATGTTTTGTGGTGCAAATATGTACAGCTGAGGTCAGCAGTCACCAGTGTGTGAGAAAACACAATTAAACACAGAGCTTGTAGTGGCCAGCTGCACCATACATGCTTTCAGACTGTGGATTCAGAAATAGCACCTATGAAATGTAGAGTTTCAGATCAACTCATTTTGAAAGAGTGCTCACTGAACATATAATTCAAAAATTTGCAGATGGAGAGAGAGAGAGAGAGAGAGAGAGAGAGTGTAAGAGCGAGTTTCCCCAGTGCCTCTGAGGACAGTACTGGCGTAGAGCTATAGGAACTATGCCTACATGTTGCACATAATGTTTCACCACTTTGAAAATAAAATTGAAATGATGTATCAAAACTAGTCTTCAATTTCACGCTAAATGCATATCTTCTTGCGCTCTTGTCAGATTGTGATACACAAACATATGTGATATTAAGATCAACATCAGTTGCTCCCATTTTATCGTGGTCTCCAAATTTCAAATGACCTCGAGGTTGATCCTAGGACATCCCATTAACTTTGAGATGTTTAACATACTGTAGGAGCAAAAATGTGATTCTCATCTGCCTTTAATTCATCAAGGGCATCACACTGAAGTTCTATTGGGTTATGATCCCAATGAAGTTCCATGACCATAAAAACCATAGACCATAAAAACAGGACAAACAATGGAGGTAGGGCCCTAACTAGGGCTTTTTTTTTTTACTGCATTCCCACGCCAGGAGCAGTGGCTCACTAAGGATTGTTACCTGCATGAAGCTGGATCTAACTCATAAGTCTTAATTTCCATCAATCAATCACCCCCTGCCCCCCACCCCAATTACCCAGCAGCACCCTCTCTTTTTCCTGTCCCCCAAACCAGGCTTCCACCAGCACCAGTGGTCCAGGTGTACAAACACTAAATGCTGAGCACAGATCAAAGCCACTCATTAAAGGACAATAGATACAGCCCACTCCTGCATCTTTTACCACAGCCGTAGGTACATCCACCCACCTCCACCCCCTATCTGATTTAGTGCCATCTATAGGTTGGTTTAGTTATTACATCTGCAGGGGCGGTTGGAGAACAGCACTGGAGCTCTAGTTGAAATACCAAAAATACACCTGTATTGAAATAGTCTGAAAATCATTACTACTTTGTTATCATTTGACCTTGTTTGCTGAATTTGCTGTTGAATTATTCTCCATTTGAGGACTTTATTAAATTCTCTGTTTCTAACTTACACAAGCAGATATGTGTCTAACTGCAGATATGATTAATGTATATTAAGTTCCCAGCAAACCCCCATGATTGACATTTGTTATAGTATCAAAATTCAGCTGCAGTATACATTTCACACTACAGTGTCTAATGAGAAAATATATTCAGGCTGATCAGCTGAAGTGAGCAGATGGAAATGATATACTCGATAATGAATGGAGTGTCTGCATGACTCAGACGGTATGATTTATACAGGAGTTTTATCACATATAAGTGTGAGTCTGAGTTCATCTTTCCCTCCCTCCCTCGCACTCTCTCTCTCTCTCTCTCTCTCTCTCTCTGTATATGTGGGTGTGTGTTTAACAATTTGCACTGAAAGGTATGGTATGTATATGCATACTTGAATGGAATTGACCGTTTCTTTACATTAACTCAGTCTGAAAAGGTCATTGAAGTTGGTTTCAAGGTAAAACCAAAATAGAACAGTTTTTCACCACTCATGAGAATATGTTAAATAACATGGTTTAACTCTTGCCAAGACTCACTCATTGTCTCTAAGTGGATGGTTTTGTTTCACTTTGGATCACTTATTGAGAACGCGGGCTACGATTGTTGGCAAATCAATGAAGGACTTTCAGCCAAAGTCCTTGTAACTAGTGTTAGATTTGGGGTTAATTCTAGTCCTGTAAGAACTGTAACTGTGAATAGATGAGAAAGATGAGAAATATGTGTCCCTGACTCACTGGTACATCATTTTCTGGTAGTCCTGGGAAAGCTGTGTAGTGATCAGACCTGGCAGTTCCACTGGTGCTTGTGGCAGTCTTTGATGGAACCTAGCTCTTTGTAGTCATCGTGAAGATGGCTTGTTAGTCAGTAAAAGTGAGGGGTAAATGGCTCCTTGGCAGGAAGCTGTTTACATGGTGACGCTCAACCTGCCTGTAGCCCCCATTGTCTGTGGCCCTATCGCCTACTTCATTAGCATTTCCATAAGAAAGGAGATGTAATTGCACCTTTTCTTCTGATGTTCCTTCATCTTCAGACCCCTTACATGTTCCTCTGAACTCTTTCCATTCTCGTCTGATAGCAGAATCCCAAAATGTAACTTTATAGGTGTTGATGTTTTGCCAAATTTAAATGTGTCTAGGTTGACATCTATAATTTGGATAAATAATTTTGAACATGGACAGTTTATCTAATATTTCTCATTATGAGATTATTAAGCCTGTTTCTAGACATTTTTAATTCAAGCTTGAAAGTGTCTTGTACTATTTCCAGAATCTACCATCTTGCTTCTTTCTACAAATAAATACTTGAAATAAACAAAATTATCTCACAATAGAACATGTTATAGAAATCTGAAATTAGTTCAAATATATCTGGCTATATTCAATATATTTTCACTTACTAAGATATTATCATTGTAATTCTGAACTTATTTGGTTATTGGGATAAGACTGACATTTTAGGCTACAAATCCAACAGTGTGTTTATGTACTTTTAACCTTCTAATGATTTAATAGTCTCCCTATCTTGTCTACAAGATATGTCTAGTATGTCTACACTGATGACAGTTAGAGAACTCAATTCGCATTTTTGTTATCCACAAACTTTCACATACAGTTAGTATATGCAATTTACCTATCTTTTCTAGTAACTCTGTATAGACTAACATGTTACTAAGCAGCAGAAGGACTCCACAAAAGTTTACCATTACCTGGTGGTGACTTACATTCAAATGACTAGAAGCATTTTCAGAAGACCAGTGTACATGAATGTGAAACGACATATGACAAACATGACATATTTTTACATAAATTATATATTGTTTACAACATACACTGTGTTCACTTCCAAAACTTTTCAGTGAAATACATTTTAGTTAATGTTACTGCTATGTTTTAATATTTAATGGTAAGTTTTTGACCTTTATTTATCATCAAAGAATGTGTGATACAGACCAAGCTTTCCAGACTAATCCTTTAACTCTTGTATGTGTGTACGTGAGAGTAGTTGTGAGTAAGCAGAACTTGCCACTTGAAGCCAGTCATTAGGAAATTAGGCATAGAAGGATGAGCAGTCTAACACCGTGTGGAAGAGAGCAGGAAGAGAGGGATCCCTCCCCACCCCATTCTTAAATGTCTGCCTCTCTTTGAACTGGAAGCGTGAGAAGGGTTGAGTGGAAGGGTCAGGAGGCTGTGGGCCTATGCGGAGAAAACAATCGACAGCCTCCTAATTCCATCAAGCTCACAGCATGCATGCATGCAAACACACCACAGCAAGTGTGTTTCCTCACCCTCACACTAGGATACCTGCCACCCAACCAGGTGGGTAAACATACCCTGAATCCACCTAACTCTTTTCCTGTCATCATGTGCAAGGTGTTGTTGAATACTGATCTCTGTGTTACTCTACTGATCAATGTGTTAGTGACAGAAATTGTAGCTGGGACACACAATGCAAAGGGCTTTAGTGTAAAGCTTATCACAAGTTTTTTTTTTTTTTTTTTTTTAAATGATCTGGTTACAGATGAATCCTTTCATTCCACCAACTCCCATGACTCCAATTTCAACCATGAAGTTTTACAGGCTGTTGTAAAAAAATGTTGAAGTGCTAAAATTTTCAGACCACCATGTTAACTATAGTCAGTTCACTATAAGCTAGGACTATAGTGGATCCTAAAGTGCAGTTAGACTGTTAGACCTGTGTAAACTGTGTAAACTGTGAGGCAGCTCATCTTTCCTAACTTCCTGTTTGTTTATATCGTGTTCCTAGCTTCTAAGCTATCATCATCATCATCGTGTGTGTGTGTGTGTGTGTGTATGTGTGTGTGTGCATGTGTGTGTGTCTGCGTGTCTGCGTGTACCCCCCAGAGTGAGTTTAGCTGCCTTACCTATTACCCCTGGCCCCATGTGGATGAGTACAAAAGCAGTAGGATGTATCTCGCGTCTGGTCCATTGTTAAAGGGAGAGCCAGCAAGGCTAGGTCTGTGCATGACTTAACTCCTGTAGGCCTGTGAGCTAAGTTGAACACCTCCCATCATATTGATTTGTTTGCTTTTCCTAATGGTGCTAAGTGTACACTTGACAAAGTGAAGAAATATATCACATTTTAAAATCCATATTGTTTCATACAGAATTCTAAACACTGTCAAATTCTGGTTTGTCCTTGCACTTTCATTTGCACTCATAAATGTGTCAGTCTCTCTTGTGTCAATATTAACCATTAACCATTTCCCTGTAAAACACAGATTGAAGGCTCATTTCACACATATTAGCATCTACTATTCATAATTATTTCTGCCTGACCCTCATCATGATACATAATATTAATAGCATATTTCCAATGAATCCTAATTAAATCTGCATTGTTTTGTGAATTTTCAGTCAGAAATCAGACATCAGCAGCAATGTTCCCTCTATTTTATTTTTTACTAAGCAAACCCTATTTCTATCGGGCAGACCCTTCCGCCATTTGAGTAGAAATACCCCATAAGTTGCAGAGATTGTGTCTGGTCTGCCCCTGCCTGGTTAGCATTAGCTGGTTAGCCTGGGAAGACAACTCTAGGCAGCACCGCTATGCTAACAAGATTTAACGGGTGATTGTCAGAAGTCTTGAAAAATTTAAGATGGCTTCCTAACCTCACAGCTAACACAGCTAGTTACAGCCAGTGATTTTCATTTTTTTTTAAATGCCAGCTACAGACGTACATGCTGCCTCTAAAATGCTCACCCTTATCCTAGCAAAAAGCACAAAGCCATTTCTTTCTCACAAGTACATCTGTACAAATGAGTGAAACCTCAAGTTGGATGTTTGTTTGAATTATTTTTGCATCTGGAGATGCTGCAGTGATTGTAAGCTGTATTTTCTGCCATTGTTCACAATCTCACCAAAGGTTTTGAAATTGGAAGTGTTAAAAAAGCCCAATTACTAACTTTTCTTGTACACATTTTATGTCAGCATTCTGTGCTGATTTTTTTCTGCATGGCAGCATCATCAGAGGTGAGCGGCTGTGATCAGCACTCTATTTAACTAGGGTGTGTGAGTAAATGATGGCATGAGGTACATTCAAGTCTGTATCTCAGATGCAGTGCTTCCAAGTCCTTTTCAGTGTTTGGTGACATCTCCATTGATCCCTCCTGCACTCTGTTCAAACAGCCAGTGTTAAAAACAGAATAAAGGACCTGAAAAGTCATGGACCTGAAAAGTCTGAGACCACATTGAAAATCTGGGATTTTTAAAAACTTTTTATTTAAAACTGGATATAAACAGAAAGTTTTAGAATTTTGGAAAAAGTAAAACAAAGAAAGTAAATGTTCAATATCTGGGAAATATTCAATATTAATCCTTTGTGCAAAAGGTCAGATTTTTATATCCTTTATGTCAGAGTCTTATCCTTTCCACTGAAGCACATGTTTAGATGACACTCAGATGCATTTAATCTTATTTCGGTTTTCAGGTTTTGCACACACTTGTGGAATCCATGCCAGCTCGAGTGAACGCTGTCATTAAAACAAAAGGGACAAGAAGATTCTACTTCTCACTGAAGTTTTTGCTGATATTATTATTTGTAATAAACATTTTTATATTAAATTAGCAAATTTTACAATACTGAAACATCTACACTAGTGTTGTCAGACTTTTGGACCCCTCTGTATGTGTACACCTGAAACAGATATAGCTTAAATGGCTCGGTGGTCAGTGTTTAAACATTTTGTCATATCTCAAAAACAGCTTTTCATAAAAGTGTTTTCTATGTTTTTGGTTGTTCAATTGAACAGTTTGTGCATGGCAGACACTGCACACAATCTAAGACGAATAATAAATGAATAAAAAATTACTTGCTTAACAAAGAAGAAGCAATGTGTTGAAGGGTTTTTTTTTTTTTTAAAGAAGGCTTTATTT
Organism: Stegophilus panzeri; assembly: GCA_024331685.1. Taxonomy (NCBI): domain Eukaryota; kingdom Metazoa; phylum Chordata; class Actinopteri; order Siluriformes; family Trichomycteridae; genus Stegophilus; species Stegophilus panzeri. The sequence goes on along the minus strand of JANDJT010000021.1, from coordinate 14,230,979 downwards.
AAACAATATATGTAATTTAGTCATTTATTGAAGGTGTCTTGAGTGTTAGCGTTTTGTAACGTTTCCCAGCATGGGAAAATCTTCAGGACACTTTCAGGTTTTTTTTGGTGCAAGCAGAACACACTTCGGACCGTGCTACGAAAATAATAACCTTAGGTGACTTTTCTGCGCTTCATGTTCGGCCATATCACACCCAATGTGGATTATATTTGTATAACAGCACGGTCCGATAAGAGTGATAACATACCCAATGACCAGATATAATATGTATCATGTATAGATAATGATATAATTATCAAATATTATTTCATGGCTATTTAAAAACATTATTGATAAGTATGACAAATGCATAGGTTTGTGGATAAACTGTCACTTAATGTCACATCTATGAACCAGTGTGAAACTATCTGGATGTAGCTCATTTGAAGGCTGAGAAAAAATAGCTGGTGCTTCGAAACAAGTCATTTTGTGAAAATGTGATAATTAACAGACTCTTTCAGTATGAATCATTACAACATCTAAGAAAATGTTTATACATTCACTACATAACTCATAACATGGGTTACAATGATACACACTTAAACATGGAGAGATTTTAAATGCCTATTGGACTGCTATCTGCTGAAAGAAATTGGCCATAGAACCTATTTATCTTTAATTATTTACTTTTACTGCATTTGATTTGAGGAATTTCTGTTTGTGGGAGTGAGATCAAGAAAATGTAACAACCTTTCCATTAAATTTTTTAGGACCAGCATACAACTAGATGTTAATTAATTAATAACACTTCACCTTTGCATGTTGATTTAATTTCACAGCCTGGTGTCTGGGGTTGGACATGGGAACTGAAACACAAAGCTAATGAGATCAGTGGTGTATGTGTGCCCTCTGCTGGCCAGGGTTACTCAGTTAGCAAATTTTTTTCAAGGTTTTGATTTTGTTTGTCAGCATGAACCCACAGGTGCCTGATTATACACCCACACGTTTCAGAACGAGGACATATGGAGATTTTATATTGATTGGGTTTGTTAAGAATTTTCCTTTGTTGCGGAAAGATGAAGTGGCTAGTCCTTGGGATCCTTGTTTTTAACTGCTCTAAAGAACAAAATAATACGTCTTCCACAGCTGTATACTGTATAGTCATGCAGTACTACTTCAAAGTAAGAACATCCACAACCATCCTTAGGCTATTCTTGTGGTACTGCTTTTACCAAATTTTATTGTGATGGATCTGGAGCTTAACCTGAGAACATTGGGCATAAGGCAGGAATACCAAGTTAAGGAGGAAGCTGGAGGTGTGATATGGCAATGCTATGAATTAATTAATTTGGCTTTCCATTGTGCATATTATTTCATTAAAAATCTCTGCTCATTGACAGTTTCTGAACAGTTTCTAAAATCTGGAAAGAATGCAGACCTGCCAACCACATTTTAGCATTGGAGTGTGCTACTATGAGATATCACTCAAAAATATGCTAAATAAAAAATAACAGTCTTCTTTTTTCCCCCAATAAAAATAGTATACAAACCAACTGACATGTAAATCTAGAGTGGCTGACAGTTGCATGGGTGTTTTGAACAATATTAACTGACACCCTGGTAGCCATGCCCCCTTTACCCTGTCTCACATTAGCAATCTCTCGTCTCCGCTCCATTTTTCCACCTGAAAGATACACTGACACTGGACCCTTATTTTCTGTCAGTGTAAATGGAGAATGTTTTGAGTTCATCAACGTGAAATAAAATCTATAAATGTATGTTTGACTTAGCTAACATTAGACAAGTATATAGATCATCATCGGTTAACTATATTTATTAAGGATGCCACCAAAAATTTGGACCGGCACTAGTCAAGAACAGCACATTTGGCTTAAAGAGACACTTTTCATTTCCTAAATAAAAGATGTAATTAAATTGCTTGCAGATTGAGGATCAGTTTTCTGTAGTAAAGGAGGGAGGGGAGAGATTAGGAGGTTGTGTTGTGTTGACACTCTGGCTATGTTTAGATGCAAATATGCACACCAATCTATATAAATCATCCCTTCACATGTATGTCATACACATGCCTGCAACAAGGTTTAACATTAGCATTACCACCATAAGCAAGGAGTGCCTGATTCCAGTCATCATGTTCATCTTTTTAATCACACTGCTCGAGTTTTAAATAAGTTTTAAATTATTTCCATCTCAGCAAGAACATCATCTGGATCACTGAGACTGAAATTAGGGCCATCTTTTCACTTCCTGTTTGTCTTTCTGGAGTTTCTTTTTTTTTGTTCTGCTCAGCAATTCATTCAGTTTCCACATCCTCTAATATCATTTCTGGGTGGGTTTCCTTTGATATATTGCTCCTTATGGTAAATCACTGAATTGCTGGGTCCCCCTATACACAGTTACAGTCCCCTCTGAAAGTAGTGGAACAGCAAGGCCAATTCCTTTGTTTTTGCTATACACCCGAAGACATTTGGGTTTGAGTTCAAACGATGAATATGATGATGAGACGATAGGTCAGAATTTCAGCTTTCATTTCATGATATTTATTTAATCCACCGTTCAAAGAAGACAACTGGGAAGGCACAGTTGAGAAAATAAAAGGACGTTTAAATAAATTAAAATGGCTTGTTCCAAAAATGACATATAGAGGAAGAACCTTGGTCATAAACAATCTAGCAGCATCAGTGGTATGGTACACACTGGCCATGCTAGTGGATTTTTTGGGGGGACAAGTTGCATTGGAAACCACAGAGCATTTATACCTACCCAAGGAAATGTGTGGACATGGACTTATTCAGTAGTCCAGCAGAACTGTAGCAGTTCATCTCCAGTTTTTGCAGAAGCTTCAGAGAACCTGTCATGGAGAGAAGTACCGTATGGAATATTGCACATGGTGGGAGGCTGGGGTCTGGACAAGGCACTGTTTTTAATAGACACTAAGCAACTGAAACTAGCTGGACTACCTGCTTTTGTACTAATTACTTTTTTAAAGTTTTTAACCACTTCAAAGTGCAGAGGGAGGGATGTGCATCGCTTTACTGGCCGAATGTGACGAGCAGAACCACCCCTGCATTGACAAAAACTGTGGTTTGCTCAAGGATTATCATACATTAAGGATTAACACACTAATTCAAATCTTGGATACTATTTAAGACACAAATACAAGAGAAAAGTAAGATTCAAGTGTCTCATCAAAATTGGACAGTTGAATACTGGAAAAAGACCAGTTGATATTTTTAAGTCTTCAACTGTCCAGTTTCAGTGAATCTGTGCCCATGATAGCCTCAGATTCCTGTTTTTGGCTGCCAGGTGTGGAACCCATTGTGGTCTTCTGCTGTTGTAGCCCATCCACCTCAAGGTTTGATGTGTTGTGCATTCTGAGATGCTTTTCTGGTCACCACAGATGTAAAGAGGGCTTATTTGAGTTACTATAGACTTCATGTCAGCTCAAACCAGTCAGGTCATTCTCCTCTGATCAACAAGGTGTTTCAGCCTGCAGACCCTCCACATACAGGATGTTTTTTGGCACCATTCTCTGTAAACTCAGAGACTTGTGTGTGTACAAATCCCAGGAAATCAGCAGTTTCTGAAATACTCAAACTAACCCACCTGGCACCAACAACCATGCCATGGTTAATGTCACAGAAATCAGAATTTTTCTTTCTTCAGATCTACGATGTGAACGTTAACTGAAGCTCTTGACCTGTATGTGTATAATTTTATGCATTGTGCTGCCGCCACATGACGGGCTGATTAGATAACTGGATGAATGAGTAGGATTACAGGTGCTCCTATTAAAGTGGACAGTAAGTGTAGCTATTCCTAAACGTGATTTTAGTTTACACTGTCATGCTGATGAAACACAGCAGTATGTTTCAGGAAAGCCAGGCAAAAGACACCAGTTTGAGTTCAGGCGCTATTCCTGAATTGATGCATTGCTCCAGCAATTAAGGAGCCAAACCAGAGAACTTAAATAGAGCACTAATCAAACAGAGGAAATAACAAACACATGGGTATGGTTACACAAGAAATGAGGGAGACAACAGAAAAAGTTGTTCTACACCGGGCACGAGGGTGCCCTCTAGTGGTCCAGAATGAAACTAGCCCATGACACTTCCTCCTACTTAATTCCAACAAGACAATAGTAATTCTTTTAGGACCACACGTAGCTAATGTCACTACATGATGCAGAAAAACTAGTTCATGCTTTTGTTACCTCTAGGTTGGACTATTGTAATGCACTACTGTCTGGATGTTCCAGTAGGCATGTACATGTAAACAAGCTCCAGTTAGTCTAGAGTGCAGCATCCAGAGTACTTAATAGAACCAGAAGATATGACCAGATCACCACTATCTTATCACATTACATCTTCTTAAACCAGTATAGGACAAGAGCATAATCTATTCACACTACCCCAAATCTCAAAACAGGGAGTTTTTCCTTGCCACCGTTGCCTCTGGCTTGCTCATTAGGGATCTAACTCTAAATCCATATATGGATTTCTCTAAAACTGCTTTGAGACAATGTTCATTGTTAAAATGAAACTGAACTGAATTGAGCTGCAGCAGTATTTCCCTTAGGGTAAGACCCTGGTTTCCTCTGCTGACCGCACAGATGAAAAGATGCCTTGGAAGTTGCCTCTCCACAAGATCTGCTGTCTTAGTCAGAGGGGATGATTTTGGCATCTTCGGACTAGCTGCCTGCACCTATGCTGCAACACAACAGTGCAAGAGATGATATTAAGCACATGCAAGAGATCTCAGGTGCAAAATCCGATAGTGAAAGTAATCAGACACAAACATAAGCCGATTATCCCTTGATTTGCTTGTGTTTTCTAGATTTTGTGCGTACTGCCCCACTTAGCTTCCATAGAGTTATCATTATACCTAGTGGTCAAATATCAGAACTGAAACAAGCACTAATAGACATCCATGTCATTACACCCATGCTCGCGCTATGATCATTTTCAGTGGAGAAAGAAAGCAGGCATAACAGGTAATGACAGGGTTGCTAGATTGGGCTAGTTTCAAATATCCACAGCAGCCATGATTTTGTTTTATAGCAAATAATATGAATTAAATGCGATACATTGCTGCAAATAGGCACAGTGTAAGTGCAGACAGGGTGTCTGTGATGTACAGAACCATTTCTATTGTAAGATATATTGCATAAGATTGGGAGAGGGAAAGCGGGATTATGGAGTGGATAATGTGAGACATTTTTATGCACAATCAACAAGAAAAAGTAAAAAATTTGCAATGTCCAAATCTTCAGGGTGGTTTCAGATGTTTTACGATATTATACTAGATAGGTTCCTATAACATAGGTTGTGTGATAGCGTTCAAATTTATTGTTGTTTGAGGCCATGAATTTATGTCTGACTGCCCCACCAAAATCTGTGGTAACAAGCTGCTGCTGTTATTTACACATCAGTTTAATAAATATGAAAAAAGTATTTACACATTAGGTGTAATCAATTATAATCAATAATAATCAATTTATGCTTTTTGTCTCAATTTATTGATCCAAATCATCTGATCATTGATCCAATAATAATAATAATAATAATAATAATAATAATAATAATAATAATAA
>JANDJT010000021.1:14198414-14216331 GCA_024331685.1 Stegophilus panzeri | reverse complement strand
ATGTGTTACCTCATATTTATACCCCTGTGAAACAGAAAGTCATGGTTGAACAATTTCCTGTTCCTAGTCACCCAGGTATACTAAAATAAAATCAATGGGAATATACTTCAAATATATTTTTCTTATATGAATTCATAGGTGTGCCAATAATTGTTGCACACCTATATTTAACAAAGATTTTTTTTTGGATAAACCTCTGTTGTGTTTGCAACTGTTTGATATCCATGAGAACAGAGTATTTTTGTGAATTGTTTTAACAAAATATCAAAAGGTTAAACAATAAAGACAAATTTTCACAGCCTTCTTTGCTCATATTTACAAAGGGTGCCAATGTTAGTGGAGGGCACTGTATCTTAAAGCAGATTACAGTATTTTGGACTTTTGTGGAACTAAGTGGAACAGCACCTCCAACAGTCATAAGAATTTTTTTTTTTAAATAGTATCAAGATGCGAGGCTTGGGCTGATTTCTTTGTAGCTTGTAGGCCCCAACAGACATCAACAATAAAAATTTCTGGACAGTCAGATTGGTTTAAAAATGGACGCTCCTTTTACCACAATCAAAATTTTACTATTACTAGTGTCTTTATGTGTCATTCATACCACACTGCTCAGAACATTCCACAACCGACAAATGCTGATTGAACATGTACAGTCAGCAAGAACTAACACTGACCAACGCCAACAGACACCGACAGGGTTAACACACTGATCTGACAAAACCCTGTCCTTTAGTCCTATACAGTGACCTAGTTATAAAAAAAAAGAAAAAAGACTATACCAGGTATCTGTTAATCAACTTGATGAGTTCTGTTTTGTGTCAAGCATAAAAACCAACCAACAAAATAAAATAAAATCAAAAATAAATTGTGCCTAGTGTTAGGGTATCTCCATGATTTTTTTTTTTTTTTTGCATTGTGCTGCTGCCACAAGATTCAATTCAATTGAATTAAATTTTATTTGTATAGCAATTTTAACAATGGACATTGCCCCAAAGCAGCTTTACAGAAATATACTCAGCAAAAAAAGAAACGTTCTCTCACATTCAACTGCTTTTATTTCCAATAAATTTCTTAACATGTGTAAATATTTGCATTAACATAAAAACATTCAACAAATGAGACATAACTGAATAAGTTTCACAGACATTTGGCAAACAAAAATGGAATAATGAGTTCCTGAACAAAGGGGGGGTCAATATCAAAAGTAACAGTCAGTATCTGATGTGGCCACCAGCTACTACAGTGCATCTCATCCTCATGGACTGCACCAGATTGGTCAGTTTTTGCTATGAGATGTTACTCCACTCTTCCACCAAGGCATTTGCAAGTTCTCTGGGGGGACACATGGTTACATGTAATTTTCCACTGCAAGGAGGATTAGCTGTCCTTCCTGTCTCCCTTTAGCATGGTCTTAGGCGTCTTACATTACAGACATTGCAGTTTATTGCTCTGGCCACATCTGCAGTCCTCATGCCTCCCGGCAGCAGGCCTATGGCATGTTCACGCAGGTGAGCAGGAACCGTAGACATCTTTCTTCTGGTGTTTTTCAGAGTAAGTAGAAAGGTCTCTTTAGTGTATTAAGTTATTGTAACTGTGGCCTTAATTGCATACCACCTGTAAACTGGTAGTGTCTTAAGGACTGTTCCACAGGTGCATGTGCAATAATTATTTATGGTTCATTGAATAAGCATGAAAAACATTGGTTACACCCTTTCCAATAAAGATCTGTAAAGCTTATTTGGATTTTACAAAATTATCTTTAAAATACAGTCTCCTGAAAAAGAGACATTTCTTTTTTTTGCTGAGTATATATAAATTACAAAGATTATAAATATGTAAATCCCTTCTATTAATGTGCTAATACTACATGGTCAAATAGTGTAATTGTGTAACCAGGAAAATTCATTACTGTTTTTACATTAAATCTGTTTTTGTTGACCTTATCCACTGTTCACTGATGGAGACTTGAATACAAAACTGTTTGTGGCAATTGTGGTCCTAACCATCATAGCATAACTGTTCATATGAATTGAGGTCCAAAACCATCTTATGGTTTTTTATTGGTACCATCCTCAGCAATCTCACTGATCTTCAGACTGCACCATGTGGGGCCATCCTCAGCAGCAGCATCTGACTTCCAGTTGATGAGAAGTCCAACCAGAAGTAGGGCATCAGGATGGTCTAGAGAGCAGAAGGGGTCAGGATCACTGGCATCTCAGGAGTATCATGTGTAGCTTGACAGAAAGAAAGAGGGAGAGAGAGGGAAAGATTATTAGGTATGCTTTAATGCCCTGTAATGTTTAAGGACAATGCACTTTGCATGAGTGCAAGCAGGGACTCTGGCAAGACTAGCTATGACAGCATAACTAAAAGGGAGAGCCAGAAGGTAACACAGACATGAGGGCACCCTGTGACATAAGACGACCAGTCACTCCACCATCAACAAACCTGAGTGAATACGTGAAAGTGGGGGGGTGCGACAGCATCCAAACATCCCAGTTCACTACTAAGCTTGACTAAACAAATATGCTTTCAGCCTTGACTTAAACACTGACACTGTGTCTGAGTCCCGAACACTAATTGGAAGGCTCTTCCATAACTATGGGGCTTTGTAAGTGAAAACTCTGCCCTCTGCTGTAGCCTACACTAATCAAGGTACCAACAAATAGCCTGCCTGCACCTTTTGATCGAAGTAGGCGTGGCAAATCATAAAAGACTAAAATTTCGCTCAGGTACTGTGGCACAAGACTATTCAGTGCTTTATAGGTCAATAGTAGTATTTTATAATCAGTGCTATCCTAGTAATATTATCTACATGAGTGTCAAATGACAGACTGAAGTCAATTATCAAACCAAGGTCTTTTACGGTTGCACATGAAATAGCAAGGCCATCCAGCATTACTATGTGATCAAAAAGCTTACTTCCAGCTGCATGTGGTCCTAGTAGAAGTACTTTTGTCTTGTCAGAATTAAGTAAGAGGAAGTTCATAAGTATCCAGTATCTAATGTCCTTTACATATTCCTCAACTTTATTAATCTGGTGTCTGTCATCTGGCTTTTCTGAAACATACAACTGCGTATCATCAGCATAACAGTGGAAGCTAATTCCCTGTTTAAGAATAATTTGACCCAGAGATAGCATATATAAAGAAAAAAGCAGTGGGCCTAAAACAGAACCTTTAGAACACCAAACTTTACCTCAGTATGCATAGAGAAGTCACCATTTACGTCTATGAACTGATAGCAATCAGTCAAATAAGACCTGAGACAGGAGAGGGCCGTTCACTTAATCCCAACAACATTTTCTAGTCTACCAAGGAGAATAGTGTAATGAATGGTATCAAAAGCTTTTGGTATCATTAGTTTCCTAGTACCTCCCTTTGGAAGCTAAGAAGTGAGTGGAGTTGCAATTGAACTGAAACCTGTAAAGATTTGATAAAAAGGTACAATCTTTTTGTTGGCACCTAGAATAATGAAGACTACAGCAGGGGGCAGAGCTTTGTTTTACCTCTGGCTTGCTCATTAAGGAAATCTAAATCTAACTATCTATACATCTAGATATCTATATATGAAGATGTACTATCTCTCTCTCTCTCTCTCTCTCTCTCTCTATATATATATATATATATATATATATATATATATATATTAGTGTAAAGCTGCTTTTCAACAATGTTCATTGTTAAAAGCGCTAAATAAATAAAACTGTATTGAATTGAAGTTTACATTTAGCAATCTGGATAAAGATGTTTTGTTAGCTAAGAATAGCATCTGAACCCGTTAGCAGAATCATCAAGAACATCAAGAACAACTCACACTTGTTTGAGTGAATGCTGGCATGTTTATCTGCTGCTGCTCTAAGGTGTTTTGTTGTTGGTATATTTGCTTGTCCTTCTGGATTATACTGTCGACATTGTGAATCTTCACATTTCACATGGACTTTTTATTTTTTGTAATCTTCTCTCCTGTCATTAACTGGCTTACCACAAGCTTTCGGTACTCTTGTTACCCCCAGTTTGTCCCATATAGACCTGTGGTAAGTCTCCACTTTCTCTCTGGTTTATTGCTTGCTACTCTCCTTTGGGTCTTAAAGGTCTGGAGCATTCTTTACCAGTTTGCTCTTTTCCTACCCAGTGGTTTTCTGTGTGGTCCTGTGGTATTCAGGCTAACGCATTTTCAACATGGTCGTGTAGATGGGGTAGAGAGATGCGCTGCTCATGATTGAGTGTTTTTTCCGTACTTGGACAGTTTTCTTTTCACTATGCATGGCAGGTCAAGTACATTTGTTATGGTGTTCTTCACAATTATCTTTTCTACAATGGTTTTTCATTAATCTGCAGAGCTTTATCATTGGAATTCATCATCGTGCCTGCCGGCCGGAGTCTACAAAACCTGTGTCTCGCAGGGAATTGCTTGTCGCCCAAGCTATGTTCATCGCAGCTCACAACGCAACCTTTGTACTTCCAGTCCCCCTGATATCTTTGTTGATGATCAAATATTGGCCATCTGGTCTCCTTTTCACCATTCTCGCGCTAGCTCAAGCGCTGGAAATGGAGGAGTTCATTTCATTGCTGGAATACTTACCATGGCAGACCCAGTGCGGATTATGGACTTCCATGTTAAATTTGCTTTAATAAATGCTAGGTCTTTGTCCAACAAATATTTTTTATTCACAAAATAAAATATTTTATTCATAAAATATATTTTATTCACCAGTTGTGCTCTGGATTTTCTATTTGCGATGGAGACCTGGCCCAGCCCTGGTGATTCTACTGCCCTGAAGGAACTTACTACTCTAGACTGTTCATTTTTTAAATCTCCATGAACTGTAGGTTGTGGTGATGGAATAGCAACAATTTTTAAGAATGGTTTTACTTGTAAACTTTTGCCTGTTGATGATTTTTAAGCTTCAAGGTGCAGGTTTTCAAGGTTGATCTTCCTACCTCCTTGCTATGTGTGCTAGTTTACAGACCACCTGAATTTAACAAGGATTTCATTCAAGAATTTTCTGATTTTCTGGCCTCTCTGGTGCCACACACTGACAGACTTCTGATTTGAGGAAATTTTAATATACATGTCTGTTGCCAGTCAAAACCTCTGGTAAAAGAGTTTTTGTCTCATGGACTCTTTTAACCTTGTCTAGTCTGTTTCTGGACCTACACATCAGAAGGGTCATACGCTTAATTTAGTGCTATCATTCAGTTTTTCTGTGGCAAACCTCAAAATATGTGATGCTGCTATTTCTGATCATTGTCTAGTTATTTTTGAATCTGTGCTGTCATGTCCTATGTCTAAATCTTATCAACCACCTTGTTGTTCCAGACGTTTCAATCCCACTACTGCCAGGCTTTTCAATGATGTCTATATATCTACTCAACTGCCAAATGCTGTGAAAATTCTGTCCTCTTGTTTCAATCCTGATTAATTGGTTGGTCTTTATGCAAGACCCAAGGTGATGCATAAAGTCCAGCACTGGCTAAATGGGTTCACCCATGCCCTTAGACAAGAGTGTAGTTACGCAGAGCGCAAATGGAAAAAAGATAAACTACAGATATCTTATGAAATTCTTAGGGAGTGCCTTAGGCAGTATCAGAGCTCTGTTAAAGAAGCTCAGTTCAAATACATATCAGATTTAATTGCACAAAATGCAGAAAGACCAAAGGTACTCTTTAGTACAATTAATGCCTTTTTAAATCCTACTTTTATTGGCCCTTTAGAGACTGCTACTGTCCTGTCTGACCAATTTGTAAATCATTTTATTCATAAAGTCGAGGACATAAGGTCTAACATATCTCCCTATAGCTCTGTTCTCTTAGAAACACTGTAGTATCAGAGCTCTCTACATCAGTTTCAAATTGTCACCTTTACAACCCTCTGATATTGTTTCTAATATGAAGTCCACAGACTGTCCTTTAGATGTTTTGCCTTCACACATAAAGATGCTTTTCCAGTTTTAAATCAAATTGTTACTGCAATTATTAATAGCTCCCTAGAAAATGGAGTTGTGCCAGTTGCGTTTAAAAATGCTGTAGTCCAGCCATTGTTAAAAAAGGCATCTTCTTGCGTAATGGTGTGAAAATCAGTATGTTTACATGGACAACAATAATCCAATTTTAATCCGATTAAGACAATACTCTGATTAAGAAACTAGCATGCAAACAGCATTTTTTTATTACCTTAATCCAATTAAAGTCATACTCGAAGTAAACACAAATTGAATTAAGACATGTGGAGTATTCCTGTTTTAGTCACATTATCGCAGTGCATTATAGACATGTGCACACCGTAATCACACTATTAACGTCGTGTGGGAGTTTTCACCACATTTTGCGACAGGATACATACACACACGGCAGTGCTCAACCGTTTGACAGCAAACAAGAGGGCACGGCTGTGTCCAAACCCGTGTACTTACCTACTATATAGTAGGCGAGATACATGTATTTCAGCTAATATATAGTAGGTAAGTATGCGGTTTCAGACGCAGTCCACGGCTTCAAGCAGTCGTCTATTTGCACGTATAGCATGACAAATAATTAACTGCACTTGAAACTTTCATAAAATTAAGAATAACACCCAAAACTGTATACGGTACCAAAATTCGAAGACGAACTGTATGTCGATATGTGAAATTCAGGAGGGAACGTCGGACGGTGTGGCGTGGGGACGTAATGACGTGTGCCGTTAATCGATCTATGTTCTATAACATGTAAAACGGGAACATGAAAGGAATATTCTAAAAATGACTCATGTAAACACATTAATCACAATATTATCTTATTTAGAATACGGTCAATAATTAAATTATTGCTTTCCATGTAAACGTAGTCATAATTCATCAAACTTTGTTAAACAGATAAATTGTTTCTCAACCAGGTGCAGAGAGGTTGAGCAAGGGATGATTCATAATTTCATTAAGGAGGGGGTTGGGAGTATATATTTAATTTACGCAGTATGGAAATTCTAATTGTTTTACATAGCTTTTAGTCTTGGTGCTTATCGAACATTATAACTGCACTACTGCCCTATACTGCATGTGTTTGATTAGAAAGATGTGTTATGTTGTTTCGTGTTACTGATAACCTCCTCTCTTCGATCAATGGTATATTCCCCGGGTGCTGCACTCTTCAGTCTGCGGGAATATGTCTCAATTAATTGACAACTCAAACAAGCTCCTAGAGCATATTAAATAGAAGTAACGATGAGATCAGAATAAAATATGGTGGTAATATTGTTGTAGACCCTGTTATGTGTTAAATGAAGGGTTTATATATGTTAAATACCTTGTATATACTGTATCGGATTTAAACGCGGTTGTTGCGTCATATTTTTATGAACGGTACAACATCTCAAGTATCCGGTTATGTTCTATGTTCATTGTCAGGAGTATGCAGAGGCTTGTTAATCTTGATCTGAGTCCAATTTCATTCTGTTTCGATAACACAAGTGGTTAATTTGTTGCCGCACAGAGCGAAATGCGCGCCAAAAATAAAATAAATTGTCTACAGCGTAACAGTGATATAAATTGGGTTTCTGGATGATGTGACCAAGGGGAAGCATATATAGAGTAAACAAAAGAGGTCCCAAAACGGAACCCTGAAGAACACCATAAGAGATTTGTGCATGAGATGAAAAACTAAAAAAAATTTTCCTACATCAACAGAAAAAGTTCTCCCTCATAGGTCATGAATGCAGTTCATGACCTAAAACATGTTAAATGAGTTGAGAAAAAGCTGAACCTGTGAATTGTGACTTTGTGGTATTGTAGTTGCCTGCATATTAGAGGAATGGGACAATGTATTAACTAAATGATGCATTTGCAGATTGTGAAACAAGAACAGAGACAATTGTTGTAACACAGTCCTATTGTATGCTTGCAGGTATGAGTTATTATATTCATTTAGTTTTTTATTATTAATAATAATTAATGTTATTTGTTAAATTAATTTTCCAAATTCATAAATCTTGTTAGTTCAATATAGAAATATGCCTTTGGTGTTGTTATGCATTTTATTATGTGGAACAATTTAAGATACCGAAAAGAAAACATCTTGTAATATGAGTCGGCGGGAAGCACTCTGAAGAGAGATTGTGAAACAAGAACAGAGACAATTGTTGTAACACTTTCACATTTTATGCTTGCTGTAAACACCCAAGAAAAGGCACTACTGATGTTTGTCCTTATTCGGGTTGATTCTATGGTGTGTACAAAATCCTCTACACTTGACCAACATGATCCGAATAATTACAGACCCATCTCCAAACTATCTCTTATTTCAAAATTCTTGGAAAAAGTTGTTTATTCTCAGATCTCTTCTTACATGAATACTTTTAACATTTCTGATACATTTATGTCTGGTTTTAGAGAGCTACATTGTACTGAATCTGCTTTGTTAAAGGTGACCAATGACATTTTACTCTCTCTTGACTCTGGTTCCTGCTGTATTTTAATCCTGCTGGATTTAAGTGTGGCCTTTGATACAGTAGATCATGACATCCTTTTAAAGAGACTTAATCATGTGGCTGGGTTTCAGGGACCTGTGTTGAAGTGATTTGCCTCTTACCATAAGGGGAGAACTTTTTCTGTTGATGTAGGAAATTGTTTGTCATCTCATGCAAAAATCTCTTATGGTGTTCCTCAGGGTTCTGTTTTGGGACCTCTTTTGTTTACTCTATATATGCTTCCCCTTGGTCACATCATTCAGAAACACAACTTATATCACTGTTACACTGTAGACATTTTATTTTATTTTTGCGGTAACTTACTGGCAGCACTATTGCCAGTAAGTTACTGTAACTGCCCCTTTAAGGTCTGTTCACACAGGGACATTTTTCGCAACGCGTTAAACAGTCAGTTTTTCCAACGCATTTTCGTTAAGCACGAGGGAGGCGCTGAATGAAAGTGCAAATTCACTCCCTGACAGTAGATGGTGCTTATTGAAAAGCAGAAATACATACAGAAGTACATAAGGTGGCACTGCACAACTTTCCATTTCTGACCCTTACTTAACACTGAGAATAAGAAGAAGAGAGCCAGTATTTACTTCTTTAAGTCGTTCACACACTTTTTGCTAACTGGCTAAAGCATGTACGCACTTTTGTGAAATTAAAGGTATTTGGTGATTTGGCCACTGCAACAAATACTTCTTTAAAGCTAAATCCTTAAAGTTCTCATTTTAAACAGTATATTCTTTTAAAATAAGAACTGATTCGAATTATATCAAAATCAGCAATAGCATTCACACACTTATGGGAACACCCAGATTATTATAAAATTTATTTATCTAATTTTGTTTTTGGGAGGGGAGGGGGTATAAGGCGTGAACAGGGCTTTACAGTAACTTAACAGTAAATGTGTTTTACAGTATGATGCCCTTACTGCAATTTCATTTTACAGTATAATATTACAGTAATTTTAGTGTAATATATTTTACACTGTTTATTTTACAAAATCTTTATTTTGAATATTTTACATGAATGCTATGGAATTTAATAAATTCCAAATAAGTGACTTGAGTCCATGTACATTAGTATATTTTTATTCACTGTCACTATCAGTTACATCCATTATTTATTAATTTATTTACTGATAAAACATTACAAAAAAAAAAATAGAGAATTGAATTCATAACAACAAAAAGCAGAGATCATGAAAATATGGCAAGAAAAAGCATGAACAAAACATCCCAGTTGGTCTTGGCTGGCCTCCAAACTGGTAAACCACTGATTGACATGTTATGCAGTGGCATATCCCACATGAGACTATAAAACAATCCCAATATAACAAATGGATGCCAAGTAGGCAGAAATTTAGGCAGTTGTTTTATTGTTGAAATAATAAAATGTTATGGATTACAAGATGTTAATCACATAATGCATCTGATAGTTATTCAAAACATATCATTACAAAGCCAAAGATGCTCAGTGCTGTGGCTCTTAAAAGAGCCTTTGGGGTGTAGTTAGTGCCTGTTGACACAGGCAAAAGAGATAAAAAGAAGAAGCATAATTTTTCATCAATGATTATTGACTATGTTATGAACATGATAAATCATAGATCTAGGATGACTGATAGATTGATCACTTACACAATCAGATGACAACACTGAGAAGAGAATATATAGCCTACAATAACATGTAAAAATGAATTAATAGTAAGTAAGTAAATTTTATTTATATAGCACATTTAAACACAGCAAAGCTGACCAAAGTGTATAAATTAGATAAACAATAGGAAATATTAGATTAAAATGCCTGGGAGATACGCTTTCAGCCTCTTTTTAAAAATTATAATAGAAGGTGCAAGGTGGATATCCAGTGGCAATTGATTCCATAAAAGAGGGGTAGCGACTGAAAAAACACTACCCCCCTTAGTTTATAAAACAGGATTGAGGGACATACAAAAGTAACTAATCAGAAGATCTTAAAAATCTGCTAGATGAATGTGGTGTAAGAAGATCTTTGAGATAAGAAGGAGCTTGATCATTAAGAGTTTTAAAGACAAACAACAGAATCTTAAACTGGATCCGAAAATGGACCGGGAGCCAATGGAGCGATGCTAAAATTGGGGTGACATGATCATATTTCTTTGTCTTGGTCAACAGCCTTGCAGCTGCATTTTGAACCATCTGGAGACGAGCAAGAGATGACTGAGGAAGACCCAAGTACAATAAATTACAATAATCTAAGCGCGATGTGATAAAAAGCATGAATAACCTTCTCCAAATCTTGGAAAGACAAAATGTTTTAAGTTTAAAAATAATCTGTAATTGATAAAAACTATTCTTAAGGACCGAATTTATTTGCTTGGTTAAGCATAATTCTGAGTCCAGGATGATGCCAAGGTTCCGAACCTGGGAAGAAATTGAGGGGAACTGATTACGAAGCTCATTAATGAGACCATCTCTCAATCTCAGGGGACCAAAAGCAATTATTTAGGTTTTGTCTTCATTAAGTTGGAGAAATTTATTTGTTAACCATTCTTTAATATCGTCGAGACAGTCCAACAATGGTTCAGTGGAGTCACCAGCTTTCAACGGTATGTACAACTGGGTATCATCAGCATATAAATGAAAAGAGACATTGTGCGCCCTAATAATATTCCCCAACGGACGCATATATCTGTTAAAGAGAAGTGGGCCCAGAATGGAGCCTTGAGGTACACCACTAATAATAGGTGCGGAAGATGAGGAGAAATTACCCAACGCTACCGAAAATAACTTGTCTTTAAGACCTGAGCTGAACCATTGTAAGGCGGTACCCTTGATACCAATCAAATGCTCTAAATGCCAAAGAAGTATGTTATGATCTACAGTATCAAAGGCAGCTGTAAGGTCTAGTAGCATCAACACAGTATTTTTACCAGCATCCACTGCCGGTAAAATGTCATTGGACACTTTTAGCAAAGCAGACTCTGTGCTATGATAAACAGTGAAACCAGATTGGAAAGGTTCCAATAACTTAGCTTAATTTAAAAACAGGATCAATTGTAACTGCACAACTTTCTCTAACAGCTTTTACAGGAATGATAACTTAGAGACAGGTCGATAATTATTAAAGAAACCTTCATCCAAACCCTGTTTCTTAAGCAAAGATTGAACAATAGCATGCTTAAAACAATTCGGGACCACCCCAGTATCCAAAGATGAATTTATCAACACCTGGATACTGGGACCAATTAAAAAAAGTTGAGTTTATAATGTCTGGGGGAAGTTATTTTTATCTGGTTAACCAGATCACACAGTTCCTTTAGAGAAACCTGTGTAGCCAACAAATTCAGGGATAGGTCTGAACTGTGAAGTGAAGGAAGAACGAATGGCTATCACTTTAATATTCATATTAATATTTAAAATAAATATTAGGGTAATATTAATATTAATAAATAATCATATTAATATGAAATAAGAAGCCATAATCAAATAAGAAATAAGAAGCCATATTAAGGAATGCATTTTCATTCTTGAATTATAATTTTACTAGATTTTTTTTCTTCTTCAATTTTTTCCCTGGTGTACATTGGAGTAAATGTTTTCTATACGAGAGAGAGAGAGAGAGAGAGAGAGAGAGAGAGCGGGGGGCGAGAGAGATCCTTTGAGAAAACACACTACTTCCAATGATGTCACACACATTTAACGGTATTCATTTAACTGACAAGTATAATATACCATAACTGGCCGTAAAAAAGATGGGAAACCATTGTTTGTGTAAATACTAGATTGGATTCTAGATCTACTGGAAAAGACAGTCAGTCAATTATATGACAATTTAATGGGTTTCATATGAAAGAGGCAGTTTTTGAGGAAAACTAACAGTTCCCTCAGACTGTCCTGTTAGTAATAGCCTATAATTCAATTTTATTATTTACTTTCTTCATATATTTAACTATATTTAATTGATATTGGTAATGGTTTAGATAAGAAATTTGTTAAAAATGTGTTAAGTAGAAAGTACTTACCTTAGGAATACTCGCAGCTGGCGTCTGGCGATCCTCTCAGCAGGGACAACTATTATGCGCGAGCTGGACACAAACCTCAGTTTATATGTCCTCTGCCAGGCTGTTGCGGGTGCTTTGCACACAAGTAACCATTTCAATTTTATGAGGTGTAAGCAAAGTTTATATATTTCATTTTTTTAGCATTTAAAAATTACATTTATATCACTACACTTGTGCTGTTATTACCCTTGCATTAAACAAAATAATAAATAAAATAAAATTATTGCCTGTATGACATTTTAATAGGCTTAAAACAATATGCATATAGCCTTATGAGTAATACAAGTTGTAAACACAATGAACAGAAGTGCAGTCTTCCAGTCAATTATAAGGCAATGATTACAATTTAATTGTATGTATAGTGCTTGGCATGCATGCCCATCCATATACTGACTGCTAAGATGCAGTCCGTAGCAGCATACACACACTTAAGAAATCTGTCCTCTTCATTTACAGTAGCACTACTGCTTTTACGTAAACAGTAAAGTACTGCAAATTCCCATATACAGTAAGTTACTGTAAACTTCATAAAAATACCCATAATGCAGTGCATATTACAGTAGTACAGTATTTTACATATTACCGTAAATAATATATGTGGTATTTTACTGGGCTTTTTTGCGGTAAGTAACTGTAAAATGACAGCAAAACCTAACAGTGTACGCTGATGACACACAACTTTATTTTCCTGTCAATTCGAATAACAGCTGTTCTCTGTCAAATCTGTTTGAATGTCTTTATGACATTAAATTCTGGATGGACATGCTTTTTTTTTTTTTTTTTTTTACAGCTAAATAGTGATAAAACTGAAATAACCATTTTTGGCCCACCAGTCTCAACTACTGCTATTTTCAATCAGTTAGGTCCTCTGTCTAACAATGTGCACGATTGTGTCAAAAACCTTATGTCATTCTTCTGTTTCGATAAGCAGATCAGTGCTGTCAAAAGCAGCTTTTTTCAGCTGAGATCTATTGCTAAGAAGGACCTGGAAACTGTTATTCATGCTTTCATAACATCAAGGTTAAACTACTGTAAATCCCTCTATTTTGAATTGCCTAAAACTGCTCTAAATTGCTTGCAAATGGTACAAAATGTGACGGCTAGATTACTGACTGGCATCAGAAACTGTGAGCACATTACTGCTGTCCTCGCCTCTTTACATTGGTTGCCATTGATTTTAAAATTATGCTATTCGTTTTTAAAGCTTTGCATACACTTGCTCCCCAGCACTCGGATCTCCTTACCACGTATACTCCATCAAGATCTCTTCGATCATCCAATGAACTACTCCTTTCAGTCCCTCGTTCACGTTCTAAAACCAAAGGTGATTGGGCTTTCTCAGTATCTGCTTTCAGGCTCTGGAATAGTCTGCATTTGCATATTAGGTCTTTCCCCTCTATTGCTATGTTCAAATCTCCTCTGAAGACTCACATTTATTCGTTATCTTTTAATTCGGTCTGAGGGTGTAGAATTTTCATTTGTCAATTGGTATTTGATACTATTAAATGTTGGTTTTAAATGTGCTTTATAAATAAATAAACTAAACTAAACTAAGATTAGGTGCACTTAGCCACAGGAGCGCTAGTCAGGAGACTGTGGGGGCTGCCAAACTGATACAATTTTCCAAATGGTCTTTATTGTCAGTACCCCTACAGAGGGTACTGTACTTCAGAATTCTCACTGTGAAGATTGGAGCTTATTCCAAATAACTTTTTACTAAGTTTCCACTCTGATTTATTTCATAATGCCTGTTGTCATGACAGTTTCATAACTTGTCAGTAAAGATTAACAGGTGGGGTCAAATAGAATTGCTCAAATAGAAGAGTTATGTGAGGTGTAGAAAAGTAGCATCCTCATAACAAGGCTGAGGGTGAACAAAACATGGTGATATGTTCAATCCATATCTCTGGGAACAAAATACAAAATAATGTTATAATAAATATAATAATCACAAATCATTAATCATTATAATAATCACAAAATATAATAATCATTCCTCAAATCACCATGACCATCAAAGATAGCAGTCAATATTGTGAATTTAACATCCTTTCTTTAACACACTTTATCATAATTTTATGGTAATTACAAAATGACCATATCCATTAGAAGAACACAAGGAGTGCTGTAGACTGGCAGTACAGTTCGTCCTCATCTGGCACTGCCATGGGACATGGGTAAGCAGTGATACCCAACTCTGCATAATAAAATGATCCAAAACCATCTAAGGAAAGAGAAATGAGACATTGTGTTTATATCATTATCATCATCTTCAATATCCATTTCTCTTTATTTGTGATCTGGTGTGCCAAGTGTCTGTGCTGAATATCTATTTGAAAACTAAGGTGGCAGTTTCCTGATCACACTCCAGCTAGAACATTCAGAGCTGCCCAGCAACCCGCTGGAAGTGTCCCGGCTGTGTGGTGAGTGTGCATATGTGCATGGATGTTCTCACAGGGGTGTGTCCTCTGTCATTCCTGCCAGCTTGATTACTTTGACTGCATGTTGCTTATTGGCCATGAATGAAGTACTAAGTGAGTGTGGGAGGTAATATCTTTGTGCACAAAACCTGAGTCCATTCTATTTAAGAAATTCCACTCCAGATTACTGGATTGTCTTGATAATTGGATGGCACATCCCAGACTGTTCCCCATGAGATTAAAAAAAATGTATTAACTGTCATCAATGAACTTTTTTGGTCTGACACTGATACAACTCTTAACTATGTTATACTGTATATTAGCATTCAGTCATTACATTTGTGCAACTTAACCTTTTGTTATAGACCAAAAATTTTTATTTTCAGTTGCTGCTGAACTTTTTGTGCCTAAAAAACACTAAAGCATCAATTTCCCCAAAAGTAAAAAAGGTCTTTTGGTTTTTGTCCCCAATGTTTATTCAAAAATAAACATTCTTAGTTGGGGGAAAAAATATACATATAGCATAACATGTATTAGAATCTCTGCACATGAATCAATACATCACAAAAGGTCACACAGCAAAATCCCCAGTGTTGAATTAACACTTTCAGTGTTCATTTGTGTCCAATAGGACATGATTAAACACTTTAGGTCAACACTGTGGATTTTACTGTGCATTCTGTCCATGGCTGCAACAAACTGCCCAAAATCGCATCATTGCTCTGAGATGTTGGCCAAGCATTATGAAACGCTGTGTGACTTTTTTTTTCCAATAGTACCTGCTGTGATGTCAGTGAAGTGAAGGAGTGGTTTTCTACTTACTGTAACGTTATGCTGTTATGTGTCTTCTGAGCATCATCTCATGCTCAGCATGCTTTCTTAGAGGAACGCTGAATAACTGTACAACAGCTAAAAAGCTCATAAACTGATGACACCATTGTACATAAATTTGATTTTGGTCAAGGTGCCCCTAGGCTGGCTTCCAAAAATTTTAATGTGACAACCAGAGAGACCCTAGAGTGATAGGCAATGGACAGTATATCATGATTAGGCACATGGGGAGATGGTGTAGCGGGAACCAAATAAACAGTCTTAAATTATACCACTGCTACAGATGGTGTGTGTCACAAAACCCACACAAGGAGCTGATCGGGAAGACGAGCTGAATGCACTATGAACATGTGAAATTTGACTCATATTGATTTATGATAATGGTCAAGAGTGCATTCACTGTCCTGTTTTTCTTTATAATGAGCACTCATTAGATTTTAAGCACTGGTGATAGCATTGGTAGCTGCACAGGAGTTAGCTAGCTTTAAATTATGCTGAAAGTCTTTCATCCTATGCACATTGCTTTACCAGTACCAGCTCTGTAAGTGACAAAAAGGTTTTTATTTTATTTGTTATATAAAACCAGTCACTCAAAAAATTCAAAGCTTTATACAGATAGCATGTACATGCCCACAAAGGAGCAACGTCGCTAAATCTGCATACAGCTTCATCCACATCAACAGTAATAAAATACTAATAGTGTATCATTTATGTTAAAGTTGTAACTACTATCAGGTCTGTGCTG
The DNA here is from genome assembly GCA_024331685.1 of Stegophilus panzeri. Taxonomy (NCBI): domain Eukaryota; kingdom Metazoa; phylum Chordata; class Actinopteri; order Siluriformes; family Trichomycteridae; genus Stegophilus; species Stegophilus panzeri. The sequence continues at coordinate 14,199,845 of JANDJT010000021.1, read as the reverse complement.
CTATAGAAAATTAATCAGCACCCTCTGATTCAAGAATTCAATCGCTCTCTCAACAAACATTGAGCCTCATTTATCTTTTATTTATCTTTCAGTAAAGTTGTGTGTAAGTGTGCGTGTAAACCAAACTGAACAAAAATTTTCCACCGGATTTACAAAAGTTTTAGAAATGTTGATTTTCATTGTACTCACATGCAATATGTTGATCACCCTTAACATGCAAAGTGAGTTCCTGATACAACTCATCTGCATATAGTGACACCCACAAAACTCCATAAAAGGTAAAGTGCACAGGCAGCTGGGAGCACCAAATGACCAATCAGGGTAAAGGCTGAAAAACGGAAGTGGAAGTTATTTAGACCCACTTCTATGGCAATAAAAATGTAATAATATATAAGTGAGTTGTAAGTCTTGTGTCAGCTGAAGCATGTGTTTACGGCTTACGGCTCTGCACAGACAGACAGGCCCATCCTCTGTTTATACATCATCATTTCTTTTATCATAATAAAATGATTAGTTTAATCAAATGATTAATTTATGGGTGAGTGTTGGCTCATTTTCTTTAATTTTTTAATACTCTTTAATTAGTGCTAATGAAATAAAATGACTTGTTTTCACTAAATGTTCTGGATGGTCCCTCACCCAGTGAACTAGCATGAGGATGTGTTTTTGATATAGAATACAAAGCTCTTCTATGAGTCAGTCTGGATAAGGGCATCTGCTAAACGTTGTAAACGTAATAAAAATAAGCAGTTTAAACTCCACAGTATATAAAAGTGCAGTACATACACATTATATCATGTGAAGTCGAGGTGCACATTAGTTAGTCTTCTTGTATGTAAAATTACACACACTCAGGAACACGAGTACGATACAAATGTTTTCCAGAATTTAAGGGATTTTCTTGAATACCAAATTTCTTGAGTAAATGCTCAGAGAAATGCTTTATGAATAAATCCAGCTTACTAAACGAGGCCCTTTCTTTGTTAAAAGAATGATGTGACTATCATTCCGGTGTGACATCATAGCGCACATCACATGTACGCTGGTTAAAATTCCAGCACCCCCAATGTAAAACACCTTTCTGTGTCCCTGTTCAGCCAACAAACTGAGATGGGGGTGTGTCTGTACAAAGACTGACAAGAGGCCCATGTCACTATAAACAAGCACCGGCTCATAAGGCAGTTTTCTAAATGGGATGTCTCATATTTGTGCTGAGGCCAAGGCTTATATATGTTTTATTTATATATTATATATGTTTATCTATATATGTTTTATCATGTTCTATATCATTTACATGTTATTTATAAAGAATAAAAACATCGACTATTGCACCTTTAACTGATTCTGTGCATTGAACAAGGTTGTATATGAGCTGTGAGCTTCACTCCCCTCCCCCACACTGCGATAGCAAACTTGTGCTGAGGGGGGGCG
>JANDJT010000021.1:14186035-14198394 GCA_024331685.1 Stegophilus panzeri | reverse complement strand
AGAGAGCGAGCGAGAGGGGGGGGTATAGAGAGAGAGCGAGAGAGAGAGGGGGTGGACAGAAACAAGCGAAGGGACGCATTGGAGGAGTGGGGGAGCGCGAGCGCCTGGCTCTTTTCGTTCACCCTACCTCACCAACACACCTGAAATTAAAATTATGCTATTTTAGCATTGCGTATATTTGTTGCGGCGAATTTTTAAAGAATATTATTACTGATGTCCTTTTATAGGCTACATATTTTCCACTCCTCTCTGCACAGTATTTCACTCTCTCTCTCTCTCTTTTTCCATTTTCACTTCCTGCTCTCAGGCCATCCCCCCATCATTCTTCCTTTTCCATGCGGAACCGCGCGCGCGCACGTAGGCTGCAGTTTCACGCTTTTCTCTCCACAGAACAAACTTCTCGCTTTGGCACTCCTATTTGCTGTGTACACATGTAGAGAGAACACTTTTATCCTCCTATGTGTATGAGAATGAATATAACAGTCTACTGCAGCATTAACTAATAACTGCTATGTCCATGAGACTAAATTGATTACTCATGCATTAGGTTATGTAATATAATTTTGTTCATTCTGATATTTTCATAAATGTCCAAAAACAATAACAACACCCTGAAGCGAAAGTACAATGTTTCTCTGACAGGTTTGTACTGTAGTCCGGATCCGCGCGCATGCTCAGCTCCACGCCTGCTGTTCCATGTGACTCTGCGCCTCGGTAAAATGGCTGTGTCTCGCGGAGCCTCGTGCTGGTTAGATCGGATTCTCGCTCCTACTCTCCTTCTGTAACAGAGGCACTGTGCACACATTTTGTGCCCGTTCAATTCATTCCTGGGGTCCTCATTTATATTAATCACGTAACTTTTTTTTTTTTTTTTACTTAGAAACTGGAAAGAAGACCGGGTCCGGTCTGGAGGTAGGGGTGGGGAGGAATGATCCGGGACACAACTACATTGTTAAAATTATTGTATTTATATCCAGTGCTGTTTGGAGCTCGATTGTGAGAACTACCTCCTTTTAAAAGAGAGGGAGAGAGAGAGAGAGAGAGCGCGCGAGAGAGAGTGTGTGTGTGAGCGAGAGAGAGAGAGAGAGAGAGAGAGGGGGGGGAATAATGGCCGCTCAGGTCGCTGCGCTCAGCCCGAGCCCAGCCGCCGAACTGAAGAAGCCGGACAGAGACGCGCAGGAAGACTCGATACCGGGAGAGATGCAGCAGGAAATCAAGGATAACGGCGGCTCTCCTGGACAGAAAGAGCTCCAGGACGGCACGGAGGTAGCTAATGCACCGGGAGGAAGAAGAGGAGGAGGAGGAGGAGGAGGAGGTGGTGGTGGTGGAGGAGGAGGAGGCGGAGGAGGAGGGGACCCTGACATGAAAAACGGCAACGACAATTCGTCCCGGATGAACAACAGTAATAATAACAACCAGAACGATCTAGACGCTAACAGTCACCCAGGCATTGCTCATCACCACCCGAGTGTTTTCCCTCCACCACCATACGGCTGCAACCAGCACTACAACCGGGGCCCTTTTCATCAACATGGCGGACAACAAAGCCCTGGCATGGCACCGGGCAGTATAATGGAGCCTTATCCGACAAACTCGCACGATCACGGCTTCCCCAACCACTACAACAACTATGGGCCATTCCCAAATCGGACTCAATATCAGGGCCAAGGTTATGGCATGAATTCCCCGCGCACTAACCAGGCGAGTCAGCCAGGCAAACAGCAGCAGCAACCGGGAGGAACTCTTATGGCGGGTTCGTATAATAATCAGAGGTATAACATGAGCAACCCTCAGCCAACCCCGACCCCAACTTTAAACCAGCTTCTGACCTCACCCAGCGCCACCAGAGGCTACCAGAATTACCCACAGAATGACTATAACAGTCAGGACGGGACGAGTAAAGGAGCAGGGGACATGGGCAGCACTAATCACTATGGAGGGGGTCACCCGCCCTGGCAACAAAGAGGCCATCACGCGCCCCCCATGAGCCCGGGGAACACTGCACACGCGCTCAACAGGAACCAGGTAAACTTTGTTCAACTCAAACTTTAGGCGTGAGCACGCGCTCGCTGAGAGCTGTAGTGCTGTTATAGGAAACAAACTGCTGCTACGGACCTGCCATTGTTTCTCTACGTCTTCTCTAAAATGGCTGCCTTTCTCTTCTCCTCCCTCGCAGTAGTGTGTATGAGATGTGTTGGGTTTTTTTTTTTTTTTTTTTTTTTTTTTTTTTTTTATATAAATACCTCCCTCCTGAACTAAACCAGTGTAGTCTCCACTTCTGATGATTGTGGTGTAGCAGGGATTAAGTTGAGAGTGGGCATGGTGATGATGGACTTCTTCACTCGTGAAAACAAGTGTTTTCCACAAGCAGAAGTCTGGGGATGGGAATGCAGCAAAAAAAAAAAAAAAAAAAAGGCTGCGCACTTCTGTCTGTCCTGTTTTCTTACTGCAGTAGATAGAGCGATGCAATGTAAATCATTCAAATACAAAATAACAGTACTCTACTGTAGGCTTTTGTCCACCTTCTATGCGTGTGTGCTAGGGTGTTTGATGGTGTGTAATAAGTGCAGTGTGTTTGATATCTCCCACTCAGGGTCATTGCAGTTGTTTACAGCATGCACGTGGGCGGTCACACTGCTGCGTGTGGATGCCATTTCGTGTTGATTTGTGTGTAAAATTGTGCCTTGTACACGTGTAAGGGTCGAGCATGTGTCTGTTTCAGTGAGGTTGATGTGCACAGTGTTGTGTGTTTCGTGCTGGTAAACAGGTCAGTGATGTGAGCAGGAGCAGGCTGCTTTGCTTTGGGATTTGAATTATGGAGGTAAAATTCTTCTGTCAAAGCCAGGACACAGTTGGTCTTGGGTTGACACGCAAGCTGAAATCTGATTGGCTGTCTGTCTTCTCCTGGCCATGTATAATTGTATCTAATGTAATGCTGCAAAGAGTCCTGCTGACGCGCTGCTGCACTTCAGCTGTGTGTTTGTGTGTGTCCAGGATGTACCCCATTACTCCATGAATTAAAATGCTCTTCTCCATATGAATTATCTGTGTAAGCAAGTATAGGCCTATATAAAAGTATATGCAGTGGTATATATTTAGTCCATCCTTGGATCAGGGGCATGCATGACATGTTTCAACAAACACTATAGCACTGTATCTTGTATAGCTATTTCTCTATACATTTAGTTCAGTGTCTAACGACCTATTTGGATTGGATTAGTTTATTACACGTTTTTTTTTTTTTTTAACACGCCTCATCACTGATAACTTTCTGTGAACACAGATGTTTGCATCACGTGCTCATATGATCATGCTCAACACTGAAATAATTTACAGTATGAGTTTATTAGCATTTAACCTTGCATGTTTAATGACATGGCAGTGATGCAACTAGTTGTTATTATTTATAGAAAAGTTGAAGAAAGTTGATATGTGAATATAAAGTAATGTTTTATATCTGTGATTGTCATTATAACGGCTCCTTTAATCCGAATGCAGGAACTCACTTTTCTTTCCCAGGTAGCGTGTGAAGTTGAAGCATTACCAAGTATAATGTAGAATGCCTCTTCTAAAACATCAGGGTTTTTTTTTTTGTTTCTTTACTCTGGTAGTATTTAATATCTTGGGAAGGGGCACTGATGTGCACTCTACGAAAATAAATACAACCGTCAAACACCCCAAAACCCCATCCCCTCCAACATGAGCCGACATTTGCATAGAAACTCACAGGCTTGTGTATCTGGACTAAACTGATCAGACTAGTGCCAAGTTTGGTGCAAAACAGTAAATTAAGCAAGTTAATTTAGCCTGAAAATTTCTCAAAGGACAATGGAGACAAACACCAACATGGCTGATGTGGATGGAAATAAAATCACAGAGGAGCTTCTGTACAATAAGAAACATCCCCAGGACCCCATGTACATTTAGGAGCTTTTCACACTGTCAGTTTAGTCTGAAACAGAGCACAGTCTGCATGAAAAATTAGTAATATGAAATCTGTCATGCGGACCGGGAAGCGCACCGCGGTACCACTCCTGAGACTACCTGAAGGAGGTGGTCAGAGTTTGGTTGTGATGATGTAAGATGAGCGCAAGTGAGTCTGAAACCAGACCAACGTAACCGTCACCTAAATCCTGTCCAAATAGGGCTTATGTTTCCGCTGATTCTGTGCACTCTTTGATAACATTACATATATAGTAGTATCTTTTGGGAAGTGTTTTATAAATTTTAATTGGTTGAGATTACTTTCCAGTCATAGGAAAACCTACGAATAACTAAAGCAGGCTGTTGGAAATTGATGAGACTGAAACAATGCAGTGTGCTCTAACAGGCTGCTTTGAGAGTGTACGAGGCAATTTTTGGTTAAAATAAAATGATAATTTGGACAAATGACAAGTTTATTTAACTAGCCTACTGGGTAAATTTGAGTGTGATTAGGTAGCCAAAATTAATTGACTAGGCTAAAAAGTGTTCGCTAACAAACATGTCTTATGTTATTTTCAGTCCACATGTTTAACTGCACAGTGCTTATATGACAGCATTGCACTGTACTTTTTCTTGGTCTTGTCAGTGTTGCCACGTACTTGTGTGTCTCTGATTCGTAAAAGATCATCCATCATCCATGCACACTGAGTAATCCAGCTAGTAAAAACAATCAGATGGATTGTGCCTCGGCTGAAGTGTGTAGTGCGGCGGGTGGAGAGATTCGCAAGCGTGTGTTGGTTATAGCATTGAGGTACGTCACACAATTGTAAAATGCATTACATTTAAACATGCACACCAATGGGAAAACTTCTTCTGTTGTGCAAAAATCAATAAGTGTTTTATTTATAAATATAAGTGTAGCTACTTCATTACCTTTGCTTGTGTAGAGTGGCAGTGGAGAAGAGCAGGTTTGTTTAAATTCGGAAAAGCTCTTCTTTACAGCTGTTTTTATTGTCAAAGACTAATAGTGGCTTATTTTCACTCACATAGGGTTGTCTCTAGACTAGAGGTATTCAAACTTTCAAGCCCTTACCCCTTCAAAAAAAAAAAAAAACTGAAATGATTGCCTATTATTAACTGGAAAATAAAATTCAATAAAAAAGTCTTCTAATACAGTAGAACATTGGAGGGAGGTAAACACCGTGAACAGTAAGAAACATAACAGTACATCTTTGATATTATCCTTTTACAAATATCTGGTCTGATGTCCCTCGTGAACCCAGAATGGTTTGTGACCATCATGGGAGTGCAAAGCAGAGTTTTAAATCACCATCCAATTATAATTTTCATCAGCACTGTTTGTGAAGTGTAAAATTTACACTTTATTGTAGGCATGTTTAATTTTAGTTAAAATGTTCAGCCTTTTTTCTCGTTTGGACAAAACTGAGTTTTTAACTATTTTTGACCAAAATATTCCAGTGGCCTCCCTAATACATATAGTTATGTTTTATATACTTGTTTATTAATCGTTATGTCAGACACACATTGATAGACTTTATCTAGCATTCATAATAAATGTTTAAAAAAATCCATATACTGTGACAAGAAGCAAGGGTGCCGCATTAGCGCGTCTTTCTATTGTAAAGATAAAACACCTATGCAGCTGTCAATCATTCCAGATTCACATGCCGATTGGCTCATCAGCTGTTTTTATTAGAGGGGAAAAAGTACTTTATTTTGGCATACTTTCGCCGTCCATTGTTAAAATGCAAAGCTTCTAGGCAGGTCCTAGGCCGTTTTCACCCCAGGCTTATTTGAAGTTTGTTTCGACATGTATGAATGCGGCAATTGCGCTCGGATCTGCACCAAAACAATCTCTGGAGTGGTTCGCTTGTGGTGAGAAAGCAGTCTGACCCAATGAACCAACCTGTATAGCAATGCATGTTGGGAACTTCGTTACCTAAAAAGCACATTTGTTTTGCTAATGACTCCCAACATGAATCGCGGTTTAACTTGGACTAAAGACGAGGTAAAATGCCTCATTGAAATTTGGTCTGAGGAACATATTTCTGAACATCTTTCAAAAACACATAAAAACACAGGTTTATAAGGTGTTTAGAGTGTCTCAAGGATATGGGCTTTAATCGCTCTGTGGAACATCGATTGCCACTCAAACTGATCCATTATAATAACCACAGCTAAAAAGAAAGCCACAATTAGTTCGCGGAGCTGCTGTCTATCCATCGTGATGGTCGACTGCTATGAGCGGAACCCCTGGAACATAAACAGGCACACTCTGACCAAAGAGAGGACAGCTTACTCACATGTGACTTGCGTGAACACATTTAGGTATGCTTTGAAATGTTGCCTTGTGAACGCAAACCGAGCCAAGGAGAACATCCAACATTGTTACAATTTAAGTCCCCGTTTCAGAACAAAGCACAGAACGACAGGTCTAAAAATGCCATTAAACGGTCATTTAAATTTTTTTTTTTTTTTTTTGTAGTTTCATCAAGTGTGAGTAAATGTCTTGTATCTGACCTGTACCTGATTGGTATTGGTATTGATGCATCCCTGGTTTTTACTTTCCTCTCCTTTCAGATGTGTACTTGTGTGGTGGCTGAAAAAGTTAAGCACAATTAGCTAACCTGTGCAAAAAGCTGCACAGTCAGATGACTGCAGGAGTAGCACTATAGATTTTATTGATTATATTGAGTGCTGAATGGTTTTGTTGGAAAAATGCTGTCTGATGGATAAATAAATGCATTGGTATTTGCTGGTATTTTTGGGTTTGATTTTAAAAGTGAGTGGCCACAGGTTGTTTCTGCCAGTTTTGGCAGCCCATCTACTGGAGAAAAATGATCACACATGGTCAGTGAAAACTTCCAGGTGTGAACATCTTGTCTGCCCCCTTGTGACTGGATCATCCAAGACACGTGTGTGAGCAGAGCATGCGAAATATACTAGCTGGCTAGCAACTCATTAGTTAAACCTAGTGCACACTCGTAGCCCCGAATGCAAAGTCTAATGCGTGCCGACTCGTGTAGTGTGAACAGTTCAGTGTCACGAGCGGAAGTCAATTTTATCTGCCTTCAGGCACAGCAGATCCCTGAACCCAGACAAGAACAGAATGTGAGCGCTATCATTTCTGTAAGAAATTGAGCATGTCATGTTTGTTCGGAACAGCAAAAGTAAAAACATGATGTGATTCTCAGCAGTGCACAGTGTTTATATATATAAAAAAAAAAAACACACACACCAAAAAAAGCTACTTTCTCCAGTTTTGTTGAACAGACAACCCTCTCTGCCTGTGTCCATAACCAATTTTCTACAAATTTTCTCTTATTTGGGTTTTTTCCCCCTGTACAAAATAGTGACACAAGCTAGACAGCTCTTGTCTCTTGTGTATACTCCTGCTTTACATATGCAACACTGCACTAGCAATTTACCTCCAAGTAACAGCTGATTGCAGCATCTGACTGATGAAAATTGTCAGTAATGTGAATAAAGATTTTAGGAGGCTAAAAATTCTGCTGATATTTGTTAATGATTAAGAAGATGCCAACAGTAGGCTTGTGAGATTGTGTGCAGTATAGCATTGTCCTATCATGCAACCGACTAACTTGCTTCGTGTATTTTTTCGCTGCAATGATGTAACATGCACACGTTTTAAATGCATCTAGCCACGCCCCTTCTTTTCCCACCTGCTGCAAAAGGACCCTGATCTCACACACTGGCTGCAGCAGACATGCCTCCAAAGCTGCAAGAGATATGGTCATCAATCAGCGAAAGTTAGGAGTAACAATAGGAAAATTTACATTTTGCACACAATCTCACAAGCCTAGAGTACACCTTGCGTCAGTACAACAGGAAAAAAAAAAACCTGGTTACAGGTCGGCTGTAGCTGCTAGTTTCTAGAATTAGCATTAGGTTTTTTATTATTAATTGCCCATTAGCAAGATCGGCAATGTTTACAAAACTGAAGTGTATATACTAAATAAACGTAATGAGTTATTAGCTGTAACTATACTCATTATGAAATGATATAAACTACATGTGCGTTTGTTTGGTGTTGAACATTAGCAGGATTGAATTCTCGTTGAATGAAGTCGCCTCAATAAACAACACAATGTTTTATTTCTTTAAATCTCTTTTCATGATTTGCGATCGAAGACCATCACAATGTTATCCATTCAGCAGCACTGACATGGGAAGCTAAGACACATCAGAGAAAGATCTTTTGTTGCTGTGCTCCGAAGTCGGACAGCAGGTTATTAAAGTACAAAAAAAAGGTTAAAAATAGGTGAAAAGGAAACCTGTATTACAAGATAAAACACACTTTATTTTTGTCAATCTTAATGCTGCAGACACCATGTTTACCCAAAGACATTTAAATAGACTGACTCGATAGCGTTCACAATAGTTGGAATCTATCAGCGATGCTATCGTCAATCGTCCCTAGCCCAACCAATAGTTTCAGAAGAAAACAAGCCTTTACTGATATGATTATCAGTTCAAACAGCAGAAACTACAGGGATGTATTTGTGCCAATCACTGAAAGGAAAACCTTGAGTTCTGTTGATGGCTTATAACTTTGTGAAAAAGTTAATAAGCAGTGCTGTATTAAGATTTATCCAAATTCACAGAGCACCTCTAACCTGACCTGATGTCTTAAACGGTTGCTGGCTGTTTGTAGTCACACAACACACATGATTCAAATCAATATCCTCTTGCCTATAAATATGCTGTGATATTGAGAGCGCTCTCTCTCAGCCACCTCAGGGTTATCTTCCTGTTACTTACAAATGCTGAAAATTGAATATGTAGGTTCGGTGTGTGAATTGTTGCCTAAAAGACTTGTTGTAAGTCAGTAAATTGAGTAACTCCATTCTCATAACCTAAACTATATGCAGATTTGGAGGTCTGTATGATTTTCAGCTTGCACTCCTGCCCTGTGGTCATTGGGACAGAATGACCACCTGAACAGTACAGCATTAGATTGATTGATTGAAATAATCCGGATAAGGCATCCATCAGTAATCGTATGTAACAACCAAGTAATGCAACACAATAGGGCATGCTGCTGTTGGAAAATAATCAATAGTGTGGTGGTGTGATGCGTGCTGATGTGAAGCAGGGTTGTTTTAGTCTTTTTCTTTTTTGTTTTTTGTTATTTGTTATTAACGAGTGACACATCATACTTCTAAACTTTTTATAGTAGTGTTTAATGTTGCAGAAGTTTCCACTGATGTTATAACAGCTATAAACAGTCGTCACCTCACCTGCTTCTCTTTTTCTTTCTTGACGTTTCTGTATTGAGAAACTATAAAGCCCCAAAACTCCTGAAGACTATCCCATGGTGGAAAACTTGCTGTTACAAAGTGCTGACACTGGAGACTCCCTCCATAAATGTTAAATAAACATCTTACAGAAAACCATATCAATGATTATACATCTACGTCTTTTAAAAAAAAAAAAAAAAAAAAAAAAAAGTTTGTTTTTTTTAGTATTGGATTATGTGAAGCATCTGCTGTACGTGTCCCTGTGAATGAATTGTTACTATAGAAACGATAACGTATTGAAACAAGCGATTTAATTATGAGCCTGGCTGTCAGAGCTGTGCCATGGTTCTGACCAATCAGAATCAAGAATTCAGCAGCGCTATAATATAATGTAGATTTAATGAACGTTCATGAAGCTGGAACACTGATTTAAAGCAGAAATTTGTAATACATTGATGTGAAATTATAGTTGCAGTCAACATTGAGAGGACATGGACATTAAACTTATTTTAAGCAGTAGTGTGGGTTTGAAGAGTCAGTGAGACAGAGGCGAGAACATGTGCATTTACACTTGTCAAGGACATCTCCAGTTAGCCAGACTGAAATCATGTCAATATGCAGATAAGCTCCTTGCATTTAAACACCAACGTCCAGTGTTCATCCATGGTGGTTTTATTTATTTAAAAGCATACTTGTTTGTGTTTGTTCATTTGCATGTTTGTCAATCAAGATAAAATCCTGATACACAAGACGCATAAAGTGTAAATGAGATCAGATACAGTTGCTGTGGCTAAATTATTTGTTTCTTAAAGACTGTTATCAGTAATAATGTAAATTTTTAGTGTATGGTTTAGGAACTAGATGAGGTTGAGATGGTAAATAAATTGGTTGAAAACTGTTGATACACAGTTAATGTCACATTAGTAAGGATGATCTCGCTGTTTTGTTTTCTATTGATCGGTATGATAAAATTTAAGGTCACATATCTTTACATTTGAAGCCTGTACAAAACCTGAACAAGCATATTTGTGCATTCTAGTGAATTGTTATGAATTGCAATATTTGTTTAATTTAATTAGTATTTAACATGTAACTTGTTTGTTTCCTGAATAATCAGTAAGCTTGTCCATTCAGAATCTGAAACGCAGATCAAAGCTAATTCTGCATTCAACTTAACTCGAAGTTAGAGCTCTGAATGACGTCATTTTCATCCTCTGTGCGTCAGAGCTTCAAAGTGGGGAAAATAACGCCTCCATGTTCGTCTTTTTTAGCTACAAGCTAGTCAGCTATCTGTGATGAGTGACACATGTTTATCTCAGGAAACTGAACTGTTATATATTTAACAAGCGAACATGTCTGTATGTTGATTACTCTAAAGCTAATACATGTATATACAGTATAAACCATTTAAAATGCTGCTGTGTTTATTGTTGGTGCTGTGAGAAGCCATGTTGATTTGACATCAGTTGCTGAACTCTGGGATGGAAAAAAATGAAAAGGAATTCCAAAGTTTTCTTTGGTTTTTCCTAGTCGGAGGTCAGAAATTCAGAGTTATGACCTTTTGGTCATAAATGTTTGAGCTTTTAGGTGTAACGGTGTTGCCAGGTGACCTTTTGAACTCTTCCTGGACCACAGTGCACTGTACCTACATGGTGTCAGGGAGCTTTAGCCAGATCGCACTATACAGTGAGCAGAGTCGAGTTGAGCCGTACTGTGCAGTGGAAAAGCACTGTAAGCCTCCATGTTTTGTTCTTTGGTTCTTCGGTGTCCTCCTTTGGTTCATTCCTGATTGCTCTTGTTTTATTCTGTAGTATTTTGCAGCTTTATTTTTCTAATTCTCTCTCAGTAGGGTTGGGAATCTTCACTTGCCTCATGATTCAATTTGATTACAATTCAGGGGATTACGGTTGGATTATGAAAAGAATTGTTAATGCATCTCCATTACAATGTTCTACACATAGAATAGTTGGGTGCCAACCTTGATGAGTTCCAGTGCGAGGGTTCTCTGGTTTGCCATAACTGTTTTTCCTGCTAAACTGTTCCCAAATGCCAGCTCTTAAAGTTGTTGGTTTGATTTTTCTTGCCGTGAATGTTCTTTACTACATGCCTTTTCCCAACATCTTTCCCTCCTTCACATTTTGAATGTAAACTACTAAAGGAAGCTGTGAATTAAAACAAAAATGAGAGATTTGTTTTAATAATCACGTGTCTTGCATCAGTTGAAGAAAACATCACGAATCATCACACAAGTGATTATTTCCCCCACCCAAGTATATCACTCTGTGTGTGTGTATGTGTGTGTGTGTGTGTGTGTGTATGTGTGTGTGTGTGTGTGTGTATGTGTGTGTGTATATATATATATATAAAAAAATATACAATTTTATTTGTGTTTTGCTTCTACGAGATGATTCACTTTAAAGATCAGTCTAATTTGATGCAAAGATTTATACATTAGCAGGACTGTAGCACAACATGGAGCTGAAAGCAGAGGTCTGTTTATTTAAATGTGAAAGTGCAATAAAATGTTGTCCCTAAAAGTAATGAATAATCATGATAAATAATCGTGATCTCAATATTGATCAAAATAATCATGATTATCATTTTGGCCCTAATCGTGCAGCCCTAGAGTATGTGAATGGAAAATAAAGCACAGCTGGTGAGCCGTTATGGTGGTTGAACACTTCTTATTGGAAAGCCTTTCTTGATTATTGCCAAATCTCCTGATTTATTTGAGATAACTGATGATCATTAGTCATCATATTTCATGTTTAGTTTGCCACAATCCATTTCATTTGTCTGCAACAGAAAGGATGCCTGAAGATACTCATTGTGGCGTGTGTATATTCCATGAAGTAACAGAAACTAGGCTTGTGCGATAGAACAATAAAATACCACAGCATGGTCAAATCTTCAGATCTGAGTGGTCAAAAGGTGTGCATTATTTTCATATAACAGCACGGCTAGTTCTGGCTGTAACGTGAACGTTAATATTAATGCACACATTTAATACATTATTGTTTCTATAGTAACAGCTCATACACAGGGATGTGTACGGCGGATGTCACACATAATATAAGGCTAAAAAGAAATCTATTAAAAAACGGGTTGTTTAACAAATTTACGTGTGTAATAATTGATCTGGTGACTTTTTAT
>JANDJT010000021.1:14160709-14180178 GCA_024331685.1 Stegophilus panzeri | reverse complement strand
ACTAATAATTATTCAAATGTTCATGCTTTTAATAAATCTTTTTGGCCTGCCACCATATCAGTGAATTTAAACTAATGTTTGCATTCAGAGTATAAGGTGTGTGTGCGCGCGCGTTTAGGAGTGCACCTCCACTCATTGTCAGACAGTGTTTGATAACTAAAATCCACCCTCTCTCTTTCTTTGCCAGTATCAGACAGAGGAGGATGTCCTCCAGGAGAGTTTTTAATTAAATTTTTTTGATTTTATTTTTATACCACACCGTGGTATCGACTTTGGTATCGAGCATCGTGTACTTTTGGTGGTATCGGTACCGACTACTAGATTTTTGGTATCGTGACATCCCTAGTCGGATGGCATTGTGGGCAATGTAGGAAACTGTTAACCAAAGTGAAAACAAAAAAAAGTCGCATTCATTCCGAAGTAACTCCACTGAAGATCGCGCGTTAATTATAAAGATTAACATGCAAGCTGTTCTGGTGTATTTTTCCCGTAATGTAATTTGTGCAGTATGATGACTGATCCAGTTATCCACAGTGGCTGCATGAAAATCACCTGCGAATTACACACTGTCTCTGGGTCTGCTCTCACCTCCAGCTGCCTTGTCAATAATCAAATTCATGTGATGAAGCGTTCGACAGAAATATTGTCCACATGTATATATTGATGGGAGGCAAAGCTGATCATCGTGTAGTCTGTGCTTCAAGGATGCACTGATTGTAGCACTTTGTTAATCTTTTTGTGTCTTGTGTTTTCTTTTCATACTGTTTTAACGTCCTCATTAGGGTTTTAGCTCGATGATACCGAGTCCCTGACCTACTGAACTTGTGTTTTTGACAGAGACTACAAAACTCTTCTGTAAGTTGCTCTGGATAAATGTAGCCTTATGTATAACTACTATAAAAGGGGTCATGCTGCTGAGCTCATTAGCTTACGTCATTTCTTTTAATGATCACTAGAACATACTGATCTCTGTATCCAGAAAATAACAAACATTTGCCTATTTTTATAACTGTATTAATATAAACATGTGGTTAGAAATGATGCTTTATTAGATGGGGAAAAATGCAGAGCATTGGAGTGTTGTGTTGTGTTTTATGATGGTTCTGGTTATTTGTATACTTTAAAAAGCGGACCAGGTTTGTATAGATTGCAGCATGAAGAAAGATCTGCTTAACTTGTGTAAAGAGGAGGTGTTTGATAAACAGTGTATAAAGTGGTGTTTTGTAATCAGTAATGATGATGCGGTGTTGATTCAGTGTTGGAGCGATTTGCTAATCGTTTGATTTGTCTTTTATACTTTTTCCTGCATATTCTATATGAGACTGGAGTTAAAGGACAGTATATGTGAAGTGAAGTTCGGTTTGGTTATGTGTTGGAACCACAGAATACCAAAAATATGCCCGTAAATACGGCCCTTGTATGTGTGAAAGGACACCATGTATCGATACCATGATCCCCTATTTTTTATTTTATTTTATTTATTTTTTTTAAATACATTTTTGATCAGAACACTCACTACTGTGCAACAGGCTGAGCAATATATATATATATATATATATACATACACGATTGTAGACAGTTTTTAATTTTCACACAACATTTTTCCAGTTGTGGTTGGTGTTTGCTTTTAAAATCCTCTCATCTGGCTTGGGGTGAATGTCGATAGTATTGAGGAATCTCTTAATGGTGGATGTACATACATGCCTCCAGTTCCTTCACCAGCTGCTTTGTTGTCTTGGGGTTCAGTTGGAACTTTTGGGCCAATGTTCGATCATTCCTGGGAGTTAATTTGTGTCTCCTTCCTGAATGATGCACTGTCGGTGTGCTCCCAAGGTTATTATGCTCCTAAGGAGGAATGTGACTTGTGGAGGTCAACAAATATTATTTTTATTTATTTATTATTTTTTTTCCCCTCCCCCTGAGGTCTTGAATATTTCCATGGTATCCAGAGCAAAAAGGTGATGGCTCTAAAGGTAGGCCCTTGAATACAGCCCCAAGTGCACTCCTATTTGGGACAACTGACCAATCTGAAGCTTCTGAAAGTCATTACATCAATGTCTAGGTCTTCTACAGTATTTCAAGAGATGGTCAACTTGATGTATGTAAATTTTTGACCTACTAGATTTTTGGTTTAGTGAATTAAAACTGAAATAAATCTCTACATTGATTCAAAATTCCTCTGATGTTGAACAGAATAGGCGATCTAATTGACTTGTATGAAACTGACATTTCTAAAAGAAGTGTATGGTAATCAACATTGACTTTGTTGATTGTAAAAGTTAGATTGAATATCTTTAGCCTAGGTGTGTGTAAACGTTTGGCCTCATATCATGCCTGTGTCATTGAATTACTGATTGAATTAGAAACTCTTGAACATTTCACATGTGTCAATGCTCATTTCTTGTTTTTTAAATGCTTTATTCATTGCATGGCTCTTTTTTTTTCTCCCCCCTCTCCACTGTACCTTCAGGCAGGAAAATTATGTATGTTTTTATACCCTTTGCTGGACCCTTTGAAATTTTGCTTAAAACACTTGCTATGCGGTCAGTTATTCGCAAAATCTGTCTGTTTTGCCTTTCATTGCAGCTGCTCCCCACCAGTGTGACTTACTAAATGCACTGCGATTTAAGTATTTGGAGAACTTTTGGAAAAATATTTGCTGAATAAACTTGCAAGTGTTCAATAAAAGCTTAGATGTGAAGTTACGCTGATCTCCAGATTGTAAGTGCTCTTGTCCTTTTCAAAAATCACACAATCCAGATCCCTTAAAATGCCTTTATACTAGAGTGTTTTATTTCTTTTTTCTTTTTCCCCTCCTCAGCACTACAGTGCTTTCGTTCACATGCAGCCTAATAATCCGACTGAGAGCTCAGATGGAATACAACCCCTGGCAAAAAATGATGGAATCACCACACTTGGAGGATGCTCAACTGGCTTTTATTTTATTTTATTTTTTTTAATTACTTTGGAGCAAATAAACAAATCACAGATATGACAAAACAATTTTTGTTTAATAAGCTAAACATTCTGGCTTCATGAAATATGCTTCAAACAAGTTAAATGAAATGATTTTAATCAATAGCACATTTTTTCCAGATCAGGTAGAGGAAAATAGTATGGAATCACCAGGTGAACAACCTCCAAGTGTGGGGTTTTCCATCATTTTTGCCAGGGGTTGTAGAAAATGTTCATTTAAACACCTCAGTCAGAATAAAGTGATTGAGGTGCAATCCGACTGAAATTTCTATCTGATTGAATGAGGCAGGTAATCGTTTTACAAAATAATACTCGTGTAAACCTTTGTGTCAGATTACTTTCAGCGTGTGTGTTCTGTGCCTGTGTTTTTCTATAATATTTTCCATGATTTCAGCTTCTTTAGTTGAATGTACTACTTTGGTGTTTTCTGCCTTGGAGAATCATGTGGTCATTTTGGGAGACATGACTGCCAGTCAGCATTCAGTCTGATACACTCCCACAGTCCTGATCAGGTGGAAAATCTCACACAGTTCAACTGTAATTAAATGCTGGTTAAGAATGCACATTTCTTGAATCTACCCTTGGCCAATGCATTTTAAGTGTCGAATCTTATTTCAGATTAATAAATAGTATTTGAAACATAAATCTACAGAAATGATTGCGCAGTCAAGTGAATAATGTACAGCATGTAGGTCAGAAGTAAACTGATTTTCTTCCTCTCCATTTTTCTGTCTTGTTAGACCCCAAGCCCAATGGACCAGGTGGGGAAGATCAGGAGCCAGCATTATGGAGCAGGAAACCCTTATTCTCAACAGCAGGGGCCTCCACCAGGGGCTCAGCAAGGGCCTCCCTTCCCTGGTCAAGGCTATGGCTCCCCAGGACCACAGAGATACCCAATGACCATGCAGGGACGCACCCCTGGTGCTATGGGAGGCATGCAGTACGGACAGCAGGTGAGTTCTGAGCTAAGATGGCTGACTGATTTGATTTTAGGAGTTAGGATCCAATTATATCCATTTGTTTCACGTGACGTTGCTGTCACCATGCTTTAGTTATTGAGTGGTATCAATAGGCCTTCGATGTGATGTATGCGACAATAGACATCTATAAATACTGTAAAAAGACTTGTCTTAAGATATTCCATTCCAGATTGGCCTGATCAGTGAACAAGATGGCTAGCTTGATAAAGCAGTACAGCTGTGTACTTACCTGACTTCAAGTTCCATAGCTTTGTTTCACCGACCCATCCAGCAACTAAGTACTTTAGGCTTCTGTACTCTTTGCTGTACAGAGATGGAGTGTGGATTAAATGCATGCAAATTTCTGCAAATTTGGCAATGTCTGTGCTGACTTCAAATCTGTATATATATATATATATATATATATATATATATATCCTGGGACTTGTTGCTTCTCAGACATATTTGAATTCTCCGCCATTACTTTTCTGTAGATGTTCATAAATAAAGCGGCTATGAGAACCAGAGCACGTGACTGAAACAGGACAATAGTCTGGCTGAAAATGTGAGCGGAATTGGTCTACCCTGAAATTATCATCAGTGGAAAGCCTGGAAATAAAACACCAATAATGTGATGCCAAACACTGTAGGATTCTGGGGGATGAATATCAATGCCAGTGTCTGCTATCTACAGTTTTATCCCATAAGCAGTTGCTAGACTGAAAGTGAAGTCCTGGATGTGAAGTTTTTGTTTTGGTTTATCGTGACCGCTTACAGGGTTAGAGTTGGTGGATTTGGGGGGTGTGGGGGGCCATGGTTCCTAAACAGATGTCATTTTATCATTTGCATGTAAAAAATAATTGTTTTAATGAGTATTTGTGTGTTCTGTGCAAAGTAAGATGCTTCTTTCCATGCTGTGTATAGTGGGTTAGCTCACTGGTTGTATTTTTGAAAGGTCAATAGGAAATGAGGTGAAAGTTGTGATTGTTTTTGTGAAAGTTGTGAAGAGAGAGAAGAAATCTGTGAGTGGTCTCTCAAGAGCTTTAACTTTTATTCAGTAAATTCAGTAGTTACTCCATATGCGATTAATTCTCACAAAAAACTATTTATTTGATATCTTTTGCTTGGGAACAAACGTTTAGGTCTGAAATTGTAGTGAGTTATATTATAGAGACTTATTGTGATCAGTTTCCATATTTTTGAGATACTGTTCAGATAAAATCTCAATAAAAATGGTAAAGTAGATTGTTTATTTTAAAAGATTAACAGCTTTTAACCCTTCATATATACATTTACTAAATACTCTATTGCGTTTAATTTATGAATGATTAATTTAGGTAAATATTCACCACTTCTCTCATTATAGAAACACGATTTTTTACTAAACTAGTGTGTTTAATGTTATATGGAAACATTTTAATAAGAATATTTATTCTGTATCCTCATGTATCCTGATGAGACTGAATATTACGGTAATGAGAATTTATTTTATATTCCATACACTTCATCAGTGTAGAGTGTCTTACATAACCCCTGTGAACTGCAACCAGGAATTAAAATGGACTTCAGTGGAATATTTACCATTTGATTTACACAACATGTCTAACATTTGAAAGTGTAAAACATTTATTTATTGTTACACAGAAAATGTGTTAATTTCACATGTATTCACCCCATTGGGTAGAATCACATTTAGCTGGAATTGCAGCTTCAAGGTTCTGGGATGCGTCTCTCAGCTTTGCACATCTAGATACCAATATTTTTGCACATTTTTGCCAAAATTGCTTAGATTCTGCTTGAATAGATCAGTTGTTGAATAGTCAAAGATTCTCAATCAGATTGCGGTCTAGGGTTTGACTGACTGGACCATTCTGACTCATTCAGGTTGTTGGTTTGAGCCACTCCAGTGTAGTTTTGGCAGTGTGCTTAGGGTTGTGGTACTGAGTATCAAGTCTCTGGCAGATTGGAACAGATTGGTTTACCCTACCTTTGACTCCATTCATCTTGCCCTCAACCCTGACTAATTTCCCAGTCCCTGCTGATATAAGGCATCCCCACAACATGATGCTAGCACCACCATGCTTCACTGTGGGGATAGTGTTCTCAGGGTGATGAGCAGTGTTGGGTGTCCACCAAAGGTTTTCCACAGTAAATTTCATTGTCATTTAATTTGACTTTGTTTTGAAGCATGCTACATCTTCACTTAGACTTAAGATGCATTTTATGGAAATCGAGACGCATGTTACAACAGAAAACGCCTCTAAATTATGGGAACACTTTATAGTCCACTGATGGCCTCATAACATAACTTGTGTTTTCATGTGAGTAATATTTCGGGCTGTGGAGATTTGACCATTCAGCCACAACAGCATTAAAATTTGTGATTTGTCAAACAGGAAGTCTGCCTTTTTGAATTTTAACACAAACTGCTTTTTAGCTTTTTTCTTTTACAAATTTTGTCCAGGAAAAACTCATGTTTTTCTGATCTTTATTACATGGGGTGTTCTGACACCAAATATTTAGCAGCATGACCTAAAGATAAAAACAGGCTTTGAGTTTGTTTAGAATGCTAGAGGGTTACTGAAAACAGAAAGGGAGACACTACATCAGCAACAGCAACTGAATTGAAAAAAGAGCTGGTCTCACTGATTTCCACTGTGGCTGACTATGCTAAAGTACGGCTGGATTTGCTGGCTGGATCTTCTTGGTGCTGGAAATCAAGCAGTCAATTATATTTTATAATGACCGATAATTAAAGAAGTAACGCTGGTATTTAATTTGATTTCGGATCAAGAAGAGGAGCAACTTAAATTTGGGAAAAGCCCTCTGTGGTGGTACTCCTCCTGGCATCATGCTGCGCCATGAAAATATGACTAATAAATGAATCTATGAACCTCACAGGTGTGTTGTGATTGGCCAGGAATGAGTTTGATTAGAGCCTGGCTTGTTTGCTCTTTGACTATCCCAAATGTTTTCTCTAAATCGTTCAAATTTTTAGCTCCTTCAACTATCTTAATTTTTTTTAACCTGAATTTTCAGAACCACTATGTTAAAATATCTTCAGATTCACATTGAAAAATTTCAGCATCACATAAGTGAACATCTTTTATACATGTTTAGGTTTTGCTAACTCAGATTTCATCCCACAGTATTGTTCCCCTGTTCCACATACCAGGAGGCACGGACACGAATGTCGCATGCTAATTCAAGTTCATAACCTCAGCATCATCATGAGACCAACCCAAACAAAACTTCTTTCTCTGATGTTTGATTTTTGGGATTGTTCTTTCATAATGCCCAAATGTGTTTGATGGCTAAGCTGCCAAATAGGAAGTGATGGCATATTTCAGCAATGGAGTGACCAGAAAATAGTGTGCCTAGAGTTTACAAACATACACACACTGTTTTTACAAGACAGTATGCTAGTATACTAGTGTACTACTGCGTTCAGCAGCAAACAGGAGCTGGAAGTATTTCAGGTCTGATGTATGGGAGCACTTTGGCTTCCTGGGAGGTTCTAATGCTGATTGCCAGCAAGTGGTGTTTCATTACAGTGTGCTGAATCCCACGACTAACTAACACTAGAATAAGAATTGCCCCATGATTCAGCCATGCCCCCTTATGAATCACACCCGTAAGCACTTGACCTCATATATAACTGTTGCGTTCTAATGCACAGCTTTTGTTTTAGTTTTTTTAGTTTTTTCTTTTGGTTTTGTTATACGCTGCTAAGAGTCTGAATGGATCAA
Source organism: Stegophilus panzeri (assembly GCA_024331685.1). Taxonomy (NCBI): domain Eukaryota; kingdom Metazoa; phylum Chordata; class Actinopteri; order Siluriformes; family Trichomycteridae; genus Stegophilus; species Stegophilus panzeri. The sequence goes on along the minus strand of JANDJT010000021.1, from coordinate 14,172,494 downwards.
ACAAACACCAAATAATTAATACGTTTTAATCATTCAACTTTTATAAAGTTGAATGTTGTAATCACTTGAAAGGGCACATTCAGGCAATGCAAATTTTTGCTATCGAGGCACCAATGTATCGTAATGGAATTCATTTTTTTTTTTTTTTTCCCCCCCTATTAAATTTCTTTTTTCTGTCTGGTCTTTCAAAGTTTTTACAGCTTTATCCACTGCCTTCTATACAGAGTGTATACACATGTTTTGATGCAGAGGTGCATTGCGGACAGAGGTGCATTGCGGACAGTTCTGATTACAAATTGATTTGAAGGGCATGTCAATTTCGATTACAGAGGTACAGTACTGTGAAAGTGTACCCCCCTTCTGATTTCCTCTGTTTTTGCATATTTGCCACACTAAACTGTTTCAGATCCTCATACATGTAATATGACACTCAGAACATGAGGAAACGCAACACAGTTGTTAAATTTATCTATTGAAGTGAAAAGGCTACGCAACATGTCACTCATGTGAAAAAATAATTCTCCCCTAAACTTACAGTGACAACTGCAACTAAATACTTCCGATAACTAGAGATCAGTCTTTCACATCACTGTGGAGGAAAAACTCTCCTTTGCAGAATTGCTTTGGTTCAACCATATTGAACGGCTTTCGAGCATGAACTGCCCGTTTAAGGTACTGCAACAGCATCTGAATGAGGTTCAGAACATTGTCTAGGCCACCTCAAAACCTTCATTTCTTCTTCGTTTCTTTTGAGTCATTCAGATGTGGACTCTCTCTTTTTGGGCTTCAGATCCTTGTTTTGCTGCATAACCCAATTGTGCTTGAGCTTCAAATCACAGTCTGAAGTTATATGTAGGGCTTAACTAACATTAGACCAGTATATAGCTAGAACTAAGGTACTGGTACAAATAACTTTTTTTTGTTGTTGTTTTTTTGGGAGGAACATGATAAATGGAACTGTCTTCACAGACGGTCATTTGCAGTGGGGTAACAGCACGTTGATAACATGTTGAACAACTCAAGACATGAATAATCAGTACCATATAGCGCCCAAATTTTTCATTTTTTTTTTTTTTGTGCTGCTAGAAATACCTTTTTTTTTTTTTTTTTTTTTTTTTTTCCTTTTTTCCTTTTGAAAATTTAAAGCTGCAAAATATTGTATAGGGAATTTGCTTTCAGTGTGCACATACCCTCAAAGCCATAGTTAGTTAGTGCATGGCCGAGCATCTACTTAAAATATTTTGTCCAAAAAAATGTCGAGCCCTTTTTTGTGTAATTTTCTTATTTATTTATAAGCTTGTATTTAAGTTTCCTTAAGTTTGTAGTGAGTCTCAGCAGTGATTGGAAGGGCCTTTGAGCCTGTTTATTTGTCTTTTGAACGCATTTTTCAAGCTGTTCTGCTTCTATGGTCCATGTCTACCATTGATGGGTTATTTGGACAAGAGGAAAGAAAAGCCTTATTCATGTGAAATCTGAATCTTGTCTTGCCTTTTTGGTTTTAAGTGACTAGAATGAGGGTGTAAAATAGTTGGAAAATGAAATTTTATGACCTAATTTATTTCAGAGATTTGTTCAGAGATGAGCTGTTTTGTTGTGCTGTACTGTACTGTTCCGTCTCTTCTTTTTATTTTTCGCTGTAGATGGGTTATGGCCAGCAAGGCCCAGGAGCTTATGGCCAGAGCCAAGGAGGCTACTACGGTCAGCAGAATCCTCTTACTCCCCATGGAGGCCTTCAGCAGGGTTCATACCCTCAGCAGCATTCCAGTGGCCCAGGCTCCCAGCATCCATACTCACAACCTCAGTCAGGTCCTCCTCTGTCTCAGGGTGGGCCTCCTTACTCCCAACAACCACAAGGCCAGTCTTCATACCCCCAGCCTCCACATTCCCAACCACCTTATCCCCAATCCCAGGCTCTTTCACAGTCCCAGGGTACACCTCAGTCAGCTCAGGGCCCTCAGCAGCAGCCCGGATTCCCTCAAGCAACACCTGGTTCCGGGCAGCCTCCTCCTGCTCCTCCTGCTCAACAGCAGCAACAAGGCACAACTCCACAGCAGCCCAACGTAGGGCCTCCTCAGCAATCCCAGCAGCCCATGGGTCATGGTCCTCCACAGGGACATCAGCCCTCACCCTATTCACAAACCCCACCAACACAGCCTCAGCAGCAGACACCCTTTCAGCGCTTCCCGCCTCCACAGCAGGTAAGGAGTTCTTTTTGTGTGTGTGTGTGTTCTCAGTAAATTACCCATAATCCTCCACTCGGTATGGCACGAGACTCATCTTCTTGGTTGTAACTCGTTAAAGGAACAGTGGCACACTCTTTCCCTCCGTAGTGCTAGGGTCTTCTCCTTGGGCAAAAGAGAATAACCCTTGAGCCCTCCTTATGAGAGTTACAATTTTCTCAATTATACCTTTTGCACACGCTTTTTCCATTTAGATGTGCTAATACCATTCTTCATCTCTCTCTGTAAAGATCCAGAGTAAAATAGATCCTCATTATCCCAATACTGTTCTCAAAGAGTAATAAAAGGGGCGACTTGTTTGCCGTAAGTTGCGACCCGTGTCAGTGGAGGAAGAGGTCCTTGTACATGATAAATATGGTTTGCTGCGGCAGCCAAGGTTTCAACATTGTACTTTGGCTCATACTTCACCTAGACAGGAGGTTGGATGGCTCACTCCAATCAGCTGGCTGGTCAAAACATGCTCTGAGAGTTCTGTGATAGCTTAACAACTGCTAACTGCTCACTTACAACAGAACTCAACAGAAAATCAAACTACAAATAGAAATTCAAGAAGGTCAAGTTGTTCGCAAGCAAAAGACAAAATAGCAAAGACAAAACAAACCAAAGATGTTGAAATGAAAGAAAGGGATAGTCTGAGTAGAAGTTCATCCCCAAAAGAAAAAATCAGGGGAAATATTCCTATTTTTCCTATGTGAGAATGGAAAATATTTTTATCCAATGGAACTGTTGTGGACTCTGCAGAGTTGCACCGCTTACAGTTCTCAACCCCCTTGGTTTTTGTCTCCAGAAATAAAAACTACCATCAGATTTTACCTTCTCTTTTAAAATGTTTACAATTTTAAATACTTTTGGTCCTACTAATAGACAGACGTTTGGTGGCACAGCCATTTTAATAAGAAATGATGTGATTCATAGTCGCATCAATGTGAAAAGTAATTTATTTACAATCATGCCTTATTTCTTCTAAATGATGGATCCAGCACTTGCCTACACCCAGGGCATGGAACATACCTAACAACGACCAAACAATTTGTGAACCTGAATTATTTTTTAGACCTTTCATGGAAAGTATATGGCCTTTGTGGTAGCGACCACTTTCCATTTATACTAACCCTAAAAGGAAGAGAAGAAGCTCTAAAAATACCAGGATGGCAGTTTAAAAAAGTTTACTGGTGTAATTTTCAAACGCTTTGCTATGAAAGGTTTTATGAAGCCTCTGAATATGATACAGATGTTCTTAAACATTTTACCAGTACACTCATCTCCCTAGCAAATGATACCATTTCAAAAACATATCCAAACACAAAATGCAAACGGATGCCATGGTTTGATGGTAAATGCAAGATAGCTATAAAAGAATGGAAGTGAAAATCATGTTAAGATTAAAATAAGTAGGGCACAAGCTTGAACAATAAATGAAACTAAAAGGAAAAGTTGGAGACCATTTTGTATTTGGTCTGACATCAAGTACCTCAAAAAAAAAAAAAAAAGGTCTGGAATCTAATTTGCTGGATGAAGGTCAGGAATGATGGAACTTTAAATTCAGCACATCAAATATCAAGACAATCTTCTAACTTCAAATCAAGAGATTGCAAATACTCTAGCAGAAACTTTTGAAAAGAAGTCTTCCGTTGGAAATTGTCTTAATGCCTTCCAAGTTCTCCTAGCACAGGACGAAAAGAAAGGCATCAATTTTAATATATAATATAATCAACTGTTCACAATGGAAGAATTGACACAAGCCATACACAGAGCACATGATACGACAGTAGGACCAGATGATATCCACTATCAGTTTAAAAAAAAAAATTGCCTCATATTATCCTGTTTTTACTGTTAAAACTTTTTAACTGTTTGTATATCAGGGAATATTCCACTCTCTTGGAAAGAAATGATAATCATTCCCATCCCAAAAGTAGGAAAAGATCATAATGACCTCAATAACTACTGCCCAATAGCCCTGAAAAGTTGCTTATTCAAAACCATGGAGAGAATGGTTAATGAATGTCTAGTATGGATCCTGGAATTGCAACATCTCTTAAGTTCAATGTGGCTTCAGAAAAGGAAGAAGTACTGTTGATCACCTCATCAGCCTTGAAGGCTACATACAAGATTCTTTCATCAGCATTTTTTTTTTTTTTTTTTTTTTGACTTGGAGAAAGCTTATGACACCACTTAGAAGTTCGGTGTTTTTAAGGATTTATATCAACTTGGTTTTAGAGGACACTTATCCATTTTTATTGAAATTTTGTTTTATATTATCAAACAGACATTTTAAAGTCAGAGTAGGTAATACCCTATCTGACCCACATAAACAAGAGCTAGAAGTACCACATTGAAGCATTTTATCAGTTACACTTTTTAGTATCAAAATCAATGGCCTCGCAAAACCCATCAGGTCGGATATCCATTGCAGTCTTTATGTGGATGACATTGGCATTTGCTACAGGGGCAAATCCATGAATAACATTGAACAGAAAATCCAGCTGACAATTAACAGAATCCAGTCCTGGTCAGTATCAAATGGGTTTAAATTTTCAAAGACCAAAAGTGTTTGTATGCATTTTTGCCAGCTACACACTCTCCATCTTGATCCAGAGATATTCATGGATGGTGAACACATCAGAGCAGTTAAGGAAACAAAATTCTTTGGAATAACTATTGACCGTAAACAGAGTTTTATCCCTCACACAAAGATTTTAAAAGATAAGCGTCTTAAAACCATGAACATTTTAAAGGTTTTAGCTAAAACAAAATGGGTTGCAGAAAGTTCACTTCTTCTAAATCTCTACAGAACGCTGATTCGATCATGCCTGGATTATCGATGTGTAGTGTATGGATCAGCCAGGAAATTGTATATCCGACTATTGGACACAGTGCAACATTAGGGGCCCCTGGCATTAGGGGCCTTTTAGAATGTCACCAACTCAGTTTGTATGCAGAAGCAAATTAACTTTCTCTGGAGAACAGTGGTAGAGCAGGTTGTCCACTAATCGAAGTGTCCTTGGGCACGACACTGAACCCCAAGTTGCTACCAATGGCAAGCTAGCGCCTTGCATGGTAGATCTGCTGCCATTGGGGTGTGTGTGTGTGGGTGAATGGGTGAAATGAGAAACAGTGTAAAGCAGTGAACAGTGTAGAACCGCTAAGGTTAAAAAATGCTATATAAGTGCTTACCATTTACCACGAACAAACTCCATGAAATTGTTTGCCCTATTGTTGGCAAATGAAACTTTTCTGTTTTCAAATCGCTGGGACCAGATCGTCTACATCCGCCGTCGAAAAGGTCGCTCCAGGATGACCAAAGTTTTTAATATTAATAGAAGGCCAGAATGCCAGAATCCATTATCCTTGAAACATATTTTATTAGACTACACCGGTCTTAACCCCATGAGAAACCTTTTTACACAGTCAAAACTCTGGAAGAAATTTTTAACAAAGTCAAACCTAACACAATTTTTGAGTTTTTAGTTAAAATAGATTTTAAAGACCTTATATAGAGTTCCCTTACACATTTCTTACCATAGCCATAGAAGCTGACATGGCATTTAAAAAAAAAAAAAAAAAAATCAACCCATAATCCTCCATGTTGGCACTTCAAATACAACATTGCTGTACTTAAGCACCCGTGTAGAATTTAGTTACCTGCTTGCTACCGTGTGAGCTGAACCGAGACGACACGAGTGCAGACCATCGACTGATCAGTGAGTGTCACTGGCTTGAAATCTAAGGTAGATTAGTGTCTGAAAAGGTTTCGCTTTTTTGATTCCTTTTTTCTGGTGAATTTAAGAGGCCAGCAATTGAAATAATTTGTGTAGCAATGTAATGTTATTTATTTCAATTCAGTTCAGTTAAATTTTATTAGCATTGTACTTTTAACAATCAACAATGTCACAAAGCAGCTTTACAGAAATATCATTCCTGGTATAAAGTGTAAATTTATCCATAATGAGCAAGCCAGAGGCGATGTTGGCAAAGGGAAAAACTCCGATATGCATGAAGGGACCTTGAGGATTTATTTACCCACAGTAATGTTTTCCGATAGCTATAGGTAGCTTGATCTTAATTTCCATGTAATATCTGCCATCTTCTAGTTAGGGCAAATCCCAAATGGCTTGTACCCTACTTAGGACATAACATAATAGATCTGAACACCCTACCTAGTGCACTACTGCACAAAACGTTTGGTACATCTGGTACACTCCTGTATTTTCACTACAGATTAAAAACACTTTGTGGTGTTTGGGAGCGTGGGCAGTCGTTAAGAGAAAGTTTACCCATTTTTTTTTTATTTTTATTTTTTTCACTAAAACAGTGTCATTTTCGTGCACTGATATTAAAACTCGCTGTCTTGTTTGTTTTTATGTTCACTCTGAGAGAAATGCATTGATTTTATTTTTTAGTAGTATTTTACTTCTTGTGCATATCAAGTCACCACTCAAAGCCTCTCAGAGAAATTCTTGCTACATTCATGCGTAGAGTTTTATGATGGACTTTCTCCCCCTCCCCCTCAGGCGCGCACACACACACACACACACACACACACACACACACACACACAAAAAAAAAAAAAAAAAAACAGCTGCAATATCTCCTCAACAGATAGTGATGAAGATAATCCATTATTTTCTTCTCAGGATTTTTGTTACAAATTGAGGTTGCAGTGCTTGTCATGTTACCTTAAAAATTAATTTCAATTGCCTTTTTTCCATTTGACAAAAAAAGCGGGAGATAATGTTTCGTGTTTCATGAGACATTTCCTCAGTTTGGGATGTAAGGTTTAGAAGTCCCAAAACTAGACTCAGCGTATCGCAAACCAAAGTGCATGATATTCAATTTTGTGTTCCCTCCATGCACTTCTATTCATCTTCCTCTCTTTTTCTTCTTTCATGTAAGGAGCTATCCCAAGACTCTTTCAGTTCCCATGCTTCCGGTTCTACTTCGAACCAGCCAATGGCCTCCAGTAAGAGTGGTACAGAGGACAGCATGCAGGGCCGTCCTTCAAGTCTGCCAGTGAGTTCCTACATGTCTAATCAACTTTTCAAGTTCACATACATGCAACAGAATGCTTGCTTTGGGTAACATTTAATATTACCAAATCGTCACTTTGATTAGCCCTCATTTTAATTTAGATTAAAGAAATTCTCCTCGCTGCCATCTTGTTCTTTTCATTTCCTCTTGGCAGAATCCTCCATGCCATTTTATGGCTCGTTCCATTACTTTGTTAGCTCAAGTGAAGTTTGTTAGATCAGCCATCAGAGGGACGATGGAACAAGTTAGCATAGATGTAGACTTCAGCAGCAGAACTTGCCCATACATCACTGCAGTCTGACACAGCTCCTTTTCAGTAAAACAGAGCTGCTCAAAGTGGGGTTTGTGACTTTTAGGCCTGTCCGAAATTCTCATCAGCGCGATATCTCAAGAGCGAGTGGTTGAATGTTTGTAGGATTTATATGGATTTGTCACTGTAACCAGATGTATAGATTTTGGAGTTGATCCAAACAGGGTGAAGGTCAAATGTCTGAACGTTTTTCTCCAATAGCTTCCTTCCTGTTTGTCGTTAACAAGTTAACAGTGGTGTGCATTTCTGTGCAGTAAACTGAACCTGGCAGCCCTGCACACTGAACTTTATTAACATGACACTAAACGCTGCCTTACTGAATGCCAAAATAAAACCACATTTCTACTGTATTTCTGTACAAATTGGGGAAAAAAATATGCTGTGCACTCAGTCCCTGCTTTATATTAGATTCCGAGAGGGATTAATTCAGTGAACTTTTCTGATCTTTCTGGAATGTAACAAACTCAAAAACTGAAGTAAATCCGATAAAATATTATTAGAATGGTATTGTCACATTAGATCGAAAGCTTTCGAGGGTGTCTGGCTCAGAAGTTGCATAAAATTATGTTCTGCACATTGCTGTTTGTTGTTAGAATTTGTGAAAAATGACTTCCTTTTCCATTTTTTTTTTTTTAACCATTCAAAGTAATAGTGTGTGTAGATCACCAAGGAGTGCTTCCATGCGGTCTCTTCCTCTTGTTCAGCAAGTGGCCACTAAAGTGTAAAGTCACTTCCGAGTTGTGAGGGGAAGTTGTCAAGGGCATGGTAAAAACTAGTTATAAATGGGACATGAGTGTCTCTGTCTACTGTAGTCAAATCTGACTGTGTGTGTGACAGAGTTGGCTAGAGACTGCATATCTCTGCCTGTGAGGATATTTTATGCTGCTGAAAGTGAAGCCCCCCCCATATATTTGGACCAGGTTTACGTGTGAAATGTAAATGACACTAACTGGTGATTTGTCCTGCTCTGTGATTCGATGAACGGTGCTGTTTGGATGAAATGACTTGCAGTCCAGCATCCTGAATGTGTACGTGCTTTTATTGGTTGGCAAATTATGGATAACTCCGTCAGATGTGATCTCATCTGGAGTAAGAGAAGACAGGAGGAGGGAAAGGCTAAGCATGAAAGAGAATCAGTTTTATTATCTGTGCCAGTGGGGGTTGCACTCAGGATGTGATTCCCTCTTTTATTTACTACATTTATTTATTTATATATATATCCTGAGCAGAGGCCGGGCTGGGTTATTTTTTTCCCCTAGGAAATCCCTTTGGCTGGAGGCCTTTACCTTAACCCCTGACACTTCACCACCAAAATGCTCTGTCACGAAGTTCATCCTGCGTACACACTGAAAACTGACTGAACTGAACCCCATATGCTCCAAAAGCAACATCAGCGCCCCCTGTGCACCTGTTCATCTGTTTCCTGCCACCACGTCGCCATGTTTATGACCGAAAGAGTCTGCATTTACTGACCAGCATCAATATGCCTTCATTATGCTGTGCTGTGGGATGCAACAATAGCCATAGACAAAGATATTTAATTGTAGTCCGTTCCAGAATATCCTGATAAACAAAGATAATGGTTAGCAGCAGTCAAGGGAGAAAACTGCATAGCATTGAGCACTTGTTAGTAGGTATTTTGGCTGATGACTTCAGCTACGTGACAAATTATAAATGATCCCAGCATTTGTCTGACAGATACGTAGAGCTAGTAAGATAACGGTAAGTATTACATACAAAGTAATAGAGTAAACTGTAAATATGATAAACGTTCGGTCATATCAAGTTGCGTACAACACCTGTCTAAACAAATATCCCTGAAAAATACGATTGCTTATTTACGCATAATCCTGCAGGTAGGTCTAGCTAATGGTAGTTATTTAAGTCGCTACATAGGCTACACAGTTGACTATCTAGTAAAGTCACAAGCTTTTGTTTCTGTTTATGAAGCTTGATAAAGCTGATTACTTAACCCGACGTGTGTTTTAAAAATCTTTCAAGTGCTGCAGCTTTGTTTCACTGACCCATCCAGCGGTGATATACTGTTAGGCTTCTATACCATTTAAAGCCTTCAGGCTCTCACCATTGTACAGTAATATATTGTTGATTTACATGTATGTGAAAGTCTGCAAATGTTAGATTTGGCAGTGTCTGTGCTGACCTCGGATCTGTACATGATTTCCTGGCATTTGAAACGGAGCAAACCTCAGTGATCGACGTTTTTCTAAGTGTCGCTTCTCAGAAGTTTGTGTCTTCTTTACTAATCTGAGTCAATAAATCAGTGGTTACTGTTTGTACTAACTGTAGACTGTCAATAACTTGGCTTGTACGGGAACTATTCAGAGCAAACGTAATAAAATTGTTTTCAGCTTAGCAACATATAGCAACAAACTTGCACAAACGATATTTTCACATTAAAAGCCCTCCCGTGATTTTATATATTGTGCTGCCACATGATTGGCTGATTTGGATAATTGCATGAATGTATGCATGAATGAGTGTGTTCCTAATAATATGGCTGGAGAGTGTATTTTATTTTAGTATTCATTTTGCACTTTAAACCTTCTGATCTAAAGAGGGGGAATGGAGTTCCTACAATTTCTGTCAAAAAGCTCCAAAGGGCTGCAGTAGTTCTGTTTATTCATTTTGCACTCTGCCTCAACAGCACATTGAAGATGTGGTAATGCTTATTTTAGTCTGATGATTTTTATTTTATTTTTTTCTGTCGTTTTAAATTGAGGTCATGTTTAACACAGGAGGAAAAAAAAAACTAAGTCTTTTAGTTAAACTTTATCTGCTCTAGCAAGCCGGTGTTCTTTTTGCAAGACTGTTAAAATCACGAGAGCGTTTTTCCCCCAGAAGTGGAAAGGTGGAGTGCAAATCAAACTGTTCAGCCTTTAACACACTACCAGAGTCGGTAAGTGGTTATGTCAAGTCAGAGGCAGTGATGATGGCCAGACAGCTTTTGTATTTAAAGTCCAAACCTCTTCAGTAGTTCACAGCAATGTGATCACATCAGTTAACATGACTGCCATGACTCCAAAGCCAGAGGGTCAAGTCCCATGCTTTATTCTTTTCCCTGAATGATCAGGCCCTTCACCTGTGAGCATTGAAGAATCGTGCTAGAACACACTAAACTCGTGTACTCGTTTCGTGTACCTCCAAGTCTAGATTTGTTCATCTGTGACCCAGATCAGACAAATATAAAGACATAATAAATCTTGTCAGTATCGAGCATTCATGAACCTGAAATGAGAAACTACTGACAGACTGAGAACAGTAAAACGCTGGTGCACTGAAACAGGCTCAACTGGTTCAGCTTGTTCCTTCATTGTTTTTGCTTTGCTTGGCAATGTGCAAGTGTTCAACTGCACGCCCTTTTTTTTTTTTTAAAGAAACAGAACTGAGTACAGTGTTAATGTTTCCTGGAGTTTCCATTGTTTCAAGAATTGTTTTAAAATTATTTAATCTCATAGGAAAAGAAATGCTAGGCATTCTTTAATGATTGTGAGCATTGTGCGGGGCCCAAGCAATCCTTGCAAATATCACCACAATTGGCCAGTTCAGGTCTTGTTACATAGAACAATGAAGTGACCTAGATAAATATAGTTATAAAGATTTGTGACTGTAGCGCAAGAGTGTGAAATGCCTGCTGAAATCTGATTGGCTGAAGACGGCTCTGTTTTTGAAGTAAGCCAGTCATCATTAAAAATCCACTTACAGATTAACACGTTGATGCAGCACACCAAATTTGAGCTCAATCAGACTTAATGTTCCTGGGGAAACTTTGTATTGAACATGTGTGGTGTTTAAATTGCGTTTGATTCAGTGCAAGCTGTTCTATTTTGAATAAGCCAGGCTCTGTCACACTAGGATTACTTGGCATATGGTAGCTATTTTGTTTACAAATCTCAACATTTAAAAAATAAATAAATAAATCATTATGGAGATTCACACTGAGTAATTTGACACCAATGTTATGAACATAGGACAAAAAGCTTAGGACTAGTGCACAAAAGTAGGTTTAGCATATTATTATGCCATTTAATATAACAATTTTTGGAGGTGTAGGGCCAGATTTTGATGGTTTTAGCCAAAGAATGAAATCTGTGTGTGTGTGTATATATATATATATATATATATAATATGTATGTGTGTGTGTATATATATATGTATGTATATATGTATATATGTGTGTGTATGT
>JANDJT010000021.1:14128369-14160609 GCA_024331685.1 Stegophilus panzeri | reverse complement strand
TATGTATGTGTGTGTGTATATATGTATGTATATATGTGTGTGTAAAGTAAATTTTTATTTTGAAAAATACAACATATAATTTTAAATGTTTTAATACATTTAATGATTAAGTACAAAATTGCAACAAAAGATCATGTTTCCAGTCAGTTTGTAATTGAAAAAACGCAAGATATCTTAAATTCATTCACAATATGCTTTTGAGATATAAATCTCAATATTTATATTGCCTAGCCCTACTGTACATCTTATTTTACAAGAGATATGCATGTGTTTATGTGCAAAAAATTGAAGCCCCCTTTTTGCCAGTTTGTGTCAGCTTCAGTAGAGGAACTTAACATTCATGATCGTAGCTCAGTATTAACCTTGTCAAATGCAAGCTGAAATCTGATTGGTCAATGGACTGTCAATTTTTTTTCAAATTTTTTTTAAACGTATTTATTTTTTATAAAGTCTTCATCAAAAAATCTACTTACAGATTAGCAGATCTGAGCTCCACCCTCGATGTATGACTCTGCCTCCAAACTTTGGGGCATCATCTGAGAAAATTTGGTTTCTATGTCTAAAGGTCTTGGCTGCCCATCGTGTTTTAGTGCAGAATCAGAATAATAGAAATAAGAAAAAGTCTGATAATTCCACTTCATGCCTGTCACCATCGTTTTCTAGTTCCACTAATGGTCCACACGACAGAATAGTTTGCTAAAATGTAATATACCACAGCATGGTTGAATGCTTGTATCTGATTGGTTATTTCTGTATAACAGCGTTACTCGGACAGTAGTTCCAGATGTAACATGAACGACAGGTTTCTATTTAATGTGCTTGTTCTAATTTGTTTTTGTTTCTATAGTAACAGCTCATACACAGGACTGTGTACGGTGGACGCTCCACAGAATCGAAGATTTAATACAATTTTAAAACGTGCTGTTTAACAAAGTAAAACTTATAATCGTCGACACTGTGATGTTTTTGTTAGTAGACATTTGGTTAACATCTGTGCAAGGAGTTTCACAGCTCAGAAAAGTCTTCAGGACAGACGAAGTGCTCAGTAAAATGACATGCTGTGTAAGTGAGCGAGTGAGGCTGGTGAAGAAAGACTGTTTTATCACTGCTATAATGAAATGAGAATAGGAACTAACTTGTCTCCTGGATGTTCCACAACAGTAAATCTAACTAGAAACTGTGACGTGTTCGTTAACAAATAAACACTGGAATTGTTGTCAAAACGAACACCACAAGAACACAAGTCCCTCTTTAGAATAGAAATAAGGACATCAGAAATGCTTGTTTATGCAAATTTATTGACTGATGCTGCCATCTTGAGGTATAATATAAAATTACATGTATGTGTTGGATGCAAATGCATAAAAACTTGCAAGACACATTAGTATGACATTTTGTATGAATCGAGAATAGGGAACTTCTTAAAAACAGGATTCTCCAATTTGACCTTGACAACACTGGCCATGCTGGCTTTTTTCACTTAGCTCATTAATTTGATTAAATCCATAGTCCTTTAATGTAAACAAGACTGTAAAATCTATTTTATTGGAATTTCTCAGCTGTGTCTGTGTAATTCAATGAAATCTTGACAGTAGGCAGTTAAATATTACAGTATTATGGCTTTAAGTTACTGTGATGGAGCTAAGGGTGTCTTCTGATGCATGTTTATGAAGATTCCTAGGTTTGTGTTGCCATCTTGTGGAATATGATATAATATGCACATAGTGTTTATTACAGAAATAGCAGTGAAATTTGCTCGACTTTTGAATTTTATGTTGCTGGTCCACATCGAAACACATTCTTGAATTCAGTGCTATCACTGTTTTTTAACCCCTGCTTCTTACTGGATGAGTAACGTAAGCATCACGTCATGCTTTCAATACCGTACACTTCTCGGCTGCGTTTCCGTGTGAGCTGCTGGCATCAAAAAGAGCAACAGCGCACTTTGGTTTGAATCAGTTTTGGCTAATCCAGCATTCAGTTATGAAAAGCTGAATTTACATATCTGGTTGTTTTTTTCTGTTTGTTTATATGACATTTTTTAGGTACCCTGCATATAGCCACACCCCCCCCTCAGCCTTTTATTAACTACTTACTCATCTGTTGCTCAGTACGTCACTAGTGTCCTTTGTAAACATTCCTCCGTTTGTAACTCATATTGCTATACAGGATTGCTGTATTAAATAAAATAGAGCTGCAACAGCTAATCAATAAAATACATAATAACTGATTATGAAAATCCTTGTCAACAAATCTCCATTATCAAATTAGTCGATCTGCACGCAGCACGGGGCATGTTTACTCACTAGGTTACTTCTGTTCTGAAAACACGTATCGGAGAGTAAATACTACATTTGTGTCCCAAATGATGTACTACACACTTGCACTATGCATTATGTACTCTACCGTTTTGTGTATAAATTTTAGTATCATTTCAATTGGAACACTAGGTTGGGTTTTTTTTAATTTATTTTTTATTTAAACTAACTGGAAGTATACACCATTTCCCAGGTGATGGCGTTTGAAGTCAAATGTATGCAGTGTGATACCGCTAGCTTTAGCTGAATACCCCGAGTCAATGAAAAATTTATTTCTTCAGTTTTCAGTTTGTTACTTTTTATGCCCAACATGACCTCAATCGCCATCAGACGCAGGCATAATAATCGAGTGACGACGGGAAAAAGTGTGCGACCTCCAGGTCCTCTAAGGCATAAGAGCATTTTATATTAAATGCCACGTAGAAGATTGTAACCTGTAAGCTTTACAAAGCGGGGCTTTTGTATAGCTAGTTGTGTTAATGTAAAGTTTTAGTCTGAAGTTTGTAGTTGTAACACTCAGTTTGAAATAAACTGAGAAAATGGTACTGAAAGTTGTGTCGAAACCCGCCCCCCCAATTATTCATCGAAAAAATAATCGACCGATTATCAGTCCTAAAATAAAATATAAGAACCCAATGGATGGGGGGGGTAGTTGCAGATTTAATTGTTTGCCAACCTGTCATGAAAAGGACACTAATACAACGTTTTTCTTCGCCTGTGTCTTCTCTGGATCGTTCACTTTGAATCTGAATCAACATTCGGATTTCTGTAACGCCGCTTTGTGTCGGTGTCTACTGAAAGTGATGTACAAATAAAACTGGAACTGAATTGAATTAACGGTGGAGGAAATTTAGGCATGAGGAAGTGAGAGAGGCCAGGCTTGATCTGAATCATTATTATACAAAAGGAAGGACCAGCTACTCTCCCTCACTCTCAACACCATTTAATACCAAATGCACCAGTGATACCAGACTTCTACCATCTTTCCTGCTATTTTTTTAGTCTTTGTCTTCTTTGACTTTCTTTTTGTATTCTTTCATTTTATCTCTCGTCTCTGGATGTCTTTGTGTAAAGTGGCTTTGCCTGTGTAGCAGCTCACTACTGTTCTCTGCCTTGTTTTCTGAGCCTGTGTTATTGCTGTATTCAGAGTCTGGGGCGTGTTTCCTGTTGCTATTCTGGGGCCTTTGCTTCCTGTCCATGTGCCTGTTTAATTCAGATTCAGGGGCGCTCGCTCTCTTGCGTGCTCTCTCACTTGCGCTCTCTCCCCCTCTCTTTCGCTCTCGCTCTTGCTCTCACTGACGGTGTTGTTTTGGTTTGCTCTTTTTTTCATTTCTGTACCATATTAATTGGAGGAACTGAAGAAGAGTAAATCATTTCTTTATTCAGGAAATATAATAGTTGATTTTGAGGAAAAGCTAGTTTATCTATTTTGATTCTCCCACTTTGTGTCCTTTTTCTGTTTGTCTCTTTCTGTTACACCCACCCTGTCCTCTCTGCCCCTCCTCCTGCTCGCACGCTCTCTCTCTCTCTCTCTCTCTCTCTCTCTCTCTCAACTGACTGCGCCACACCAAGGCTGTGCCGTAACTGCAGACTTGTCTCTCTTCTTCCATCCCCTTTTTCTCTTTTCAGGTTTCTTCTATACATTCTAAATCTTCGTGCTAACGTATTAGCATTTTCTTGGTGTTTAATTCAATATGAGGAGCTTTGTGCAGGTGCACGAAATAAATTGCAAACAGATTTATAAATCAGTAAAGGTAAACTGGTGGAGCATGAGATTATTCTGATTTAAAAGGTTTCAGCTTGAACAGAGAAGTAAACTGCATCCTGCATCATCTTGGCAGTTCAGTGTTGTATATTAGTGTGTTTCCACTGGTCCATGTGCCTCGTTTTGATTAATAACCCATAATCCTCCACCTGCTGTTTCCAGCTTCATGGGAACCATGGTGTACTGAAGTACCCATGTGAAATTTAGTAACCCTTCTTGGTACCGTGTGAGCGAACAAACCAGATGAATGAGTGGAGATGAAACTAGTACAGTCCATAAACTGATCAAACACAGAATTGTTGTGCTTAATGTCACTGGCTGGAATTGTTTCTGTTCAGGAGCAGAATTTTTCAGTAGTAGTTTGTTGTACATAATGTAATCAAACTGAACACCCTATCTAGTGCACTTCTGAGTAGTTTAGAAGGACATTTGAGATTCAACCCCTGAAAGTGTACAGCTGCTTGTGTGTGGTTTGTTAAATTTATTTATTTATTTATTTATTTATTTAACCTGCTAAGGTTTTCCCTCAAGATTAAAGCATTGGCACACTTGGTGGTGTTTGGAAGTGTGGGTCGCCATTGTGTCTTTTATTTTCACTAAATGTATTGTCATATACTTTCATAAGCACTGATTTTAAAAAAAAAGTAACACACTGTGTCTTCTGTTTACTTTCACTCTGAGAGTAATGTGTTATTTTAGCTTCAATTCATATATGCCAGGTTTATCCTATATCTTCTGTTCTCTGTTTTGGACCAGCTGACTGCTTGAGCGAGGCATCTGTGCTGTATAGTGCACCTCCCTGTGCTATTGTCACCAAAACAAAAGGACACACTCACACACACACAGACAGACAGACACGGCACAAACCTCCCCTAGATACATAGCCAGGTTTAAAAATAAATAAATAAATAAATAAAATAAATAAATAAATAAATAAATAAATAAATGTATTCATTATATTATCAGGGTAGCCTAGGAAAGAGAAATGATTGAAAGCACAGCTCATAGTTAGTCAACTCAAGAATTCTTGGCACCATTCAAGAGATTGGGCGAAGATAATTGTAACAAACATAACATTAAAACAATAATTGTTTCAGAAACTAAAATTCCTCCAAGAGCACAGCAACTATTCATCCAGGAAGTCACAAAAGAGCCAAGGACAACATCAAAGGACCTACAGGCCTCTCTTGCATCAATAAAGGTCACTGTTCATGACTCCACTATCAGAAAGACACTGAACAAAAATGATATCCATGGAAGAGTGGCGAGGCGAAAACCACTGCTAACCCAGAAGAACTTTAAGGCTTGTGTGATTTTTGCCAAAACACACATTGATGATCCTCAAACCTTTTGGGAGAATGTTCTGTTTGAGTCGAAAGTGGAACTTTTTAGAAGACAGGGTTCCCAGGGTTCTCCAATGTAGATTCTAGCAGCTCGTTATAAACCGTTTGACATGTGCTCAAGGTAACATCGATAACCTGGGCTGACAGATTGAAGCAGAATTTCCAGCCCAACTACCACACAATCACACACAATCCCTAAAACTACCCTGAAAATGTGAGGATTGGAAAATTTAGATATTTCTTCTTTGTGTGTTTGTGTCTAAAAATATTATTTAACACATCTTCTGATGTATTATCCACTCCAAAATCCTTGGAGTATATCTTACAATAGTAATAGTTCTCTACATCATAAACACACTGTCTGCAATTACACTGTGCCATTGTGCAAAAATGTATTACATTTCATTCAGATTGTTTGCTAATTAGTTGGTAAGTTCATGTAGGCTACATATATTTTTAAACTAGCCCTCTCAGTATTTAACTGATCCCAGTCATCTTCACGCTCATGTCCGTGAAGTGATGTGAAGAAACATGGAGTCATAACAGAACGTATGAACCATACTGGGTCAGTTTTTTTAATGTTCTACTGAAATGGCCAGTTTCCTATTAAGCAGGTTACTTTGGTTATTAGTTCCTAACAATTGCTAGCACACTCATGTTAGCATTATACGTTTGTTACACTAGCATTGTGTGTTTAACATCACTGTAGAAAACAATTTGAAATGGTAACCTGGTAAAGGCAAATCTTGGCTAAAACCCAAAGGAAACAAATCTAAGAAAATGTGCTTTTATTCAAAATACCAGAGAAAAACAAAGGAAATGTATCTAATGTATTGTGTACATAATTCAAACATGCAAAATTCATATTCAAATACTTTTGTCAGCTTCTCAGTTTATAATGCAGATGCAATCCTTTATTATTTCTTGTAACAGGCTTGTAATGATGCTAGAATCCAGCATCCACTACCCTACCTGGAATATTAACAGGCTTATTATTAACTGGAGTATATATTAGGAAAGATGCTTAATTCTCCATGTTCAGTCACAGGAGTGTGTGCAGTCATGCTCAGTGTGCAGTTTGTACAGCTATAGTACTGAAGCTATGGTGAATCGCAGTAATGGCTGCTGTTGAGACAGAGGGCCTCTCCCTCTTTCACCACCCAATTCTCCCTCTCCTTCTCCACATGCACACTAGTGCTGTGGAATGGGAGCGCCCCCTCATGGCGGAGTTCTGTGCTGCAATGCTCCAGCTATGGGTGTGGAACTTTTTTAGCTTCACCTCTATATAATATATATGACATGAATAATGATACTGGTGCTAATTTATTGTTTAATGCTGTATTTTTGTTTTGTATTCCTGTGGAAATTTGTGGTTTTCTTCCACGTCACAGTGGGACAATGCTAGCTCAGGTTTCGGTGTTGAATGTCCTAAAAACAAAAGCGCAAAGGGGTGTTCCATGAAAAGCTAACTTGATAAAATAGGCTTACTTTAATAAGCCTGGCTAATTTCCATCAATTTTAGTTTCAGAAAGGAAGCTAATCTAAGCCCAGCTCAGTTACTATGGCAACACGTGCTTTTGGTCAAACCTGCACTGTGTCTGGTTAGTTTTGAAGCTTAGCTAAGCTTGATGAATTCTGTTGGACAGCCTTGTGATGTCGTAGTCCTGTTGGGTAGTGCACTCAAAGCATGGACATTATATAACCTGATTTTACATTTTATAATCTTATATACAATTTGTAAGTCGCAGAGCTATTTATATACATTAATGTTATACAGACTGTCCAAATCAGTTCATGTCAGGATCCAGTGGGAATATGTTGAGCAAAATCCACAAAAACATTAAACATGGGCTGAGAAAATGTGTAAAGTGTAAGGATGAACATGTAAAGCGTGTGTTGTGAATAGTCAACACAAAACGAAGTATGTGTAGTTTTACTCTCATCAGTTCCTGTTCCAGTTTCGGACACTCTGTATTTCGACTATTTTGCATCCTGTATCTTTGGAAGCTGTGTGTACTGCAGTTTTATGAACTCTTATATAGGCTATATGTAGTGGACTTGCTATACTATATAATTGGTGTGTGTGTGTGAGAGAGAGAGAGACACTTCTGCATTATTGGGTCAGTAAAACCAACATTTTAGATTTTTACTGCTACATAAAAATGGTCATTTATTGGTAAATAAGGTAACGTATGGCCTAGAAGACCTGTCAAGCAAAACGGTTGTTCAACTGGACTCAAAGTCCCAGAATGCAATGCACATGCATGTTGTGCTGAATTGTAGCAGAGACTCTTTTCGTCTATTTAGTGATCTACGAGATGCTGATGGTGGTGAAGCATGAAGGTTTATCTGTTTAAGCAGAATGTACTGATGAGTTGGGGGAGCTGGACAGACTAAAGTGCTGCTGCATCACTCTATTTGCTGTAGGTAGAGATGAAGCAAGGCCTAAATCCCACTGGCACCATTATCGGGGCCAGCCGAATAGCACTCTTGCTAATGTTAGGGAACTGTGACTGTGTTAAAATGTAAATAGACCAGAAGTGAGTGTGGATATCCTGAGAACAGGAAACGGATCAAGGTCAGCAACCGGAGTCAGTGAGCTGAGGTCATTGAGTCTGTGACTGCATGTTGAACCTGCTTCACACACACGCACACACGCACGCACGCCCTCGCTCGCTCTCATGCATGCACAGCACTGTAGATACATTTCTCTTTCACTTCATTATTTTGCGTTGCGTTGGCAGCAATAACCAGAATAAACAGTACTTACCCAGCACTAGCATGGTACAGTTTTTCATGTTCACTTCACTGCTGACTATTCAGTTAGTATTCTCCCACTCTCAAATGTTAAAATGTTTTATAGGAAAATGGCGTTAGTGAATGTGATGCTGATATGAAAACACTGTACGGCTCCAGAAGGTGTTAATTATTTGCTTTTTGTGAGCATGTTAATGTTTAGTTTTCTAGTAAGTGATTTTCTCAGTGAGCAGTTACATTTGCAAACGTCAGACCATAAGGAAATTCGTGCGAAATATTTTTCCTAATTGTGAAAATTAGAGATGGCCTGATCCCCCATACTGAAGATTTGAGTACACGGATACCCATCCAATATTGTTTTAATTAATAAACTACTAAACTTTTTTTTTAAACAAAAAAAAAAACTTTCCGTTTAGAGTTTAGCTTTCACACACATCACTTATATTGCAAATATAGTATATGATAATGTATAAATATAATAAAATCAATAGAAAAAAACAATCAAGTCTCCTTATGTATAAAAATGTCTATTGCTAATGTCTTTGCTATTTATTATAGTGTCAGATAGCCAACGTGCTTTCTCTGATTTCTGATCCCACATTTTTTTTTTTTTTTTACTGGTTAGAATATTTGCTCTAGTAAATGTTTTGATCAGATTAGTAAAATATGTAAAAGACTAGTGTAGAAATGTCGCATTTTAATGAGAGAATAATTTAATGTGCGTGAAGGCTACTGATGTATTACAGCTTAGGCAGAGAGAGATGTATGGAGAAAAAGAGAACATGATCCATTTGAACTTAATTTTAAAGTTTTTATGTTTACAATTATCTAATTGTAGGGTTTTTTTTTGTCATTTAAATTGTTTAATTTGATTATAAAATAATTTTAGTTTCAGCCCTACTTCAGTTATTACACCTGTATTTTTTTTGTTTTGTTGTTGTTTGTTTGTTTGTTTGTTTGTTTGTGTTTGTTTGTTTTGTTGTAATAAATGGTGTGTGCATTCCAGTTAGTGTGGTTAGTATGATCTGTGCTTTGACAGGGCATTTGCTGGCTCTGATGAGTGCTCAGTATTGGTGAATGGAATGTGCAAGGCAGGAGAGTTTGCCAGCCTCGTCTTGTGCAGTCAGCAGTTTGACTTGCTGCTGCCGCTGCTGAAATGAAAGGCTGCGGCACAGTGGGGCGGGGGATGACTGTGTACATCAGGGGTGTCGAACATATGGTCTGTTGAAGGCCTGATGAAGGTTCTAATCCAGCCCACTGAATGAATTTAGAATCCGTGTTTTAAAACCATCCTTTGGACCGTAATCAAGTCTGCTATTCCACTAAGGGGCAAAATAGAGCAATAAACTTAGGGTCATAACTGATTAAGTGTGCTAATATGTAATTCTTCATCAAAGCGAGTTCACGGTGATTATCCATTTTTTATGTACGCACATGACGTGGAGCCATGATTTTTGCGATAGCAGTGAGCAACAACCTTTTATGCAAATTAGGTATGACACAGTAAAGCAACAAAACCATTGTCTTGAATGATTCGTCACGCCAATCATATGGAGGGTGTGGTACCACATTTTTATATTTCCCCTCTCTCAACTTATTTCCTACCTGCAGTTACATCCCATTTACTGTTTAAAAAAAACAAACAAACAAAAAAAACCTTTTAACTGTGGTTTTGTCTTTTCCGGTCATATCCAACTTCAAGTTAAATGTGTATAGAGACATTTTGAAGAAAAATAGAGCAAAAAAGAAGTAGTAGAGATCGTTGGTGCCTCTGCTGAGTGATCTAATATGAAGCCTTGCATGTAACATGTCATTCAAACAACCAATTTTCACACCATTTTCACTTTAACTATGAGAATTCATTTTAAATACATTTTGAAGAGAGACAAACTGTATACTGTCATAAATTGTGTGCTGTAGGCTAAGTTTTGTCTACCACCCTGTCTCATTAGAACTAGAAACGCTGGACGTATGGTACACACCCACAGGAGACAACAGTAGTGCACACTTTAATAAAATGGCTTGTTGCTCGCTAATATAAATGCAGGGTTAGGGCCTGTTCACTTATTTTTAAGTGCGTTTGTGTTCACACCCACGCGTTAAACACGAGCGACGCGCTGAATGGAAGTGCCAGTTTACTCCGACAGTAGATGGCGCTTACTGAAAAGCAGAAATAGCCCGATACACAAGGTGGCGCTGCACAACTTTCCGTTTCTGACACCCGCTTCACTGAGAAGAAGAAGAGAGTTAATATTTATGTGTTTGCAAAAAGCTGTTCTCTCTCACTTTTTGGAAGACCCACATTATTTAATTTTTTATCAGATTTTTTGTTTTGGGAGGGGGTGGGTATAAGGCAATTATTGTTGTGCCGAAAAATGCCACTATCCCTACAAATTGATGAAGTGTTGACTATGAATAGTCTTTTTGTGGTCAATATGATATACTATGATGCAATAATTGGGCACTTGGCTATTTGAATAAGAGGTCAATAATACTTATATGCAGGTGCAAAATAAATACAATGGACTATCAATCAGCGGATTATCATTGAGCAGAGATGTGAAACGTTTACAGGGAAGAAACAAAGAAACAAACAGTGCTATTTAGTATGCTATTTCATCATCGTCTTATTCAGGTTTCGACATGTGCTTCACAAGACAGTTTTGTGCCAAGTCGTGGTTTTTATGTAACGTCAGCGGCTCCGTGCACGTGAGCAAAAGCACAAATCTCATTGGCCAGACAGTTTTAACGCGGCGCAGCAAAAAAAAAAAAAAAAAACCAAAAAAAAAAACCCCTGAGACGATAAAAAAATTTTATGCTTTGACGCCACGTATTTTACATGTGGGTGTGAACACTCCCCTTGACAGCCATTTATTTAGACACTGGCATTAAACGGACAGTTTAGTGCTCAGAAAAAAGTCCTGGTGTGAATAGGCTTTAGGAAGCTTAAACATGTGAAGCTGTACCATCTCTTTCCTCCACCCTGCTTCAATGTTATGGGCTAAACAGGAGGTTTCGGACAAATGTCTTTCTTCTGCCGTGCAAATAAAGTGCTACTGAGGCTGTAGGAGGTGAAACCGTGCGCTAATGATATGTATATGTCAGATTTAAGCAATATTGACTTTTCCCTTCTTTTTTTTTTTTTTTTTTTTTTTTTTTTTTTTTTTTTTTTTTTTTTTTTTTTTTTATAAAAAGGAAATTAAATTTCAGTAGCATAGATGTAGAGTATGTTTGGAGAATAAAGAAGTCCAAATCAGTTGGTTAGCCAAGTCTAATATAGGTGGAGTCAGTTAATATCAAAACACCTGCACAATATATTTTTTTTGTTAATGAAATGCAGTCTGTTAATGTGTTTTTTGTTGATAAACGCTGGTAAATGGACACGTTTAAGATGAGTTGTTGATGTAGTACTGGCCACTAAACTGATGTTTCCTTTGCACAGTTATTGTTGCTCACTCGGTAACATGGTGAAAGCAGGTATGGAGTTGACACTGGGTGAGAGAGAGGTGAAGTAATACAGAAGGGAATACATAGGAATGGGTGTTTTGTATTAAGTTATGGTTGAGTTCCCTCCGTAAGGCTAGCCTAGTCTGAATTAGCGCCCTCCTCCTGTCCCTGGAGTTTATCAGCCAGGTCATGGTTTCCCAAAATAGTAGTGGGCACCGTTTCAAGTGCAAACCCACAGACTTCTGGGCCGCTGCCAGTCTGAAGGAAGTGTGAGATTTCTGTGGAAATACTTGGCTACTGACCAGTATGTGTGGGTGTGTGTTGTGTTTTTTTTTTAATCTCCTTTTTCTCCTCTTCCTTCCCCCTACTGGCGGATATTCTCATAAACTTATGTTTACACACTAAAATGTCTTCACAAGTGTTCCCATGCCTCCACGCACTCAGCTCTTTAAAATCTTCTGACAGTTTTTCTTAATGAATAAGCATAAGCAATAAGTCTTGTCAGACTAGCTTATTTTTTTCTTTGTATGTGCATATTGTTGCTGGTTAATATATTCTTTTGTTCTTGTTTCACTTTGTTATTATTTGTGTGCGAGAACCAGCAGTTATACACGCATGTGAATTAAATCTGTCTGATTCCCTTAAAAACCTGTTAATTTGGATTAATCTCTAATGGTCACATTCTTCTTTCTTGCTTTCCCTCTCTGTTTCAGGACCTGGGCTCTATCGATGACCTGCCCACAGGCACGGAGGGTGCGCTGAGTCCGGGGGTCAGCACATCTGGTGTCTCCAGCAGTCAGGGCGAGCAGAGCAACCCAGCTCAGTCTCCTTTCTCCCCACACACCTCGCCCCACATGCCGGGCATCCGTGGGCCTTCGCCATCACCCGTGGGCTCGCCCGCCAGTGCAACGCCTTCTCGCACAGGACCCCTTTCACCTGCTGGTGGGCACCTGACTACTCTCAAATTATAGATTGAAATCTTATTTTAAGCGTTTTACAGTGCAGGTGTTGGGAAGGGTCGTGATTAGTCCAGATGTGTGTTGAAAGGCAGTAGTAGTTTGACCACCTCAGGGGGGGGAAATGCTTTTGCAGATACTGGTGGAGCCAGATGGCATGAGAGTGATGAGATAACTCCAACGCTGGTAGCCTTCGAGATGCAGCTTTTAACATTGTGAAATAACTCATAAGGAAGTATGCTGCGAGCATGAAAACCTGTTAAACTATAAAATGGCTAATAAGGTACACAGTAAAAAAGTACATTTATAGGGACTTTCTGTAAAGCTGATTTGCGACTGTCCATTGTTAAAAGTGCTATATAAATAAAATTTTATGTCTTTAAGATATACTAAATTTTGTGTGTTTTAAATGTTTGATTGGTTGTGTATAAGAATACACCAGAGCACTGAGCACTGTTTTATGATGCAGTTTCAGTTAAAAAGTCACTGATTATTGCAGTATTATTTAGAAATTGTGTATCTGCATTTCTCAGGAAGTCAGATGCCTCCCAGACCTTCCAGTGTTCAATCAGATGGAATCTTGCACTCTTCCATAAACCAGTCTGCTGTGGCCCAGGATAGAGGTGAGGCTTCCGAAAACTTCTTGACGAGACTGATACAGTGCCATATGGTTTTCCCTCAAAACTCTTTTTCCTGATTTATTATTTACTATCTGGGGGTGTAACGATACATGGCTTTCAATTTGATATGTCTGCATATGGAGCAACAAATTCAGCAGACGGCATAATAGTCCGTTAGTCATAAAATACTGCTTATATTACATGAGATGTAAGAAACATGTACACTTAATCAGGCCTGCACTCCCTAGCTTCTTCTATCTTGAATCAGGAAAGGGACTTTTTTCATTTAAAAAAAAAAAACACTTTTTTTTTTTTTTTCTTCTTCCCTCTTTTCTTTTCTTTTTCTTCAAGAGCTCTAATGCACTAGCATGCTAGCCAGCACTAATGTCATCGTATCATGTAAACAATCTCTCTCTCTCTCTCTGTTTTAAGGCAAACAGCATTTTCTGACTTATACTATCCGGGTTAAAGGTGCAATGGTGGTATTTTTTTTTTCTTCCCTTGTACAAAAAACTTTAATATGACAACATGGTTTAAAAAAGGTTTCCGCAATGTCCTAAGCACAAGTGTATTGGTCATGTGAAAAAATAAATACCCCATGGAATTTTTTTTTAATAAACATATTTGGACAAGCAAACATCTGATCCTCTTTGAAACATTGCCTATTAATAAAGTTGATATACTCCATCAAATGACACACACAAAATTGACATTTTGTAATAATTAAAAAGAAAAAAAAAAAAAAACAGATCAGTCGTATGGAAAAAGTAAGTACACTCCTACATTTATCATGTGTTCAAATCCATAAAATTAGAATCAGGTGTTGAAGATTGGATGCCAGTGATTAGAACCTGCTTAGTGAGTGCAGGTGGAACCGATCTTATTTATACCCCTCTCATATCTAGTGTCTGGTGTTCACTTTGCTATTGAGGTGTGTGGTGTCATCATGCCAAGATCTAAAGAGTTCTATAAGGCCTTCAGAAAAAAGGATGTGGATGCCTAGGAGTCTGGCAAGGGATTTAAAATGATCACCAAATTATTTGAAATGCATCATTCCACTGTAAGGAAAATCATCTACAAATGGCGCAGATTTCAAATGACTGCCAATTTGTCCAGGACTGGCCGTCACGGCAAATTCAGCCCAAGAGTAGTCGGTCTAATGCAAAAAGAAATCTCCAAAAACCCCAAAATTTCATCACAGGATCTGTTAGTAAGTCTTGCAAGTGTTGGTATCAAAGTGCATGCTTCTACAATGCTTCCTCAAATTTGACCTGCATGGCAGGAAGGCATGCCAGGAAAAAGCCTTTGCAAGACTACAGTTTGCCAATGAGCATATAGGCAAAGACCAGGCCTTTTGAAATAATGTGCTCTGGACAGACGAATCAGAGTTGTTTGGCCACAGTAACAGCAGACATTTTTGGCGCAGACCAAAGACTAAGTACAGTGATGTAAATGTTACGGTTTAGGGTTGCTTTGCTGCCTCAGTGACTGGACAGCTTGTATTCATTGATTCAACTATGAATTCTGTATTATATCAAAGAGTGCTTGAAGATAATGTGAGGTCATTTGTCCGAAAGTTGAAGTTGAACTGAAAGTGAACATTTCAACAGGATAACGATCCTAAGGACACTAGCAAATCCACCAAGGAATGGATCAAAAAGAAGAAATGGAGGGTTATGAAATGGCCTAGTCAAAGCCTTTATTTGAATCCCATTGAAATGTGGGGGGGGGATTTGAAATGGGCAATACATACAGGCAAATCCTCAAATATCTTGCAACTGAAAGAATATTATATGGAAGAGTGATCGAAATTCCAGCAAGCCTGGTGGACAATTACGCAAAACACCTACAATGTTAGTTCTGCTAAAGGGGGCAATACTAGCTTCTGAGGCCAAGGGTGTACTTACGTTTTCCACAGAAGAACATCACATCTATTGATATTTCTGTTGAATAAATGATTGAAAAAGCAAATTTTCCTTGTGGTTTTAAGAATATCAACTTCATTAATAGGCACCATTTCAAAGATGATCAAATGTTTGTTTGTCCAAATATATCAGACAACAGTTTCCATGGGGTGTACTTATTTTTTCACATGACTGTGTGTCACTGAGGATCTCATGGTCCAGAAGGCATGTTTGTGCTTGGATGGGCCTCCTATCAGTCAAAAATTTGGCAGAGGCTTGTTAGCCTCCAGTGTATCCAGGTCATTCTCATGTTAGCAAAAAAAAAAAACTATACTGTGTTTTAGGAATCTTTTTTTTATTTTATTTTTTTTACGTGAAATCAGAATACACACTGGCAGCGCATTTCAAAGGTGGAGTAATTCATCACCAGTGAAGGGGATTAAAGTAGACACAGAATTAGCAATGTTGCTCAAGGACAGGTCTGTATAAATCTTTGATCTGTCTGACTGGCTGGCTTTGCATAACGAATCCAATAAATACATTTTCATCACTTGGGGAGCGAGGTAAGGACATGCTTTGGATGAACCACCTTTCTGTTCTTCTGGTCTGTTCTTTCTGAGGAGACTTAAGAAGTTTGGGACAAACAGAGCAACCATAGTCAACTTTTACTGGTGCACTATAGTGTGTATCCTGACTGTGTGGTGACCACTGTGTTCTGGTGTCCTTCAGAGAAGGACATGAGAGACCCTGCTCATTCCCATTTCTCCCCTCCAGCAAACACCTCTGTACCATCACAGTATACACCTCCCAGCTAAAGAACAACTACTTCCCTCAGGCCATAAGGATTCTCAACAGCAGCCGCTAACTGACCCACCTGAATAAACCTCCAATGCAACTGCAAATCTCACATATAGCATATAGCCATACATCGGTTCCTTATTATCTTGCAGTTGTTTACATTTATTATTCTAACTAGTCTACTCTTGGTTATTATGCATTTCCCCACTATTGTTATTTTATCAATTGAAAATTTTAACCTAAGTAACATATTCAATCAATGCTAATTTTTGCTGTACCAAAAATGTATTATATTGAAACACCATGCTATTATGTTGTATTGAAATTTTAATTTTGTGTATTGTTACATTCATAATGATATTGTCATTTAATTCAATGTGCTGTCTGTACTGTATATACATTTAGTTGCTACTTTATTAGCTTTAGTATCCTCCTTGTAATATTGGCCCTTTTATCAGGTAAACCTACCATTTTGGTCATTTTGTATATAATTACAGTAACTAACTTTACTTTTTTTATTTATTTATTTATTATTATTTTTTTTATAAACCTATTGTATGCCTACAAAGAGACCACTGTGGCAGATGAACTTGATAAAATGGCCAGTGAGTTTAGCCTTAAGGAAGTACATGATGTTAAAGGAGTTATGGGCAATATTAGCTGAAAAATTATCCATGGATCCACACTTTGAAAATCTACCGGAAATAGTAGACTATCCGCGTACCTTTGGGAACTTCTGAATGGTCGTGCACATGCTGCCATTTCTTTGAATTATTTGTTGTTGTTTTTTTGCAGTCTTCATTCGGAACACACAGATGCCTCCTTACGGCTCTCCTCAGCCTGCTTCTGCCTTATCCCCACGCCCGTCATCTGGAG
This sequence comes from Stegophilus panzeri, assembly GCA_024331685.1. NCBI lineage: Eukaryota > Metazoa > Chordata > Actinopteri > Siluriformes > Trichomycteridae > Stegophilus > Stegophilus panzeri. Next base: position 14,143,825 of record JANDJT010000021.1, on the reverse strand, counting down.
GCCAAGTGCATGCTGGGATGGGTCATTATCCTCAGAACAACTCTATGGGCAATTATGTGCCACAGGGAGGACAATATGTTCCTCAAGGTAATACATGGACTTTGTATAGTTCTTAGTGTTTATAATTTGCACTTGCATACCTATTCTGTTTTCTCCTTATTTGAGTTCTTAAATTCTTTATCTTCTCAAACAGGCTCTCTGATTAGCATTGACACATACGGTGGGTTCATAAAGTATTCAGGCCCCTTCCGTTTTTGCACTTACTTGGATTTACTTTGTTGGTTATAAACCTACCTACTCAGAGTAATGCATAATGACCAACACAAACAAATTTTTGCAGATTTGTTTAAATGAAAAACAGAAATCAGAGTGTTAGAAATGATTTTATACACTCATCTCGATCCATCTCTTGACAAAATTTGATCATGGAGGTCTATGGAGAGTTCCTTGGACTTCATGGCTTTTTGGTCTGGCATGCTCTGCGAATCGTAGGACTTCAAACACACCAGTGTGTGCCTTTCTAAATCATGTCCAATTAATTGCATTTGCTACAGCTGAATTTACTCCAGTCAGGTTCTAGAGACATCTCGAGATAATCAAAGCAAACGGGATGCACCTGAGCTCAATGTGAAGAGTCTTAGCCAAGGGTCTGAATACTGTTCTAAAGGAGAGATTTCAGTTTTTGACTTTTGTCAATTATATTCGGCAGAAAAATTCTAAAAACTTTTCACTTTGTCATTATTGTTTATAATTTTAAATGAAATATATAACACAGTGAAGTTATAACTGGTCTGAATACTTTCTGAACTCACTGTGTATATCAGTCTTTTTATCCTTGCAGCGATCTCCTCCAGCTTGGTGCCCAATACGGGTGTAAACCTCAGGCGTCCACAGGATGTGATAGTATTTCTATTCATAAGGCAACAATTTAATATTTGAAGATACCAACCTGCTGTGAATTTGCGATGATACGATACAATTCGATTTAGTAGCCTCTCATCTATGTGTGTCAATATTTGTCCAACTTTGTTCGGAATCTGGGTTACGCTTGCCGTTAATTCGTAAATAATGATGATGTAGTGAAAGTATTAAAGTTATGGGCAAATAACCTTGTTAGCCTATTAAATTATTTAAACATCTGTTTAAATTTTTAATTTATTTTAAACACCAATGGTGCATTCAGACCTCACCAACACACATATGTTAGCAAACAAAATTTTGCTCTTCTAGCGGAATCAAAAGTCTGTTAAAGAGTCTTCCAAAACAATACATATGTGGTTTATGTAGAGTTTGTGCATTTAATCTCTGTTATGTACTTAATTTTAAAATGACTAATACATTCATAAGCATACACATCCTGTGTCTCACTGCACTGTGGATTCATGACTGGCTCAGGATAATTTGTGCTGTTGCCCCATCCGGACAGTTCACAGATTCCAAGGAAATCTACTGGTAGACTTTAGACTTTAAATAATCCACAATTTAGCTGTCTGCAGTCGTGGATATCTCCTTGCTGGTGTGTACATGGGTTCACAAAACACGTGCCTTCTCCTTGCGCAGGCTCAGTGCCGACCAATTAAAAACAAGCTTCCTTGCGTATTGTTCCTCGTGTAGGTGCGCGCACACATGCATAGTAGAAAAATGTGGCTGATCAGGTCAATAATAAACAAAAATTGTAGTGTTCACTTATGGTGAACATTTATGGTGACGCTGTGTTTAGGCTTTGAACATTAAGGTTAACCAGATTCTCCAAATACAAACCTCTCTGTTTTAGGAGAGAATGATCTTTCTGTGACAGTGGCTTTAGATCATTTGACCATTGATCTTTCTTATTGTTGCTCTCCGATAATAAGTGGGAGACAACAAAGTTAGCTGCCTGCCTGCTCCTATTTATGTATCTGTCGTCTTGGACAACCTTCACAGTTTACACTCTTTCCCACAGGCTACCCGAGGCAGCCAGGCTATAGTGGCATGACTGGTCCTAACTATCCTGGTGGTCCAAGCATGGGCAGCCCTATGAATCCCATGTCAGGACAGGGAGGAGGGGGTGCGTATAGCGGTATGCCTCCTGGGCGCATGGGTCCAGGGCAGATGGGCTCAAGACCGTACGGTCCTGGCATGAGTCCCAACATGGGTGGCATACCACCTCAGGTGGCTTCCGGCATGTGTCCTCCACCTGGCATGAACAGAAAACCCCAAGATCCAACCTCAGCGGGCATGCACCCTGGTCCATCTAACTCGATACATAGGTAGGATCCTGGAGCATTTGATCTCAATTATTACTGAAAATGAAGTACCAAGTAAGCATTCAATCATACCCTCTTTTAGATTGTGTAATGGTACCAGTGGAAGCAGGTATTCCCTGGGGCTTGCAAAGTTGCTTTGTAGTGGTAGGGGCAAGTAGTCAACTAATCCAGCACTCATGTAACTTAACAAATGATTAGGTACTTGAAAATCACAAGCTGATTTTTTCACACAGAAGTAAAAATAAAAAGGCCTACTTCATATACTTTACATAAAATGTTCTTGGCACTCAAAAGGCAATCCAAAACCCCAAATTTTCTATATTTCTCCTAGATGTTTCATCAGATACTTACCATACATGTTAAATAAGAAGCCGTACTTGCATACATATGGGAATCATTGTCATAATACCACCACATGGTAACAGCCACATGGCTTATAAATCTTTTCAATATTGTTCTCATAGATTAGTTTTATATCACATTTAGTCAGCTTGATGTCAACAAATTCTTGATGTTAGATTGCAAACAAGTTGCTATTTTGAATGTGATCAAATAACTTGTGATGCAGTCCAAACAGTAGATGTTGTGTAATACCCATTTATGGTGTAGAATATGGCTCACATGCATGTTCCATAACACCACATGCTCATACTGGCAAATTGTCAGAGATCCATCCACCTTTTACATTCTTTTCCATAAATAATCTCAAAATTCACAAGAATTCAACACACTCACACTTCACTATTGTGAATACAATTTGACAACATTAAAAAATGTGCATTGATTATATGTTCAAAGGCAATTTCATGGCAACACAATTAATTAATTAATTAATATGGAACTGTTTAAGCATAACATTTTCCTTAATTATTCCACAGTGCATCATGTGATGGAGTGAGCTGTTATTTCAGATATGTATTAATGCACTGTTTCTCATGCCTTTAACATGCCAACAAAGTAATAACACCCCTATTGCTAAAAGGAAGTAACACTCATGTAACACACAGTTTATTGATTTTAGATAACCTTTACCATGGGTTGTCTTAACTGATAGCACATTACATTTACATATATCCAGAGCGACTTACACTTTCTCATTTTATACAATTGAGCCACTTTAGGGCTCAGTGCCCTAAAGTGGTAGTGCCGGGATTTGGACTCACGACCTTCCGTTCAGGAGTCCACAGTCTTAACCACTGAGCTACCACTGCCGACATTATAATGTGCAACTGACGTTGCCCCACCCTTGGTGTTTGGACCCACCAGTCACTGAGGCGCTTGCCATGCTCAATACCTCATGAATTTGGCACACAAATCACAAGTCACAAAATATTTTTTGTAAATGCAGCATTCAGTTTGACCGAAATGCATCAATTTTGGCAGGCCTGTTGGTTTTCTTAAGACGAATTTCACAATCCCACCCATTAAGTCCAACCAACAGAAAGTCGGCCATTTTGGATTTTGTGTGTTTTGATTAGCATCAAACATTTTGAATACCAGATTTGGCCAGCATGATGTGAAGATGTCCATGATGTTAAATTGTGAAGGAGTTCTTGCTATATGTCCGTGTTGAAAGCGCTATACAAATAGAATAGAAAGTAATTGAATATTACACTGCACAAGCAGGAAATATGGCATAATTCCACTGTGCGTCATCCAATGTGGCCCCAAGTTCAATCTCGTCAATGAAGGAGCATAATTGCATGCGCGTGCCAATAGTGATTTTCCTACTCGTAGCCTGAGCATGCCACAGTGGGGTTCAGCAAACCCTTTCTTTTGGGTAATTCACATAACACACACAGAGCACAGTTTATTATATGTACATTTTGCATCATTATAGTGCAGTTACTGTGCAAAACAATGTTATTCAATGTCAAATATGTTTGACATTGTTATACATATTTTTGACAAATAAATGCAGCAGTTGTATTGATGTTTATCAAAGGTAATCATAGTTTTATAATTTTTCACTAGAACTGCCATGCAGGTATTTCATGGCAATGTTATTAATAAATCACTGGTTGAAGATAGATTGTGCCTTAAATGATTAAAATAACAAATCTGTGCCTCCTCCTCCCCAAAGTACATGAGCATGTCCCACTTATCGGTATCATGGTGCAGACCACGTGGTGACTTTATTTAGTATATTTCTTCATCTTTTAATTCCTGGCTACTCCAATGTTTATCCTGATTACTTTCATACTATAATTAGGCATAGACATTCATTGGTTTTATTCAGCTGAATAACTTGCCTTCTCCAGGCCTCCTGGTTATCCTGCTATGACCCAGGGGATGATGGGAGCTGGGTCCCCGTATGCACCGCCTATTAACACCATGCATGGGATAATGAACCAGGCAGGGCCGTACCCCATGGGAGGCAACGTGGCCAACAATTCAGCAGGTGAGCACCAGGCCTGGTGCTTTTTTATTTTTATTTTTTTAAATAAAGATATATAGCGCTAAAGAAAGCTATTCTAAAATATTTACCTTTTACACCAGAATAATGCTTCAGTTAAATGCAATGGGTGAAAGGATAAGTCTGGATACAGGAACTTCACAGTAGGTGAATTTTATTTGCAGAAGTTCTTCAGATGGAGAAATACAGGAGTGTAGTCAGTGTTCTGGGTAGGCTTTCACACATTTAGTTAGACAGGAAGGGAGACAAGTTGCGTGACAAGGTTGGAACTGAACTCTTTCATCTACTGTGATCATCTTGTCTCCAGATTTATCCTGCCACCCTTTGCATTTGACTTGAAGTGTTATTCTGGTGTAAAAGACAACACCGTGTAAAAGAACACTACGGACATCAAAAATCAAACCTTGCCCAACCTTATGCTGATGACATACTGCAGGTTTTATTGTACTTACCCAAAGCAGTACAGTAACCTGGCACAACATGTTTTTGTTATAGTTCTATATTTAATATTTGTGCGCCAAAAAATAAAAAAAGCAACAACCCTGAAAGACTTTAAATGTGACATGTCATGGGTGTGTCTAAGATTCCTGGACATGAGCTTTTGGAAAATTGCTTTCACTGCTTTATTTCTGAATGGCAAAATAATTTGGTATGTTTGTGGAACCTTCAACAGTGCTTAGATTTGTAGCCTTGGGTCTTCTGAAATAAATACTATTTCATGTTTCTCTACTTGCATGCATGTAGAACAATTTTTAGATTTTTGGAGAAATAAGTCTGTGTCTATATAGCACATTTATAACTGTCCACAGTAGTCGCCATGCTTTAGTTAAATTATCATTGAAGGATTCATTATTACAGGTGGTTGAAACTTGCAGACTTGCTGGTAGAAATACTTTTTGCCTGTTATGTTACTCCTTATTAAAGAAGTTCCTTGAACGATTCATGTGCCAAGTTGAATTGTGTAATGCAAATGCATATAGTGCACAAATGCTTCCTTCTGTCTTCCAGGTATGGCACCCAGCCCAGAGTTTGCCATGGATAAGGTTAACCAAAACCAGAAAACAAATAATAAAGCTGATGGGACTCCTAAAACTGAATCAAAAAAGGTAAGGAGCTCTATGAATGTTTGAATTAACTGTAGCAGTAATAATGCATGTGGTTGAGGCATGGCCTTTAAGACTAACAAAATAATTCATATTTAGGTTGTAGGAAAGCTTTTCTAGTGTTACGCTACTTAAATTCAGATGTTCACTTACCACATGTTAAGGATTTCTTGATGAACTGTTAATTTTGTTTTTTTGTCTTGTTGCCTCTGTAGAAGTCAAATTCGTCCACCACCACAAATGAGAAAATAACTCGACTATATGAGCTGGGTACTGAGCCAGAGAGGAAGATGTGGGTGGACCGTTACCTGGCCTTTGCTGAGGAGAAAGCCATGGGCATGACCAACCTGCCGGCAGTGGGCCGCAAGCCTCTCGACCTCTTTCGTCTCTATGTGTCTGTTAAAGAGATTGGTGGCCTTACACAGGTGAGTGTGTATACACACACATGACGATGAACAGTTGTTTTAGGAGATTTTGTAATTTTAGGATGATTTATAAACCTAATAGTTCTCAGAAGGGAGTGTTCACAAGGTGTAGGGTTCCATTAATGAATACATGAACACATTGTCACTTTACAACCTGAAACTGGAATAGACTTAATTTGGAGTTTGACCCAATTTTTTTAAAGACACAAAATGGCTAATATTTGAAGGTGCAATATAATTTTGTGACGCATTTAAATAAAGAGGCGGTTATCTGGGTGTTTTTTTTGTTTTTTTTGCCATAAGTGTTGTCATCCACTCTAAATTGGATTTGAAGTCTGGGTTTTTACTGGGACATTATAACATTTTCAGGTTCTTGGTTTTGAACCTCTCAAAAACAAGCCTTGTAGCTATGTAGTTTTGGCAGTATGCTTAGATTTGTTGTCCTGTTGAACGGTGACCCCCTGCCTCGGTCTGAAATCTCTTGCAGACTAGAGGTTTTCTTCAGGACTGCCCTATATTTGGCCTCATCCATCTTGCCCTCAAGCCTGACTGGTTTCCCAGTCCCTGCTGATAAAAAGCATCTGCACATGATGCTACCTGCACCATGCTTCATTGGGGGGATGGTGTTTTAGGGTGATGAGAAGTAGTGAAATATTTCAAATTCTTTTATATATATATTTTATATATTATGTTATATTTATATATATATCTTTTATATATTATATATAGATTATAAATTCACCTTTATCCCACATATGAAGATGTTGAGGAAAACATGTTTTAAAACAATTAATATTTTGAAAGTGCTGACCAGTAGAAAATGGGGTGCAGACACTACCGGTCTTTTACAGCTCTACAGAACATTAATTAGATGTCAACTGGATTACGGGAGTATTGTGTCTGTGGTCAGGCAAGGAAGTCATATATTTGAACACATGACACAATACACCATCAGGGAATGCATCTAGCTCTTAGAGCCTTCAGAACAAGTCCCATTCAGAGCCTTTATACAGAAGCCGGTGAACCTTCCCTCCAGAATAGGCATCTGGCCTTACAATACACAGTCAAACTCAAAGCAAAACTAAGTAATCCGGCCTGTACACCAGTATTCCAACCAGACTGTTCCTATCTGTATGAAGCTAGACCTAAAGCAATCAAACCCCTTGGAATATGGATTAAACCATACTTGGAGAATTTGAACATAAAACTGGACAGCATAAGACAGTATCATTTTTGGCCTGTTCCCCACTGGACCTTGAAAAATCGGAAGAAACACTTCAAAATGTGTATCAACAGGAATTCTTTGAACTGAAATGTAATTTCCCACTACATAGTACAGTATTCACGGATGGATCCAAAACGGATAACAGTGCATCATCAGCAGCAGTAGTGATTGGAGATCAACAGTATGGCAACTTGCCTCTATAATAACTATTGTTTCTCTCATCCTATTGGCATAAAGCTTAGCAACTTTGTCCAGGCTATGCGTCCAAACACACAAAACTAATGACAACTGGTTTTGTTGACTTTTTGGTAGTTAGTTAAAACTTACATCAGTGATATACTGGCCAGATCTCACTGGCCATAGAAAATGATTGGACCAGACAAAATAAAGAAGATACAGAATAAAAATTCTCGCTGTCTTTCAAAGGTTGTAATTTGATGCTGAGCCCTGATGAATTTTTATTTTCTGTGATTTTACACTAAAAAACTAAGAAAAAGAAAAATTATATAGCTGGTCCATATGATTTCTCTAATCATTCTGTCTTTGACCCTGTGACTTGCATGTAGTTATAACTGTCTTTCGTCTTCTGTTTTCCAGGTGAATAAGAATAAAAAGTGGAGGGAGTTGGCGACAAACCTGAATGTTGGGACCTCCAGTAGTGCAGCTAGCTCACTAAAGAAGCAGTACATTCAGTGTCTGTACGCGTTCGAGTGCAAGATTGAGCGTGGTGAGGACCCACCTCCGGATATTTTCAACAATGACCCCAAAAAGAACCAGGCGAAGGTACAGCCACCCTCTCCAGGTCAGTGCACATCCTCACCTTTCGACCTTAGATTCAGGAGTGGCAAAAATTTGTTGTTGAAAATGTTTTGTTTTTTATTAGAAAGGTTAGATTTATTTCACACTTTCATGTCTCACATGTTTGATATGAACATTAACTTATGCTCTTGACCTGTATCTGCATGATTTTATGCATTGTGCTGCCACATGGTTGGCTGAGTGGATAACTGCATAAATGAGCAGGTATGCAGATGTTCCTATTAAAGTGGACAGTGAGTGTATATGGAAAATTATGTGAAATAATTGTTGACGTAATATGATCAAGCAGTATAGCAACACCTTGAGAAAAACTGCAGAAAAGCTTACACCGAATTCATTCAAGTCGTGTCAGTCAGTCATGTTATAAACACTCCGAGGGGTGTTGTCATGCTGGAACAGATTTTGGGCCTCTTAGTTCCAGTGAAGGGAAATTGTAATGCTACAGCATACAGAGACATTCTATACTATTGTGTTTCCAACTTTGTGGTGACAGTTTGGGGAAGAACCACATATGGGTGTTATGGTCAGTGGGCCACACACTGTACCCAAACACACACAAAAGAAAATCTGATTTAAAAAATTGATTTTTCTTTATTCCAAGCCATAAAAACGCAAATATGAGGGATGAACACCATTCCTCCAAAATATATTCCCTCAACCGGTGCTGTGGCAGGGAGAGCTGTCTAACATGAAATTAGACAAAAATCTCCCAGCAGTTTTTAACCCATTTGACATCTGTAGATTTTGTGTATGCCATAGCATATGATTTACTTCATTTTTATACTCATCAAACTGTTGAGGCCTTGTATCCTGTCGAAACTACTCTATTCAGGATAGCCGTTTTTCTTTATAGAATAAAAGTAAAGACATAGCATGCCTGCCTGTATTTATAACCTGTCTTTCTGTATCTTTCTCCAGCGGGATCTGGATCTTTACAGGGCCCTCAGACTCCACAGTCGACTAGCAGCTCCATGGCTGAAGGAAACGATCTGAAACCCCCAACCCCTGCGTCAACACCCCACAGCCAGATGCCTCCTATGCCTGGTGTACGGTATGTCCAAATTTTGAATAGGCTCATCAGGCTCATTAGGCTGATCAGTGACAATGTAGAAGATAAATGGTGTCGTATATAAATCTTCAAACAGGAGCAGTGTGAATGTTCAAGACCCGTTTGCTGATGGTGGAGACCCTGCCTTTGCTAGACGGAGCTCGATGACTCCTAACTCCAGCTTCCAGCCCGGAATGGGGGGCCCACCTGATATAATGAGTCGTTTAGGTCCATATGAGCCTAATAAGGACCCTTTTAGTGGTATGAGGAAAGGTGAGAATTCTGGGTGTTAATTCTGGTGGTATAACTTGCAGCTTTACATCAAATACTGGCAAAGCAGTGGTGAGTCACTGCTCAAATGTTTGTCAAATTTTCCCCACGAACTGCATTCTCTGAACACCTTAACTAGCCTCACATTGTTTTATTTTTGGAAATAAAGAACTTCGGACATTGATTTGCTTGTCAATATCAGTCCCAAAATCTTTGCTAATATTCTAACGATTTTGATTTTAGAGTTAAAGGCCAGGGAATGTTACTTCACTATGTATCTGCTTTACGTTTAGCTGGTGAGCAGTTCATGAATCCGGGACAAGGCCCCAGCAGTGGAATGAGTGAACAATATAACCGAGGCCCTCCGGGACCTATTGCTAACATGCAGTTAGGTCACAGACAACAGTACGGACCATATGGACCAGGATATGACCGGAGGTACGAGCTACTGACTGAGTTGCTGTATGACTCTTTTGTCATGTGCTCACTAAGTCTCTCATTAATTCGGACTACATGTAATGTTTTAATGGACTACTTATGCTCTGATTTATTTTTGCAAAGTAATCTTGTACTGTTTTTCTAAAAGTACAAAAGGAAACTATTGAAACTATTGAACAATTTGCAGGATGTTTAACATGAAACTCAAATTGGAATTACACAAGCATTTATTTTATACTGTGTTTTCTGCAACTTGCTGGGATTATAAATCTTTCTGATAACTGTTAACAGAATCAATAACAATTTTGTGTTCTCGTAGTGTCTTCTATTGTACCATTTATTGACACACTTATGAATCAACTAAATCACAGTTCAGTACTCCATGGATCACTATTTAAAATGTATCCCACATATATTACACGTAGTTAACCGATCATATAAATGTTTCTGTGCTTTCTTTGATTTGCTGCCATCAGCTTACAGCTGTGCTCATTAATTTACATACCCTTGCAGAATCTGCAAAATGTTAATTAAAAAAAAAGAAAAAGAGGGATAATTAAAATTGCATTTTGTTTTTTAACAGATAAACATATAGTCCACAAGACACAATAATAACTGAATTTACACACATGAACCAGTTCAAAATTTCATCCTTTTGAACAGGATGATCGGTGTGATTTTATTATTTTGTTTAAAGATCTTTTCTTTTCTTTTTTTCATTTAGTACTGCCCCTCAGAAGCTTCGTAAGATATTGACATGTTTCCCAGAAGACGAAATGATAACAATTTACACTGATCATCCTGTTCAAAAGTTTACATCTCCCTGGCTCTTAATTTGGTGTGTTAACTTCTGGAGCATCAGTGAATATTTGCACCTTTTGTGATAGTTGTGTACGAGTCCCTCAGTTGTCCTCAGTGTGAAACGATGGATCTCAACACCATATAGCCGCTGTTAGAAAGGGGTCAAATATGCAGAAGAAAAGCAAAGAATGTGCAGGACCTGGAGGATTTTTCTGAAGAACAGTGGACATTTTAACTGCTCAGGACAAACAAGGGACTCATGAACAACTATCACAAAACATAAAAACAACCATTGATCATCCAGGTAACAACACAAAGTATTAAGAATCAAGGGTATGTAAAGGGTATGTATGAGGGGGGAATGAACAAGACAGAACTAGAACAATAGCAAAGTATTAAAAGAAAAAATTTTTACATATGTCCTTCAATATGTTCTTATAGACAAAAGCCAGACATTAGTCCAGATGGCAGTATGTGTCCTGGAGCCCCACATCCAAACACCATGCCCTCTGGACTCATGTCTGGCTCTTGTCTGTAAGGACATATTGAAGGGCATATGTACTTGAGTTTCTTTTAATACTTTGCATTGTTATGATGAATTTTCTAAACCGCGTACAAACATAAAAAAAAAAAAATACCTGGTACATCAGTGTAACTTGTAATGCAATGTAATACAAGCCAAAAAAAAAGCAACAAAGTTTTAAAAGAAAATCATGTACATTTACTCTTATGTCTTTGCAGACAAGAGCCAGGCATGAGTCCAGATGGCAGTATAGGTTCTGGAGCCCCACAGCCAAACACCATGCCCTCTGGTGCTGACACGGGGATGTATTCACCTAATCCACAGCAGCAAAGGTTAACATTGCTTCTTGTCATGTTGATTGCATCTGTAATGTTTATTACCTTGTTCTTAAATAGGTATCATTTAGCCATATTTCTTTTTCCTCAGGCATGATTCCTATGTTAATCAGTTCCCTGGCCAAAGTGCACCCCCTAGTGGACAATACCCAAATCAGCAGCCTGGAATCTACCCACAGCAGACGGTTTGTATAGTACTGAATATGTTCAGCCTTTTGCCCTGATGTTTTCTTTAAGATATAGCTTATGTAACAAGGAGTAACGAAATAATCTTCTAAATAATCTACTTTGTCTACATGTCTTTACATGTTTGTTTAACAAGAAATGTTTCCAAATTCCATCTTGCAGAATTACACGCAAAAGAGGCCCGGAGATGGTGGTTATGGTCCTCCAGCAAAGCGTCATGAGGGGGAAATGTATCCATTCAGTGGCCAGCAGCAACAGGGCCCTCAACCCTCAGGTGGACCCCAACCCCAACAGGACATGTACAACCAGTATAATGCCTACCCTGCCACAGATCGACGTCCACCTGGTCCACAGAGTCAGTTCCCCTTCGGTTTTGGACGGGACAGGGCACCTAATGCCGGAGGTGCTAACTCTCAGTCCTCCATGCCACCGCAAATGATGGGCAGCCCCTTGCCCTCTGTCCCTGATGGCCCCCAAGGTCCCATGTGGCAAGGCAGAAATGACGTGAACTTTCCCAACTATCCCAGTCGTCAGGGACCTCCCGGAGTTCCCACTCAAGGTCCAGGGTACCATGCCACAAACCGTTCTGAAGACATGTTACCTTCAGACCAGCGAATGAATCATGAAGGTCCATGGCCTGGTCATGTCAACCAGAGGCAGCCTCCTTATGGACCTGGTGGTTCTGGCCCACCCATGTCTAGAACACTGCAGCCCAATTTTCAGTCCACTCAAAATCACATTCCACAGGTATCAAGTCCAGCCCCCATGCCAAGAACCATGGAGAACAGTACATCACCCAGCAAGTCCCCTTATATGCACACTGGGATAAAGATTCAGAAAGCTGGACCTCTAGTCCCAGCCGCACATACAGCCGCAACACCAGTACAGCATCCCATGATAAGGAGAGACATAGCCTTTCCTCCAGGGTCAGTGGAGGCGACTCAGCCCATCCTCAAACCACGCCGCCGACTCATAATGAAAGATATTGGTAAGAAGCTGTGTATACATTTCAACATTTTGCTATGGGGTACATGCGTATATACATTGCTTCATCTTTGTTTTTGTGCATATGTATATATAATTGTATATGTATGTAGGAACACCGGAAGCCTGGAGAGTCATGATGTCCCTCAAATCAGGATTGCTTGCAGAGAGCACTTGGGCCTTGGACACGATCAGTATTCTTCTATATGATGATAATAGCATTTCTACCTTCAGTCTGTGTCAGGTGAGATGTTCATGCAATGTCTGCAACACTATGGATATACTGAGCATACTGCTTTGCATCAGGCATGGATTAAAGTGCCTCAAGATGAAAAGCAGGATAAGTGTGTTTAAATTTAGTCTGATTATGCTTTATTTTCTTTCAGCTTCCTGGTTTCCTTGAACTGATAGTGGAATACTTCCGTAGATGCCTCATTGAAATTTTTGGCATCTTGAAAGAATATGAGGTCGGAGATCCTGGGCAGCGAACACTCATTGACCCAGATGCTGCCGACTCGGATATGTCTGATGAAGAAATTCCAGAAATAGGACAGATTGAGGAAGAAGAGGACAAAGAGGAGAAGAGTAGCCAACACTCATTACAGATCCAAGTCAAGCATGAGAAGGATGAGCTTACACATGAACAGAAATCCTGTGAAATGTCTGAAAAAGAGAAGGAAGGAGAAATATCTTCATCTAAAGAGCATGAGTTATCTACTCCCTTTCAGGACAGTAGTGCAGTACAGGAAAAGCTCAAACAAGCTAGCAAATTTGACAAGCTTCCCATTAAGGTAGTGTGGAAGAAAGACCCATTTGTTGTTGGTCACACCGGCAAGTTGGGCCGGCGACAGACTTTTGACAGTGGGCTGATTCATTGGAGCGTTGGTGGAGGTGACACCACGGAGCACATCCAAACTCACTTTGAGAGCAAAATGGAGCTGCTAAAACCTCATAAACCTGTCAATACAGAGGCACTTCCCATAGCGGAACTGGTTAATGAGAACCGAAATAAGGATGAGAGAATCATACCACACCAGCAAAATGAGCAGCAAACAGAGTCTCAGCCTTCCTCAGGCCAACCATTGCAGGAGAAAAACACCACAGCTATTGCTAGTGCATCTGCTACCATAATGGCCACTGTTAATGATGTGCTGTCTGGTTGGTCGGCATCAGTTGCTGAACAATCTGTGCAGAATTGCATAGAGAAGGAGGAGGAGAAGAACAAGTTCCTGTTTGGGATTGACCCATCACAGCAGATCAGCAGCATTAAGATCCTTGAAGACGAGCCACACAGCAAGGATGAGTCCCCATTGTGCACGTTGTCGGACTGGCAGGACGCGCTAGCCCGGCGCTGCATATGCGTCTCTAATATTGTCCGCAGTCTCTCCTTCATCCCTGGCAACGACACCGAAATGTCCAAACACCCAGGCCTGCTGCTTATACTGGGCCGTGTGGTACTCCTGCACCACCGGCATCCTGAGCGCAAGGAGGCTCCTGTCACCTATGAGAAAGAGGAAGAGGAAGATGAAGGAGTCAGCTGTGAGCAACATGAATGGTGGTGGGACTGTCTGGAGGTTCTGCGAGAAAACTGTCTGGTCACATTGGCGAACATCTCAGGCCAGTTGGACCTGTCCATGTACCCAGAGAGTATCTGCCTTCCACTGCTGGATGGTCTTCTCCACTGGGCTGTCTGCCCCTCAGCAGAAGCCATTGATCCTTTCCCTACGTTGGGGCTTAATGGAGCAGTTTCTCCACAGAGAATGGTTCTTGAGACCCTTAGCAAGCTCAGCATCCAGGACAATAATGTTGACCTCATTCTGGCCACTCCACCCTTCAGTCGCCTGGAGAAATTCTACAGTTCACTGGTACGCTTAATTGGTGACCGTAAGGTACCTGTGTGCCGGGAGATGGCAGTGGTGTTGTTGGCCAACCTGGCCCAGGGTGACAGCCTGGCAGCTCGGGCCATTGCTGTGCAGAAAGGCAGTATAGGGAACCTCCTGGGGTTTCTGGAGGACAGTCTAGCAGCCACACAGTTCCAGCAGAGCCAGGCTTCACTGCTGCATATGCAGGGGACACACTTTGAACCCACCAGCGTGGACATGATGCGGCGGGCTGCACGTGCCCTGCATGCCCTCGCCAAAGTAGAGGAGAACCACTCCGAGTTCATGTTGTACGAGTCACGGCTACTGGATGTCTCTGTATCCCCCCTCCTGAACTCAGGAGTGTCCCACGTGATCTGTGATGTACTGTTTCTGATTGGCCAGTCATGACAGCTGTGGGGCTGAGCTTTGTCCCCCTTCTCCCTTTTAAACCCCTTGAATCTGTGTGAATGGAGAAATGTAACAGCGAAAACTGACTGTCCTTTTTTTAATTTATGCAAAAATCACCTCAAATTCCACTGATTGCTCTTTCTACCATGCTTCTTTCTAAAGGAAGGATTTCACAAAGTGGATTTAACACTTAAATAAAATGAAGAGAAACTAATGTGGATACATGACTTATGACCTTGGGAGAGTGTGATGCCATTTTGGAAGGATGTGTTTTTTTTTTTTTTGTTTTTTTTTTTAAATAAATTTGCTAAAATTAAATAAATTAAAGATTTCAAACAAACTTCTTTCACGTTGTCATAAAAAGCCA
>JANDJT010000021.1:14111013-14123865 GCA_024331685.1 Stegophilus panzeri | reverse complement strand
TGTGTTGTGTTTGCAATTGTTTGATCTCCGTAAGAGCAGAGTATTTTCATTATTTATTTATTTATTTATTTATTTTAGTTGTAGAAGTATTAGATGTACTAGTAGTGGTTGTAGTATTAGTTGTAGTAGTAGTAATAGTAGAATTAGTAGAAGTAGTAGTAGTAGTTGTTGTTGTTGTTGTTGTAGTAGAATAGTAGTATTAGTAGTTGTAATATTAGTATTAGGAGAAGTCGTAGTAGTATAGTAGTAGTAGTTATAGTACAACAACTACTGCGCCTATCCATCTTTTTACAAAATATCAAAAGGTTAAACCATAAAGACAATTTTCACAGGCTTCTTTGCTCATTTTTACCAAGGGTGCCAATATTAGTGGATGGCACTGTACATATGGGTGTGATGGTCAGGGCCAAATAGTGTTTTATTACAAATATGGTTAAATGAAGAGTACTCCTTTATAGCTCAGTGATCATGTCACTAGATGACACTATGCCCAGATGTGTATGGACTGATAACTCCCTGGTGAAGTCTCACAATATTGCATCATGTTTGGCATACATTGGCAGTATGGCAGCTATTCTGCTGTTAGCACTGGGGCAGTTCCATCAATTTTCAGATGTTGACCCCTCTGGAAAGGAGCATCTACCTTCTGTATTGGTGCCTCTCTTAGGACCAGCCACAAAAGAAGCCTCAGACAGGAAGGTGCAGGTTTCAGAATTACAAAGCCAACACGGTCACATGAACCATCCACATGGTACCTTTAGCACACCACACCCAGGTTCTGTGTTCCGATGCCTACAGAGGCGTGTCTGCCTCATCAATCTTTATAGGATACGCAGTGCTGTTATATTGACAAAGGAAGGTTGCAAAAGTATTAAATGCAAGGGTGCCAATGAATGTGACACACGGGCTTGTTGAAAAAATATTTATGCTAAGCACTTTGGGGTTATTTTAACCCTTTTTTAAAAAATGATTCTTCAAATATTTTCTTAGAATAAATTAAAGGTTACATTTCTCTTATTTTCAGTGAGATTAATTAACAACAGCTTGCCATTTATGTGTGTATGTATGTATTATTAATAATAATAATAATAATAATAATTATTATTATTATTATTATTTAAAGATTTCACTGTTTTCTTTGTACTGCAGTGAAAGAGGTCATGTCCTGTTTTAATTTTGTCACTGATCACATTTTTAGTTTCAAGCTGAGAGTGGCGTTTGAAGTTCCCTGCAAGTGTGTCCTATTCAACTTTCATCAACCTGGGGTAAACGGATGAATTGACTGCATTACTCATAGATGACTTTACCAGTCACACAGATGCCAGTATGTTCTATACTAATGACTAGAAGGTCACAAGTGCAATTTCCCAGGGGACTGGTTGATCTAAAGTTTTAATAATTCTATAAAATGACATAATACAAAGTCCATCTTTGCCTAAATATTTAAAAGTACAAACATTTTACAAAACAACAAATCTACGAGTTATTGCACATTTTCTTTTGTTGTTTAACTACAAGGTTGTATTTTTTTCCATCACTTGTATAGAAGTTAAGACCAAACACAGTAAGACTTTCCTAATCCTGTGCCATGCAGAGCAACAACCACTCCGCATGTTTTCTTACCATGAACCTTCATCTTACAGATGGTTGTATTGATCACAATTTCTTTAAATAAGTGCAGATTTTTACATAGAAAATGTAGCAGAAGGTTGTGGCTTTTTTGAGTAATGTCACTTGCATGACATATAAAGTTATGTTCATCTACATGAGGCCAAACTCTCTACCATAGAAAATATACAGCTATTATTTAAAGTTGGTTTACGTACACAGTTCTCACTCAAACACATGTGAAATGTTATGTTTGTGGCAGGGATAATGTTTCAGAAACATGAAGGACACTATGTACAAACCTATGTATACACTATCAGAGAGTTTTGAAGCTCTGCTGCTGTACAGTTTTTGTGCTACAACCAATTTTATGGAAACAGGTTCTGAACTGTAAAACCTTTTCATGTTGGAAAGAGCTCATGCCAACAAAGTCTGACATGTGCCATTGGAGGAAAAAAAGTGCAAGAAAGGGATTAAAAAAAGGCGAAGATGATTCCCTCAGACTGTTCTACTTGTCGATAAGGCCAGCCTCTTTAATCTTAATGTAGAAGTACTTCTCCAGCAGGTTAGCGCATTTGTAGTACTCGCTCTCGGGAGGGTTGTATTCCCGACAATTAGTGAAGATTCGCTGCATGTCCGCCATGAAGAGCTTCCTTGTAGTGTAGTATCGACTCTTCAGGCGCTCACTCATAGTCTTCAAGTCTACACAACATTTAAAAAAAAAAAAAGGGTCATAATGGAAAACATTTAAATATATATGCACAGGAACTATTTCAAATTGTATATACTGAGTTTATAATTGCAGTCCTGGCACACATGGTGACTTTTAATGGGTTGAAGCTTGTAAGGAGCAGGCAAAGCACTACAATGTACAGAGTACCAAGCACAGATTTACAGCTTAGATGCAGTGACACAGTACAGAAACAGCATTACAAAGGAGACTAATTATGTCATCTAAACTCAGGGGACATTAAAAGTTACAAACTAATTTAGCATGTGGAAAAAGTGATAGCGCTAACACACCAGATATGGCTTTTATTTGGTTGCTCATGAAGTGAAAAACAAAAGGCACCTGTGAGAATTCATACAGGATTTACAATCATGAACACAGACCTATGGAAATCCATAATGCATCCATTATATAATATCTATAATATGTACATTTCTAGTGGTTTATCAATATCCTTAATATAATTTAACAGCTTTTCATATATCTTTACAAAAATAAACTATACCATAGACTACTCTTAAAAGATGGACAAAAAGACTATGATGCTCATACTGAACATCCTTTCAACACACACAGTATTTTTTTACTGTATAGTGTGCAACTTTGCAAAACACAGGGACTTATAATCTGGGTGTCATCCAGAAAAGGATGGATTCACATTTAAGGTTTCTTCCTCATGTGTCCTCGGTTTCTTTGCCACTGTGGCCTCCGGCTTGATCATCAGGGACATCTGAACAGGGTTTCACAGAGTTTTTTTGTTTGTTTGTTTGTTTGTTTTGCTGCCAAAATGCTTGGTTTTGCTGTGGCTTTTTTCAAAAATTGCGATGCAACTTGCAGAGTTTTTTGAGATATTTTTTTTTTTTTTTTTTTTTTTTTGCGAAAAACTATTTGAATTCATGAAATTGTTGCAGTTGCACAAAATTGTTTTGTTTTGTGAAGTTTGTTGGTAAATGAGACCTTTTAGCTTTACTCATGTTTGATGCACATGAATTGAAGGTGGCTTTGGCTGATTGTGCGTTGTGTTGACGTCACATGACACGCCTTATCCCAAATCTGCAGAAAATCTTTTGCATTCATTTCTGTAATCACAAAATCCTAGAGGGACTGATTAATCTACATCCAGTTTTTTGTAAAGCTGTCTATTGTTAAAGGCAAAGTAAAATAGAACTGAATTCAACTGACACCATCCCAAACCTTGTATATTAAATAATATAAAAGATACTAGATTCTACTGATTTCATTGTTGTGTTTTTTTGTGTGGTTATTTTCTAATATTCACAAGCATAGAGCTGTGAATGGTGTGCTATTAAAATCATTCCTACCCATAGGAAAGCGAATGACTTTGTAGTAACCAGGTGCGTCGTTCTTCTTTACAGGTTCCATAAAGGGCCATGCATTCTGGTGGGACTGATGGAAAGGAGTGTGTGTGTACGTGTACACGTACACGTCCGTACGTACGTACGTATACATATATACATACATACATACATACACACATACACACACACACACACACACACACACACACACAGACAGAGAGAGAGAGACAGAGTGAGTGAACAAAAATCAGCACATATTATAAGGAAATGCTCAAACATTTGCAGTAAGTGTGTATCACCTTGACTTGCTGTAGAATGGTTTTTAAGGTGCTACATAGTTGATCTGGATCTTTCACCTCTTTACTGTAACAAACCAACACCAAACAGATTCTTGAGAATTTCTCACAAAAACACACACTAAAACAAATGAGTAACTCAAGTTACATGACTCAACCTAAGTAACTCTCAAATCCCAAACCTTTGTTATGAAAAAACAACCCACACCCACCTATTTATATATTATATATATCAAACATGGCTAATGTCACAGCAGTTCTCAAATCCACATTCTGCACTTTTTTGTGTACCTCAGTAAAGCAACAATACACAAAATACAAATTGGATATGATACGGTGGTGTGTTGACAAAAAAAGAGTCAACGTAATAAAAGTACAATAATTTACAAGTAGAAACTTAATACTGGCACAGTGTTTGTGATCCATTCAAACTCTAACCAGCGTATAACAATGTAACACTTTGTTCCATAGCCTCAGATTCTTGTTCTTGGCTGACAGGAGTGGAAACCATTGTGGTCTTATGCTACCCATCGACCTCAAGGTGTATGTTATGAGAGGGGCAACCCTCCTATTGATGAAATCCGATCACTAGGGGTCAGTACTGACTCCATGTGTGAATCACTTTAGATGTGTGAAGAGAATTCAAAAGCTCATCTATCATCTTTTAGTTTTAGCTTGCATGCGAGGTGCACATTTATTGAATATGTTTTACACAATATTAAACATCATTATGCTGAAGTATATATATTTTTGTTTCATTTTAATAGTAAGAAAGGCTTTTAAGCTTTTTGCTTTTAATAGATTATGTTCTATAAGAACACAGTTTAAACATGACTAAATTTGACATACATCTGAATCGAAGTGTTGATTTGCTAATGACATGCTGTATATCATACACTAGGGGTGTACAATTAAAATTTCTGAAGGTCCAGTTACATAAAATTCCAAGGTCCAGATAAGCGATTAACATGACTACATGATGACAATGATTACAGTTACCTTAATGCTACTTAACTGTTAAGTCAGTTAATTAGTTAATGGGTACTAATAAATAAAAGTTGTATTTATATTTTTTTTTATATAATATTTTTATTTATTTTACATATAAAATATATTTTACAGCTGTATTATTTTGAAAATACCTTCAAAATTCTAATCCTAATGATTTTTTTTTAAACTGTGTTTTTAGAAGAGTGAGAGTGGGAGTGAGAGTTTCTTTTGTCTTTTGACTTCATCTTTTTGTTGCCTGTCCACCAACTTCTTCTGAACATGCTTTTACCATCACTACTTCAATGAATGGCTTCTTATGTTTTTCTCAAAACTCAGGCTATTCTGAACACAAGAGCAGACTACTTACTAGGGCTGAGCAATATGACAATATAAAACCAATATTGTGATAACTTATTTCACAGTAAGCCTTTCTGCATTTTTGTTTATATACTGATATCTTTTTGTAGCTTTAAAAAAAAATAAAAAATTACAAACTGACTAAAAGCAGCCGATGTTAAAATTCTTGTACTTTATTTTATAAATTGTAAAATCTTTTCACTGTTAAATTCTTTTTTATATCAAATAAAAATTTTATTCTTTAAAATTGTAGTTGTAGTTTGTGAGCAAACATATCTCGTGGTCTATATTGCGTATTGTAAAAATGCCTTGTTATTCTTGTCACATCACCCAGCCTTAGTTCTCTATTTTTTCCAGTACTCAGTTCAGTCTGCTGAAATACATTTACATTTATTTCGCTTTGCCTACTGATGACCCCTCTGCACATATGGCCGTAATTTGATTGACAAGAAAGAATAAGTATGAAAGAAATTAAAGAGTAACTCTATTTTCAACGCTTACCTTTTCCCCAAAGGTTTCCAGCCTGTTTCACCTACAAAGAGCAAGAAATAAACACATTTAATCAAAACAGAACATAAAGAATACTCTACATTTCCCCCTAACAGAGATATAACATACGTATGCCTGGAATGCTCTCGATGGGAATCTGGCGAACACCCTCCTTAAAACAGGACAGACCAGGATACACCTTGCGTATCTGTGCCTGCTTCCTCTCTATCAGCTTCTTAATGATCTGTGAAGGTAGAGGCACAAAGAAAGTGCATATAAGAAGTAGCACTCTACTGCATTTTACTCCAGCAAAGATGTCAGATGAACAGATAATGCATCTCAACGAATACAAATACGAACAGCAGGCAGAGTATTCTGGGTTTGTTATAGAAAGCTGACCAGAAAGCAAAAGACTTGTGCATGTGTGCGTATCGGGAAGTCATGCAAGCACAGGGTTTTTACTTTTATGTGGAGCTGTAAAGAACAACTTGCAGAAGCTCATGGGCAGGGTTGCCAGGTTTCAGCCAAATTCCTAACCCCAACTACAAAAACAAAATGCACAAAAGACTTGAAACTAGCCTTCAGGCATATGAAAAGGTAGACACAGTTTTCTTCTTTTTCTGTAGGTCTTTTCAGGGGAAACAAGTTAACAGTGGTGCACATTTCTGATTTGCATTATATACCTGCAATACACAGAAATTATACGTGGAACATGGCAACTCTGCTCATGGGACCAAGTTCAATTCAATTGAATTTGATCTGAATAGCGCTTTTAACAATGGACACTGTCACGAAGCAGCTTTATAGAAATATATAAATTCTGGATATAAATTTTAAATTCATAAATTTATCCCTGATGAGCAAGCCAGAAGCGAGAGTGGTGAGGAAAAACTCCCTGAGAAGATATGAAGAAGAAACCTTGAGAGGAACCCATCCTCATCTGGGTGACAACGAATAGTGCGATTATAAATAAATCCCTTCTAAAACTGTATGCCGTATAGTCAAAAAGTGCATTTGTGTAAAAAGGAACTAATGTACATGAGCATCAGTGTCATTTCTGAATGCATTGTAGTTTTAGTTGTATCAGACTAAAGTTATTAACTGTTCAATGACGGAGACTTGAGTGCAAATTGTTCTAAGGCTATCCAAGGAAGAACATCCACAAACAACTTTATGGTTTCTATGTGGTACCATCCACAGTAATCTCATGGTGATCTTTTAGGCTGTCCAAGTTCATTAGCAAGGAAATTAATAGGAGATGCACTATTACTTTAAACAAGAACTGAATGAAGTTAACTGGAAAAGCAAGTCTAATAATACTACTAACCATACTGAAAAATACTGAGTATACATTTTGGCATTTTAAAAATAAAAAGCCCTCAGTGCTCACACACACACACACACACACACACACACACACACACACACGTACACACCTCTTTCTGTTTCTTAATGATGACAGAGAACTCTGTATACGGTATGCTGGGGTTGAGTTCACAGCCCATGAGCGTAGCTCCCTCATAGTCTTTAATGTAGCCCACATACTTGGCTTTGGGGACCTTTATGTCTTTAGAGAATCCCTAAAATGGAAAGAAAGGGAAAGGTCATTAAACAAATCATTAAACTTTCTCAATTGGGCCTGTTGTAGGAGTTTTGTTTCTATTATTTGAAAAATGTTTATTCATGGGAAAACACTGACTAAACGGCTAAAAATGTATATGTAATTTATTCAAACTAGTTTCTAACTTCAAGTGATACAATATTTTTGTAAGAATATTTAAGAAAACTTGAGTGGAAATTGTGTTGGGCTGTGAAAATAAACTTTAATCTTCAGAAAAGAAACAAGACAGATACAACTAATAAGTGCTACAATGTAATGGTTCTGACTGTTGCATGAACTAATGTATTTGCCATACAATTATTGTGTGGGTTTCAGTAAATACCGTACGTCTCTTTAAAGCAATCTTGCACTTTTTCCCTTCTGCCTTACACTGTGAATCATAGCATGTTATATAATCAATCCCTTATGGCATTTTAACTCTTACTTCTGATTCATGAGCCAGTCTGAGTCATTTTATTTCATTGGAATTGTGGAGGGACAAAATTACTGTCACTTTTACAGGAATTTTGCATTTGTGAATAAACATTAATGCGAGTAATGCTTCTCGTGAATTCATTAATGGTTTTTAAAACAGAACACGCTCAATACCACCACCAACTCTCTGACCTGCTTTTTGAAGTAGCCAATAGCGTACTCATCAGCATATGTGAGGAAGTTGAGGACCTCGTGTTTGATGTGATACTCTTTTAGGTGGTTCATCAGGTGTGTTCCATAACCCTGAGAGAAACCAGTCACAAATGTTAACCCAGTGCTTTGAGAGTTCAAACATTTATGAATGAACTGTTCATGAAGCCAATAGTATAGAATCCGAGAGTTACATGAAGCCATTGCTCATAGGAGTTTAACAGGTTAAAAGTCTGAGTATATATGAAATTACATCTGAAATGTCAAGTTCTTCTCACCTTGACCTGTTCATTGGAGGTTACAGCACAAAAAACTATTTCTGTGAAGCCCTGAGATGGAAACATCCGGAAGCAGATACCCCCAATCACACGGCCATCTTTGATCAGAGACAGTGTCTTGTGCTTTCTGTGTGCCAAGGAAGTAGATGTTTATCAGCCAGTCAGAAACAATAATTAAAGTGTGTCTGAGCTGCTGCTCCCTGCTTATAGTTACGACTTCTTTATCAATAAGTTACACCCATTGAACTATTGCAGAGAAAACCCAGTGAAACATGCTCAGAGCAGTGAAGCAGTATGCCTTATTATCCAAATTATAACATCTAAACACAATCCAAAATAATAATACATCATATTATTGCTATATTTTATGTATGATTTATCTGAATGTGATGACATATATTAGAGGTGATGACAGTAAATTAATATTATTATCTAATATTTCACTTTTCACAACACAGTTCAGGAAAATCTAAGATCTATGTTGCGTAGATAAGGCTGCACAAAGCCTAAAATGGCTTAAAAGAGAAAAGCAAGACTCCAGTCTCCAGAACAACTAATAGACAATTAGTGGTAACTGAATAAGACTACAGTACTATGATTTGATATCTGTAGCATCAATATGGACATGCTTGTATTGTTTGTATTGACATCATGCAGAGCACAAACCTATTTCATATCAATCAGCTTATCGCTAGGTTTGTCTTGTCAGTTTCATCAGCTTATTACTGAGCTATGTTATCTTGTTCTTTGTTATGTTCATATAAAGTTTTGTTATTAAATAATTTCGTCTAAATGTGACCCATGTCTGAATTGTGATACTGTCTCAATGATAACAAGCAAAGGTTAAGACACATACGGGTCAAAGACGAGGCGTGTGATGTACTCTTTGGGCATTCGGGGCAGCTGGTGAGAGAAAACATTCTGAAGGCCCACCAGCCACATCAAAATCTTCTTGTTAGGCTTCTGGTTGAGGGAGTTACCAATGACATGAAACTCTATCACGCCTCGTCTCTCTTCCAACCGTGCAGCCTCATCTCGTGCAGAGTGAGCCGAGAGGAGACTGGTCTGACAGACGAAAATGACAAGAGGTTAAAAAACAGCTTATAACCTTCAGGCCTTCGCTTTCTGAGTTGGATGGTTTTTAGTCATCGTTTAGTCCTTCTTCAATGCAATACACAGTTCACAACTCCAAGCAATTTTTCGGTCACATTTAAGCTTCCTTTAGTAACATCAACCACATAGAGAACAAAGGTCACAGACTGTGTACCTCTGGTCCGAGCATGACAGCAGGATCCGTGATGGTGGACATGACCTCATTAATCAGCTCCATAGGAATGTCACCCATGACCCGGGTTTTCTTAGTGTCTTCATGAGACAATGGCTCAGAGGATTTTCGTTTCTCTCCACCTTCACACACGCACACACACAAATGTTTCAGTTGATGCAAAAACATGCTAACTAAACCTGACCTTAAAGTAAACATAACCACCACTGCATCATCCTTCCCATTCTGCTCAATTTGCTCAGAAAAAAACTGATCTGACAATTTCTTCATATTTCCATAGTAGAAATATTTTTTATCTCAATGTACTAATATCCATCAATAATCTATCACTATCATTACCTTTATCAATATAAACAATATTTACAAAAAAAATTATGACATTTAAATACTGGGATTTTCATGACAGCAAGTGTGTGTGGACAAGTCGGAGTGCAATATTTAAGAATTTATGTCTCATATTTATAGACTTTATTTTATGTTGATTCCCACACATTAGTATGACTTGAACATAACATGTAATAGAAATTTTTTATAACTTTAAAAAAAATATATTCTACATTTTTATTCCCAAAATTCCTCAACCTGAAAATGTTCTATAGGAATAATCATTCATGATATGTAAAAAAAAAAAAAAACCCTAACAGAACTTAACTTATGTTAACTGTTTGAGCATTAATGTTATGTTAATTGACTAACGTTTTACCTATGGTAGGTTCCAGAGTTGATGCAGGTTTGCGTGCAGGACTCATGCTGCCTGTTGCCGTCAACCCCACAGGAGAGGATGTAGTGGTGCAGTAGAGTGGCCGGGCCACCTGGGGTGCACTGATCACTAAACCAATCAAAAACAAAGACACATTGAACAGGACCAATCAGAGAACAGATGATACTTTGGATAAATTTTTTTAGAAATTACTGTAGGTACAGTGTTAGCAAAAAATAAAAAGCGCAAAACAAAGTTTAAAAAAAAAGCCCATTTCCAAGCTAATGTAACCTTAAACTCTAACATATTAATATTTTATAATATTTCAAATATCAGGTTTGTTTCATACAATTATCCAGTCACCAATCCTGTGGTAGCAGCACAGTGCATAAAATCATGAAGATCAAGAGCTTTAGTTAATGTCCACATCAAACATCAGAATGGGGGAAAAAGTGTGATCTCTGTGACTTTAACCGTGGCATGTTTGAGTATTTCAGAAACTGCTGATCTCCTGAGATTTTCACCCATAACATTCTCTAGTTAGAATGGTGCAAAACACTTTTTAAAAATCCAGTGAGCGTCAGTTCTGTGGGCAGAAACGCCTTGTTCATGAGAGAGATCAGAGGAAAATGACCAGACTGGTTTGAATTGACAGGAACTGACAGATAAAAGCATCTCAGAAAGCACAACATGTTGAACCTTGATGTAGATGACCTATAACATCAGAAGACCACACTAGGTTTCACTCCTGTCAGCCAGCCAAGAACAGGGATCTGACACTACAGTAAGCACAGACTCACCCGAACTGGACAGTTTAAAGATTGTAAAAAGATAGCCTGGTCTGATAAATCTTGATTTCTGCTGCAACATGCAGATGGTAGGGTCAGCATTTAGCATCAATGATATGAATCCATGGACTCTGTCTTGTGTGAACAGTTCAGGCAGTTAGTGGTGGTGTAATGGTGTGGGGAATATTTTCTTGGCACACATTGGATCCCTTAATATCCATCAATCATCATTTACATTACGGCTACTTCCAGCATGATAATGCACCATGTCACAAAGCACAAGTCATCGCAATATGGTTGACCATGAACATGACAATGAGTTCAGTGTTCTTCAGTGACCTTCCCATTCACCAGTTCAGAATCCAATAGAAAACCTTTGGGATGTGGTACAGGAGATTTGCAGCATGAAAGTGCAGCAGAACAATCTGCAGGAATTGCGTGATGCATTCATGTCATCATGGACCAGAATTTTAAAGGGATATTTCCAACATCTTGTGGAATCCATGTCCTACCCTACCATCATAAATGGTGCCCATGTAGGGATGCACATGGTCAGCAACAATACTCAAATAGGCTGTGGCATTCAAGCAATAATTGACTGCTCACCACAGCTGTACAGAGTGGTTATTTGGGTTACTGTATCCTTTCTGTCAGCTCAAAGCAGTCTGGCCATTCTCTGTTTACTCTCTCTCATCAACAAGGTGTCTGCAGAACTGCACCATTCTGTCCAGACACATCAGCAGGTGAGCAGGTGTTCTTAATAAGGTAATGTATGTGTATTGTGTGTGTATGTGTATTGTGTGTGTATATATATATATAAATTCTATTAGAGCTGCAACAACTAATCGATAAAATTGATAATAATCGATTATGAAAATCGTTGTCAACAAATCTCATTATCGATTAGTCGGTCTGTGCGCAGGACGGGGTGTGTTTACTCAATGTTACTTCAGTTCCGAAAATACGCATTGGAGAGTACAGACCAAAGTTGTGTCCCAAATGATGTACTATACACTTACACTAGTAAGTCTAGTCTATGAATGTTAGAAGGGTAGCATCGTCTCAAATGGAACACAAGCGGGTTTTTTTTTTTTACTAACCAAAAATATACGCCGTTTCCCATGTGATGGCGTATGACATTAAAAGCATGTGATGTGACGCCGCTAGCATTAGCAGAATACCCAGGGTCAATGAAAATGAATTTCTTCAGTTTACTGTTTATGTCAGCGTTACCTTTTATGCCCAACATGACCTCAATCACCATCAGACGGAGGCGTAATCAAGTGAGAGCAGAAAAAAGTGTGCGACCTCCAAGTCCTCTGAGGCATGAGAGCATTTTATATTAAATGCCGCGAAAACGATTGTAAACTGCAAACTTTACAAAGCGGTGATTGTGTAGCACGGAAACACGACAATGATGTGCGAGCACGAATTTATGTTTATATCCAAAATGCTCCACTGTGTGCAAGGGGATGGGAAAACTGGTGCAAGTTGCTTAAAAGGTTTAGATTAATTCAAGATTATTGTTATTATATGCTGCATTTGTGCGCTTGCAGTGTAACTTCTGTGGTTTATTGTAACAGGAGCGATCTGCGAGAAGTGGTCTATTAGTAACGAGGCCACATTTTAATTAAAACGCTACGTTCAAAGTGAACATCACTAAAACAATATGCCTAAAGACAGTGAGTAACAGAAACGATAAAGTGCAGTGAAAGTGTGATTTTATTATTAATTATTTAGTTTAATTATCAGTGCGCATATAAATAT
>JANDJT010000021.1:14093749-14110913 GCA_024331685.1 Stegophilus panzeri | reverse complement strand
TACACACACACACACACACACACACACACGATCAGTTTGTGGATTTTACTTTAAATAAACAAAAAAAATGGTACTGAATTTTTGGGGCTTATTTCATCCGATTAATCGAAAAATTAATAATTAATCGGCTGATTAGTCAATCATGAAAATAATTGTTAGTTGCAGCACTAAATTCTATAGTTTAAATTTTTCACCTCTAGGGATATGTCCACCTGATGCACCACCCATGGAGTCTTCACTCCAGATAGGAGAATTGGGGCTGTACACCTCCTCCTCCAACATGGACAGAAACCTAAACGCATACAAACACACACAATATAACAGTATACACATTTACTAGCTGTGTGAAGATGGAATGTATAATCATGCATGTCCTCACTTGGGGAAGTGTGTGAGGATGAGTGTTCGTTTCTCAGGAGGCAGTTTGTCTTTCTCCTGCCTGGCCTGCTCCAGCAGCTGTTTCCTCATAATGGTGAAGACAGAACGCAGCAGAGTCCGGCCAAAGATCTGCGTGGCCTCATAGCGCGGGAGACTGTCACAAAACTGAGGCACGTTACAGTAGCACAGCCACCTGCAATAGTAGCACACAAACAAAACAGAACAATACAAGGCATTACATGTTAATAAATAAATCAGGTACAGTCCAAAAGGGGAAAAAACAACACTGTGCTGATATAAATGTACTTAATTTAATTTAACGGCTGACCACAAAGCACCAACTGATTACACTGGAAACATTAACTTCTCTGCATAAGCCAGGAATGGTTCCAATATTTTCATTAAAGGTGTTTTTTCCAAGCTTTATTAATGGGAAAACTTCCTTAATCCAAACATGGTGAGTGTGAGCGGTAAACAACTTCCATCTAAGGAGAATAAGGTGCCTAGCAAGGAGTATGGCTAAAGTCTAATTTAAACCCAGCTCAGGTAGGACACCAAAAACAGCCGTGTTGGGATTATAGGTACCTCAAGAATGTCTAAAATTGTGCCGAGTTACAAGAAAAATCCCTCATACGGCCAGAAGCAATGCACTGATCATACATCATATAGAGTGGCATAAAAATCAACACTGCTGCCATTTGGACTCTAGTTGGCAATTAAGCAATATAAAGCAATACTAATTCCAGTACTGCCACCTAGATAAAAATATCAATTCTAGCTACGCATCATGGTTTTAATGTTAACAATAGTCAAAAAATGACAAGTAGGAACCAAACACCAGCAAGCAAAGGCCATTATGAGGCTGAGGCTACCAGCTAATTTAGCATGTTTGGTCAAACTATTCAGCTTCCAGTGACACTTCAGTGTCCCTCTTCCTCTTGCCCTGTCTGGTTTAGTGCAGATGCCTTGTTTTACTACTACAAGACATACGACCTAAAAATTACCTAAATGACTGAAAATAATCAAAAGCACCTGGTGTAGTTGATTTTATAGCCAGCCGCATCATCAATAGGGACCCGCTGCCGTCTCTGCGATGGTGTTTCCAGCTGCCAGAAGTTAATCTGGTTGAGGAACATCTTGGCCAGTTCCACAATGGTCTGTCGCTCTTTTGATGGGAGGTGACTGAACTTGTACTGAACAAAGTTATTCACCCCCTAAAACACACCAGCATGCCAGTGGTTACAATTCTGCATACAGTCCTACAGTAATAGTCACACTACCTACAGGTTTAAATTCTTACATGGCAAAATGACAACTTTTTTCACTTCTGATATAAGCTACATTCTAGACCATATTAAAAGCCATTTTGGTTGATCAAATCAGAAGATGATCAAATTACAAGACAAACTGGCAATAAGACAAGCAGATTGCTAGCCATTACAGTGTGAATCTAACCAAAGCTGTGTATACAGTCATGGGAACAAGAAAGTATCCTCTCCTTCAATTTTTTGTTTTTAACAAACAAACAAACAAACAAACAAACAACAGATTTCATCCATCCATCCAATAGCCTTCAGTCTATTCCAGGGGACAAAGTGGGGGACACCCTGGACATGGTGCCAACCCATTGCAGGGCACAATCGCACACATACACACACACCCATTCACACAGTACAGACAATTTAGAGATGCCAGTCAGTCTACAATGCATGTCTTTGGACTTGCACGGGGACAACATGCAAACTCGACACACACAAGGTGGAGGTGGGAATCAAACCCCGAGTCCTGGTGGTGCGAGGCAAACATGCTACCTACTAAGCCACTGTGCCCCCAAAACAGATATCAATATACAGTCATTTAAAAAAAAAAAAAATTGAATAATAAAAATAAATAAATAAAAAAAGTACATCAATATTCAGAAACCAGGTGGGGAAAAAAATAAGCACACCCTATAATTCAGTAACATGTAAAACCACAACAATAACTTGAAGTAAATGTTTTCTGAAGGAGTTTATCAGTCTCTCACATCATTTTGGAGAAATTTTGGTCTATTCATTTTTACAACATTGATGTTTGAGGGCATTTGTTTCACAGCAACTCAATGGGGGGGTCTGGATTTTGACTTGGCCATTCCAACACCTTTTTTTTTTCTTTAGCCATTCAGATTTCCTGTTGTGCTTGAGATCATTGTCCTGCTGCAGGACCAAATTTCAGCCCAGCTTAAGCTGCTGGACAGATAGCCTCACATTTGTCTCAAGAATATTCTGGTATAAAGTGGAGTTCATCTCAATGACGGCAAGTTTCCCAGGTCCTGTGGCTGCAAAACAAGCCCAAATCATCACCCCTCCACCACCATGCTTCATAGCTGGTATGAGACATTTGTGCTGATATGCTGTGTTTGTTTTTGCCAAACATTGTGCTGTGCATGATGACCAAACTTCTCCACCTTGGTCTCATCAGTCCAAAGGATATTGTTCCAGAACGTTTGTGATTTGTTCAGATACAATTTTGCAAACCAAAGTCATTCTGCCATATGCTTTTTGTAGAGAATGGGCTTTTACCTAGCCACCCTCCCATGAAAGCCACAGTTGTTCAGTCTTTTTCTGATTGTGCTGTCATAAACAAACATTTAATGTGTTTGTAGAGGCCTGTAGATCACATGATGTAGCTCTTGGGTTTTTCTTTATATCTCTGAGCATTAAATGGTCTGACCTTGGACTGTATTTGCTGGGATGCTCACTCCTGGAAAGATTGTCACCTGCCTCGAAAGCTCTCCATCTGTAAACAATCATTTTCATTGTAGAATGGTGAATTTCAAATTGTTTGGAGATGGCCTCATAACCCTTCCCAGATTGATGAGCAGCAACAATCGCTTCTCTGAGGTTATGGCTGATATCCTTGCTTCTTGGCATGATGTAGACACACACCTGAGTGCTCCATAACACCAAACTGCCAAAAGTTTCATTGAGATAGTCACACTTCTTGATGATTAATTAATCTTGTGCACATCATTAGTAACACATGGCTGCTAATAACTCTCATAATGATTGTGGAAGGAGGAAGGGTGTACTTAATTTTTTCCCACCTGGTTTCTGAATGTTGGTTTACTTTTTGGGAAAAAATTACTACATATTGAAATCTGATGGGGTTTTTTTTGTCTACTGAGCTTATTTGTTTATAGAAGTTGGTGAGGACCACGCAATTGTTATTTAGGCACTGATAAATAAAAACAGAATTGAAAGAAGGTGTACTTTACTTTTCCCATAACTGTACATGCATGTGGGGGCAAAAATGGAGACAAACATGAGCTATATTTGTTAGAAATGTCTTATTCAAATATTTTACACTCCATCAAATTTTACTGGAAACTGATATCAACAAAGTAAAAAAGTGACTTTTTTCAGTTCACATTATTCATGTACTGGTGTAGTTCTGTGCCATTTACCTGCTCGATGCTGGGTTTCTCAAACGGTGGGCTCTCTAAAGCCTCCACCACAGGTCTCCCCATTTGCAGGATGCATTTCCTTAGCAACTAAGATTTAAAATGCAGTTAGGGCTTATCTGGTACTGACATACTCCACATACACCACATCTGTCTAAACAGAAGACAGCATGGACCTACATACTGTAGATGTCAGTTTAAACAAACAGGATGGTAGTATCAGTATGAATAGCAGACTTAATGAATGAGATGCCAATGAAACATGAAAATGAGTCACCTTAAACAGAGAGAAGTAGACTTGCTTAGTGTCAGCGTCCTCCTCTTTGTGGACGCATGTGTAGAGATACTCCACATCCAGCACAATACCCAGTAACCTGTTCATCTCGTCTTCTGATACGTTCTCCAGATGCGTTACATGATCTCCTGGCCAATGAGAGAGGGATGAAACCTTACCCGCTTCAGAAACATCCATTCAGCTGGTCTGTTCCATCCAACCAGGCTGCCTAAATGACATGTTGTAAGCAAAATTCAGTTCTGCATCGTTTTTACAGCCTTGCACACACATGTCTTACCTAAAGGGTGGCTGCAACTCCTGCAAGGCTCTAGCAGATTCACAGAGTTTGGTTGTTCAGCCCTGGGTGGTGTTGGAGGAGGCGGAGTAGGAGGTGGATTTTGGCTCTTCCAACCATTACACTTACAAGCTCCTTCAGCCTGTGGGAGCAAACTATTAGATCAGCTTACAGGAGTCTCATGCCCTCAGCTTATTTCTAGATATAGAAATGATTACTAGTTTAATAATCTATTCTATAGCATCGATTAAGATCCAGGTCATAGCTACTGTATAGACTAAATCTAACAGCCATTTCTGCTGCTGCACTTTAATAGTCATATAGAACATAGCATACATATTTTCTGCATTTAAAAACATATTATGCATAATACGATGCACATTTTCATGTTAACTATGAGACACACAAACGAGGGTGAACTTGGGTAATGTGGGACATCAGTTAATGTGGTTGGTGTAACAAGAGCAAGCCATCATGGATATTGCAAGGGCTTGGAAATTACATTACTAAATAAAAATCACAAAGACACATGTAGGACAGAACGCAAACACTTGTCACAAATAAAAAAATTTCCTCACTCTAATAATTCTGTTACATTTATACATTGTCCTACTTACAACACTAATACGATGAGATTGTATAATTGTATAATTGAAATGGACATTCCAAAGCTAGCTAGTATATAGAATACTATATATGTTTTATGACTTATTAATTCTGTTCATTCTTGCATATGAAATAATATGACTGGTGTGAGTAAGTTGACACTTAGGGGACAGAAATGTTCAGAAAATGTTCAGGGTTGTTTCTTGCTATATGTAAACGATCACTTAGAGCCCTGGGAGCACCAGGGGGGCTCCATGATTTTTAATATAGATATGTGTAAAAGCACAGTTTAAAATACGTTTTTTATGGTTTATGTATCAAGCAATCTCAGGGGCCTGCTTGAGTAAAATAGAAACTGCTCAAGGGGATAGAAAAGAAGATCATAAAGAAGTGGTGATCATGAAACATTCCTATATTAAGTTATTCCCCCTTTCCTGTTATAATTCAATTCAGTTTTATTTTTATAGCACATGTAACAATGGACATTGTTCCAAATCAGCTTTACAGAAATATATAAATTCAGGATATAGATTTTAAATGTATGAATTTATCTCTAATGAGCAAGCCAGAGGCAATGGTGGCGAGGAAAAACTCCCTGAGATGATATGAGGAAGAAACCTTGTGCGGAACCAAACTCAAAAGGGAACCCATCCTCATCTGGGTAACCACAGATAGTGCGATTATAAATAAATCCCTTCTATTAATGTGCTAATACTACATGGCCAATAGTGCAATTGTGTAACCAGGAAAATTCATTACAGTTTTTACATGAAGTCTATTTTGTTGAAATCCACTGTTCACTGATGAAGACTTGAGTGCAAAACTGTTTGTGGCAATTGCAGTCCTAAAGCTGTCATAGCAATTGTGGTCCTAGCCATCGTAACATACTGTATGAATTGAGGTCCAAAGCCATCTTTATGATTTTTAAATGGTACCATCCGCAGTAATCTCAATGATCTTTAGGCTGCACCATGTGGGGCCATCAGCAGCAGCATGTGACTTCCAATTGATGAGAAGTCCAACCAGAAGTGGGGCATCAGGATGGATCAGGCATGTACAGAGAGCAGAAGGGGTCAGGATCACTGGTATCTGTTATAATAAGCTCCACTCTTCATGAGTGTGACCATCACACGCCTATGTACTTGAACATATAGTTGAACATCCCATTCCAGATTTATTCCCCCTTTGCTGTTATAATAAGCTCCACTCTTCTGGGAAGGCTTTCCAGTAGACTTTGGCGCATGGCTGTGGGATTTGTGTTCATTCAGCTATGAGAGCATTATTGAGGTTGAGGTCAGGTGCTGATGGTGAGATGTTGAGGAGGCTCCAGTTCATTCCGAAGGTGTTCAGTTAAGGTTGAGGGTCAGCTCTCTGTGCAGAACACTCGAGTTCTTCTACTCCAAACTTAACACACCATGTCTTCATGGAGCTCACTTTGTGCACAGGGGCATTGTCATTCTGCAACAGGATCTGGGCCTCTTGGTCCCAGTGAAGAGAAATTATACCGCTACAGCATCCAAAGACATTGTATACAGTTGTGTGCTTCTAACTTTGTGGTAACAGTTTGGGGAAGAAGCACACAATGTATGGGCATGATGGTCAGGGGTGCACATACTTTTGGCTATACTGTGTAACTGAAACGGAAATTTGAACGCTAGGTAGTATATAGTATAGCCTATAGTTTCCCTCAGCCAAGATTATGACGTATTAACTCTGTTCATTCTTGTATATAAAAGTGTGAGTACGCGGACGCAGAGAATTGTTCAGAAATGCGTTCAAGAGCATCTCGCAGAAGGAAAAAATCAAAACAAACGTGTGTACACAAAGGCCACATGGGATTGTTGTGAACTCCTGGCTGTACTGGAAGCCTCTTGTGTGCGCTCTGTGGATAAGAGTGAACTTAGCAGTGACGCTGCACTGGGCGGGCTCGCGCTGCGTGTTTGTGGCCCCACCCCCTCGCAGCTGTCACACTGTCAAAACAAAGACAGGGACGGAACAAATCCACAATGTCTCTTACGTTTCACAACAAACTTCAAGTGTCACAAGGGCCTACCACCGGCTCGCGCAACCAAACCATAACGTGACGGCGTGCACACGCTGATCAAAACACGGACACGAGCACGCACACCCCGCTAATAACTCAGTGTTTACATCCCCCTACTGCGGGTCTGCCATCCGGACCACCAAAATGCTCATACGCAAATCATTAGGTCGTGTAGAAGACCGTATTCTGTGGCGAAAACACACCGTGCAACAAAAAAAAAATAAATAAATAAAATAAACAAAAAGAAATCCGTCGGATTTAAAGCGACCGCTTTTGTGCTGCGCTTGCAGTTTTCCGAGAGTTCCGAGTGCAGGCTGCGTTACTACATCAGCTCCAGTTCCTGCCTGAGCGCTGAAAACAGCACACCCGGTTCAGTCCTGTGTAAAGCAGAAGGGTTTGCGGAAGCGTACCTTGCAGGAGGAGTACACGGCGAGTTTCTCGAGTTTCTTGAGGCGCGGTGAACAGCGGAGCTGTGCCTTCGCAACCGCCGAGCCGTGCGCACTTCCCGCGGAATTCTCTGCCATGACCGAGCCCCGGGCCCCGGGCCTTCCCTCTCACCCTGCGCCGAAGAACTCACCTCACACAGCCGCAAGCGATTTTCGTCTCGCCTCGCTTGTGATTCACCCCCCCTTTCACTCCTCCACGGCGGGATCAGACATGGCGTTCATTCCTGTCTTTTTTCCTCGTTTCGCTTGATATTGTAAATGCGCTGTGCGTCCGCTAGGGGAGAATTTAAAAAAAAAAAAAAAAAAAAAAAGGATACGAAGCTGGCGCAAAAAAAAAAAACCCAAACACACACACACACACACACATGCACCGAGCTCTGCGACTGCAAATCTGAAGGTCAAAAGAGTTGAGGGGTTGTTTATTGTAGAAAAATAAATAAATCCAACAATCGTATGATAATCAAGAGAGCAGCACTGTTATAATGGAAGTACAACAATAAGATTTAACGTCCATGTAAATTTACTATATGACCAAAAGTATGTGCACCCCTGACCAACACACCCATATGTGCTTCTTCCCCAAAAAGTTGACACAAAGTTAGAAGCACACAACTGTATAGAATGTCTCTGTATGATGTAGCTTGACAATTTCCATTTACTGGGATTAAGAGGCCCCAAACTTGTTCCAGCATGACAATGCCCCAGCGAGCTCCATGAAGACATGGTGTGTTAAGGTTGGAGTGGAAGAACTCGAGTGTTCTGTACAGAGACCTGACCCTCAACCCCACTGAACACCTTCGGGATGAACAGGAAATGGAGCCTCTTAAACATCCCAACATCAGTGTCTGACCTCAACCTCAGTAATGCTCTTGTGGCTGAATGAACACAAATCCCCACAGCGACGCTCCAAAATACAGTATAGTGGAAAGCCTTCCCAGAAGAGTGGAGCTTCTTATAACAGCAAAGGGGAATAAATCTGGACTGAAATGCTCAACAAGCACACGAGTGTAATGGTCAGGTGTCCACATACTTTTGGCCAAATAGTCTATCATGTCCATGCTTGTTTCTCTTATTTTGTTAATAACACTACATTTATAAGATCATACAGTAAGGGGAAATAAGTAATTGGACAATTTTTGTTCATGGAACATATGAACGGATTCAGCACACAAGATTTCACACCACGCTCACAGACTAATGATAAGGAAAGTGAGAGTGATAAGGAAAGCCAGCAGTCACTTCAAAAGAGGTGCAGGATGCCCCGAAAACAGAGGTCAGTCCCAATCAAGTCAGGTCAAGTGGCTTTATTGTCATTTCAACCATATACAGCTGGTACAGTACACAGTGAAACGAAACAACGTTCCTCCAAGACCATGCTGCTACATAAAACAGCACACTAACTACATGAGATGACATAGAATTAAATAAGACCTACACATTTCTACATAAAGTGCACATGTGCAAACAACACAAGACAGTACAGTAACTACTAAAACAGGACAATGGGCACAGTAAGTGACAGTATAGTGCCGACCAGTGAACAGTTCTAGTATAGAAGTGTCAGTTAGAACGGGTAGTGCAAAAGAATAACAATATAATAAAAATGCTGTGAATGCAAACGTAACATACTATGACATAGTATTCAGCAGATAAGCTTACATCATATATGTACATGGCAGTTATTGCGGTAGCAGCCAAGTAAAGATTACAATAGTGACAAGAATTTACAATCAGTCCAATCAGTCCCTATACCTCACATAATACTCCTTTGCTTAAAAAGAAAAAAGTACAGAGGATTCACAACCAAACAAACAAACAAAAAAAACCCTCTTTGCCAGTAATTCAGCTCATCATGTTTGGAGAAAAAAAGTGTTGTGTATATGATCCACAGAGATGGGAGCATCATGATATGGGGATGCTGCTCTACAAATGCTACTTGGGCCATTACACACCATCAAAGAAAACATGAATGGAGTGATGTATAGGGACCCATTAGAGGAGTTTCAGCCAAGAAACTGAATCTGTGGAGAAGATAGGCGTTCAACAAGACCATGAGCCCAAACATACAGCCATAATATCTTAAGACTGGGAAAGTACTTGCATTGCCTAGCCACCTTCTTGGTGTTATTTAAAGACAATTCTGAAACTGAGTCCATCAGAGGAAGCCTCATACCCTTAAGGAATTGAAGACGGTTTGCAAAGAGGAATGTGCTAAAATTGTAATTGGCAGCAACGCCTTTGCAAGAAAGTACTAATGTTGTTAATTTGTAGTGTCTGAATATTTTAAACATATTTTTGTTTATATGAATACATAAATATGAACGTGAAAGTGTAAGTACCAAGTCAAAAGACATTGTATTTAAATTTGAGGTGGATATACAGTGGGTGAAATAAGTGTTGAACGCGTCAACATTTTTTAAATTAAATTTATTTCCAATGAGGCTATTCACATGAAATTTTCACCAGACGAAACATGCATCCATTATTCTGCAAAATTCTTTTCTATAAGACAAAAATGCCAGAGCCATATTTCCCTGAATTTCTTGCCTGGATTCCTCCTGATGCTAAGCAGAGTTTTTCTTGGCCAGTACCTGGATGGGAGACCTCCTGGGGAAAACTAAGGTTTCTGCTGGAAGTGGTATTAGTGAGGCCGGCAGGGGGTGCTCACCCTGTGGTCTGTGTGGGGCCTAATGCCCCAGTATAGTGACCAGGACACTATACTGTAAAAAACTGTAAACTAAATAAATAAAATTTAAAAAATGTCTTTCGGACGAGACGTTAAACCGAGGTCATGACTCTCTGTAGTCATTAAAAATCCCAGGATACTTCTCGTAAAGATAGGGGTACAACCCCGGTGTCCTGCTGAAATTCCCCCATTGGCCCTTCTCTATCATGGCCCCTTAATAATCCCCATCCTTGAATTGGCTACATCACTCTCTCCTCTCCTCTCCACTAATAGCTGGTGTGTGGTCGGCATTCTGGTGCATTATGGCTGCCGTCGCATCATCCAGGTGGATGCTACACACTAATGGTTATTGAGGAGATTTCCCCCACCCCCATACTATGTAAAGTGCTTTGAGTGTCTAGAAAAACACTACATAAATGTAACTGTAACTAACTAACAAACAAACAAAAAAAACATTAAAAAAGAAACTAAAGCAACTGACAAAGAAAGATCCTGTTTGAGAAATACAGGCTATATATATACATACAGTCTTTAGCAATGAGGCCCCACCCTGTTTCCTAAGGCTCACTGATGGCATAAGCGGATTTTTTTTTCTGATGTGAAAGCAGAGTGTAATGTTTGAATATAAGCCATAGCCATCAGAAGACAGAGCAGTGTAAAAATGCAGAGCGACAGGCTTAGTTTTTGTTACTGCTGATGATGAGTTATGCAATGGCACAGACCAGGGCATATGATTAGTTACAGTCATAAACAAGTTTGAGGAAGGGCAAGGCCTTGCGTTAGTTGGCTTGCTAACAGGTTTGGAGGGTGGGATGTTTTGCATTAGTTAGCAGCATTCAGAGTCCCTCATGGAAGGCGGGCCCATCTCGGTTAGTTGCATGGCCTGATTGCACCCTCTGGCAACTCCAGAATCCTGTGTCACTCTCTTGGGCAAGCTTTTAGCTGGAACAAAGAGGGAAGAAAGGAAAGCTGCACTTAGTGAACTGATTAGGAAAGTTCACCACTGAGAGAGAGGTCTATTCTATATGACATGTTAAAATAAGTATTTAAAACAGTGTTCTCATAGCTCGTTTACTGGGGTATAAAGTGATGCTTAAAAGGTTGTGAACTAGAATTTTCTGCATTTCTACGTAAATACTGTATGACCTAAAACATCACAAGATTTTCACCCAAGTCCTAAAAATAGATAAAGAGAACCCAATTAAACAAATGAGACAAAATATTATACTTGGTCATTTATTTATTGAGTAAAATGATCCAATATTACATATCTGTGAGTGGCGAAAGTATGTGAACCTTTGCTTTCAGTATCTGCTGTGACCCCCTTGTGCAACAATAGCAATAAGCAATGCATAAAATCATACAGATACAGGTCAAGAGCTTCAGTTAATGTTCACATAAAAACATTTCAGAGTCTTTTTCACCATGGCATGTATGTTGGTGTTGTTTCCACATGATTGGCTGATTGAATATGTCTGTTTATATTGCAATATTTGTGATGAGCTGATCTGCTTATATTATTTGTTGGCTGGTACTAAACTAAACTCAGAAGGGGCAAGTCGAAGCTCGGAATGATCATTTTTAACCTCCGTGTGTCCAAGCTACATAGTGGGGAAAAAGTAAATTTGTCTTTTGTTAGCAACAAGCTAGCCAGCTAACTGTTATGAGTCATGTATATTTTCCTCATCAGAACAGTGAACTGTAGAGTCAGTGTTATAGATTTAACAAGTGAACATGTCTGTATGCTGATTGATCTAAAAGTAATACCTGTATATACAGTATAAATCATTTAATGTGCTGCTGTGCTTACTGCTGATGTTGTGAGCAGCCATGTTGATTTGACGTCACTTGCTGAATTCAGGGTTGAGGAGACCATCCTGAGTTCCTGATTAATAGTGTTTTCTTTGTTTTTTCCCAGTCAGAGGTTATAATCATGAAGCAGTAATCCCACGCCACCATTATCAGCAGGTAGATGAACAGAATTAGAGGTAATGTAGGAAACTGCTAACTAAAGTGATTATAGACAAATAGATGAAAGAATTTAGACAAAAAAAAAAAAAATCCAACTTAGAATTTTATTAGAAAATAAATCTTGGATGCCATTTAATATCACATGTTAACACTGTATGGATGGTGGATCTTGCCTTTAAAAGTCATTTTTCACAATGATACAGTAGTTACGTTGATAGTGCTGTTGTATTGAGTTTAAATCTATGGTTAATGAAAATGCAGCAATGTCTAAGAATTTGTCAGATTCAGACTTCAAGAACACACACACACACACACACACACACACACACACACACACACACACACACACACACAGTGTTGCTTACCCCCTACTGTGCTCTCCTGAAACTCATTGAACTGGCCCTTGACAAAATGCAGCACCAGACTTGACTTTCCCACTGCAGAGTCTCCAAGCAGTCTGAGCAGCACCAGTTTGAACTGGGAGAGCTTACTGCCTGCGTTGGGCCCAAATCACCATCCGCCTATTGACCCTGGCAGCCATGACTTCTCCTTATGGGTGCAATCACACTGCACTGTTACAGGAAGAGCTACAAGTTTTAAGGAAAGAGAGAAATGAGCACTTTCATGTAGACCAGGAGTCTGAACCTTCCGTTTCATTCCTCTTCATGCAGCTGCGTAGCTCTGACGCTAACTTATTCAGTTTTATGCCTCTTGTACCTAGAGATTAAACCTAAATGTTTAATAAGTTTAAATCATCCTTATTGTAAATGACATCAGTGGTAGGCTTGTGCGATATAAAGATACTACACTGTGATCATATCCAGTGAAGTTTATCGTCAATTATATTACTTTACCAAAACTGCCATCTGTCAAAACATTGGAGTATACTTGTACGAGTTATCGCTTAAAAATACACCAAAAGAGCAATCTTTTTCACCACAATAAAACTGGAACCTTGAAAATGTCAAGGAAAATGGAGAATATTTCAAGTTCATTAATGTGAATTAAAATCTATCATTGAGTTTTCATGATTGCCACAGCTCCCAACTGGACAGCTGGTAATATTATAATACTTCCCATACACTCCTTAAACCTGACATGGTGGAAATGCTCATTAAGCAGTTCTGGATGATCAAATTGTTTATCATGTTATTTGTAAATGCAAATTCACAATCATGGGGGAAAAAATAATATTACACAAGACTAATAAGTACTAACAGGCAAACTATCAGCTTTCAGTACTCGAGTCCTGGGTCTGCCTCTAAAGACTGATTTATAAATATTTTTATTACGGCAATCTGTGACTTTCACTGTGGCGTGGGTGTTGGTCTGCTTAGAGCATTTTAGAAACTGCTGATCTCCTGTGGTTTTCATCCACAACAGTCTCTAGAGTTTACACAGAATGGTGCGAAAAACTAAAAACATCCGGTGAGCATCAGTTCCATGGGCAGAAACACTTTGATAATGTAAGACATCAGAGGAGAATGGCCAGACGGGTTCGAGCTGACAGGAAGGTTACAGTAACTCAGATAACCACTCTTTACAGCTGTGGTGAGCAGAAAAGCATCTCAGGTTGTTGAACCTAGAGGCAGATGGACTTGAGCCCCCAAATAATCTGATTTAGGAGGTCACCATATTTCAGCAACACACCCTGAGAACTTCTGGCTCAGCGCACAAATCAACAACTCTACATCTACAGAGCACACAAGCCCACCCTGGACACCTGGAGCTGGACAAAATATTACTACAATCATTTGGAGAAAATGCTGTGAAATCACTATTAAAATAATCGTCCTGTTAGATAGCCAGCTCAGCTTTACTGTCTAGCTTGTTAGTTGCTGTATTTGGACACAAATCAGAGTAATTACAGACAGTACTGCTGTAACACGAACATTACACACATGTTGTGGAGATCCACTCCCATGAGGAGCAGAATCAGTGTACACCGTAGCCTGTTATTTACTGTTATTTACAAAGAGATGTCGGGATAAGTGTGTTTCCATGGAATATTACAGCGAGTTGATAATAATTTCACCACCCCCGAACACAATCATTCATTCATTCATTCATTCATTCATTCTCATTCTCTCTCTCTCTCTCTCTCTCTCTCTCTCTCTCTCTCTCTCTCTCTCTCTTCATTTTAAAACCGAAACAAACACTTCCGCCCCTCTCAGGGCGATGACGCCTGATCTGTACCGTGCATGCGTTAACGTTGCGCATGCGCAAAACGTGATTCTATGAATGCCAGAGAAAAGCTAAAGAGAAAGAGAAAAGCTGTATTTATATACTGCAAAGGGAAAAGGGCGGGTTTTTATTTAATTTGTGAAACGCACACATGTTCTTCAGATGCTACATTTTGGGGGAAAAAAAACAAATACATTTTAGTTATCATTTGGCAGTAATCGGTCAGCAGGGGTCGCTATTTTACTAAATAAATTTACCGGACAGATACTTAAAGTCTAAAAATAAAAAGTTTATTGTGATAGATGGATATTACTTGTGATAGATAAAGATAATGAATAATTTGTATAAGTCAGCTGTTATGCCAACAGTAAAAAATTGAATAATGAAATACTTTATTTCACATATTGAAACTAGAATTCAGTTTTTTATATCCTTTTGGCACATTATTTCAATACTGTGTTTGATGAGACCATCGATAGAAACAGTAGGTCTGGCCCTTCTAGTGAACTAGATAATGTGTGTTCAAGATAAGGCCTTTTTGATGTGTGGAGATATAAGAATCCAGGCAGAGAATTATACAGTGGTGCTGGAAAGTTTGTGAATGTTCTACATTTCTGCATAAATATAACCTAAATTAACATCAGATTTTCACACAAGTCCTAAAAGAGACAAAATATTATACTTGGTCATTTATTTATTGAGGAAAATGATCCATATCTGTGAATGGCAAAAGTATGTGAATGTTTGATTTCAGTATCTGGTGTGACTCGCTTGTGCAGCAATAACTGCAACTAAATGTTGGCAGTAACTGTTGATCAGTCCTGCACATTGGCTTGGAGGAATTTTAGCCCATTCCTCAGTACAGAACAGCTTCAACTCTGGGATGTTGGTGGGTTTCCTCACATGAACTGCTTGCTTCAGGTGAGAAGGGCATAGTGTTCAGGGTGTAGTGACACTAAACAAATAAAGAGTAGTACAAATCCAGATGCAGAAAGGGATTGAAAGAATTGTTTCATTCTTCATAAAATGTAATCCTTTCAAAAAAAAAAAAAAAAAAGTCCCAGATTGACTTCCTTTCGTATAAGTACATAAAAAAACAGAACTCACAAAACACTATTGTTTTATGTGCAAACTAATACTACTGTGTACTCATCATCATTTGTACATTTTTTGTACATTTTTGTACTGTGTGGTGTGGTGTGGGGTGGGGTGGTATAATGGTTGCTCCCTTGTTAGTCTCCCTGAGATCAGAGTGTCTGGGGTGGGATGTCTGCTGAACTACTCTGCTTAGTAGAGCAGTGAGCATCAGAGCTCTGTACTGTATAAAGTCTGGCTGATTAGCATTCTAGCTGTTAGCTTTTGCCCACTCATAAATTCAAGTTCTTGAAAGTTTTAGCACTAGAACACATGAAATTCAGCTCATTATGATTAATGATGATTCGATTTCACTTATCCTGAGTGACAATATTGCACGGGTACTCTAGTTGTATCAGCAGCAACTCATTATCCAATCAGGTTACTGAAGTACTCTGATTGTCACAGTGGAGCTCTGAATAAAGGCTGGCTGATGTTAGCTTTTGTCCACTCAGCCCTTCAAGTATTTCAAAACGAAGTTATAGCACTAAAACACACAATTAATGCGATTAGATTTCCATATCCTGACTGACTTATCATGTTACACACGTACTTGTTACAGCAGGTAGAAATAGTCCTTACCCGAATCTCTAAGTGATTAAAATGTATCTACTGGATTTGTTATGTGAAGAAGCCCAGTTGCACATCCAGCTTCAATCCTTCATC
Organism: Stegophilus panzeri; assembly: GCA_024331685.1. Classification (NCBI taxonomy): domain Eukaryota; kingdom Metazoa; phylum Chordata; class Actinopteri; order Siluriformes; family Trichomycteridae; genus Stegophilus; species Stegophilus panzeri. The sequence continues at coordinate 14,094,787 of JANDJT010000021.1, read as the reverse complement.
AGTAATAAAATATTCCATGTTGGAAAAGCACTACCAGTGTTTATCATGGTGGTATTGCATTTCATGTCCTTAAAGAGCCCCTATTATGCTTCTTTTTTTTTTTTTTTTTTTTTTTTTTTTTTAGATATTACCATTCATGTAGTGTTTTATAGAGCTGTTTGTGATTGTAAAAAGTCCGCAAAGTTTCAAAAATCAAAGTGCACCACAAATGGAATTATTGACTCCCAAAAGAGAGAACCGATTCTGAACAGCTGAAATGAGCTGTTAGTAATTCTAGACTTACTTCCTGTACTAACCTACATAGGTTTGTAACAAAAAGCCCAGCCTCTGGTCTTCACTGGCTGCAAACACTACAGTTGAGGTTGCGTCCTGAAAGAGTTAGGTTCATGTCTAGAAGACGTTGTTTTCTGCACTGCAAAAACAAAACCACATTGCATGGACTCCCAAAGGATGAGGATGTAAAGTGTCAGTGGTTAAAATTCATTTTAAAACAATACCACAGCAGTTCAACTCTGACCTTTGTGTTCAAGCCATTTCACTGACAACTGCTTCTCAAATCTAGCTGAAGTCAATGCAGGATTTGCAAAATGATTATTCATTAAAGATGGGGCCTTACCCACTTTATTTGGACCATCTTGTGCCTCTGGATCACAACCTGTAAGTATGATTAATTATTTATGTATATATTTTCTACCTAGTGTTCCAAATGCATAGTTTTGTGCAGTATATGTGAACAGCCAGTGCACAGCTGTTAGCCTCTGCTAACCGGCTAACTCATGTTATTGCCCAACGACATACAAACTTATGTGAGGGAAATTACTCATTTTTACTTTGTAATAAGTTTGTTGTTGTTCTGTTTCATTCTCATGTGAGGATAACGCCTAAGAAGGCCATGTCATGTCACTGAGATTAGTACAGAATGTTTAACTGCTTACAGAGACACAAACATGTTCTTCTGTTTAAGGTTCGTCTAAACATCTTCCAAGATCCTAAAACAAAGCCTGTTTGAACTGCTTCAAACTGCTTCTTATCGGTACA
>JANDJT010000021.1:14064032-14093649 GCA_024331685.1 Stegophilus panzeri | reverse complement strand
TATTAACCATCTTTCTGTAATAAACCTTTTTACCTTCAGAGGACGAGTCTGCGAGTGTTGTCTAATTTCCACGACACTTACCACTGAGATGTTCTGTTCTTACAGCTTTCAGTCATGTTTCTTTTCTTTATTAAGAAGCTGTAGAGGGGGGGCGGAGTGAGGGGGCTTTGGGGATTGTCTATAGTATGATTGACAGGAGGCCCAACCAAACAATTCTGGTTCGGAGTGAAGTGCATTTGCGTCGTGGGGCGGGGACGTTCGATTTCAGCCACATATTGTCAGAAACCTTTTTTTATGTTCTGCATATTTTCCAGGTTTCCTGGGGTAGGCTCCAGGTTTCCCCGTGACCCTGAAAAGGATAAAGCGGTATAGAAGATGGATGGATGGATATTTTCCAGGTTATCGGTACATGTTAGAAAAAAATTCAGCTACTGCACCTTTAAGGAAGTTTTAAAAATAAGGTTCCTAGTTTGAACACTGGGTGTCGCTATCACATAAAGAAGAACCTGAAATTCTCCCCCACCTACCCCTCACCCCTTCTCACAACATTAATGATATTAAGTTTACACACCTACATTAATGTTGCCAAGCCTTTGATGGCACCAAAGACACAAAAAATAGAAAGCAGGCACTTTGGAAAAATGAGTATAACTTCAGAAGGACGTGTCTGTTTAGTTTGTCAGGAATCAGTTACTGTAATGAAGGGGTATAACATACTACAATACAGCATCTGACTTGACAGCAATTCTTCAGTCCCAGGCACATCACTGCTCCCATTACATTCATTAACTGGTGGAATAAATCTGGCAGGCATTCAGCATAAAATGCTTAAAACCTACCTATTGAGTTAAACCAAAATGCAGTATTAGTGGTGAAAAATTTTTCATATTTATAATTTTAAAAAAAAAATTTGGTAACCCCTGTTTTAAAGAATAATAAACATGATTGTGATAAATTAATATTTCCAGATAGTTTTGCCTTTTAAATTTACTTCATTTATTTTTGGCCAGGGAATTACTATCTGTGTCTACATTAAATTACCTGTCTGTAATTCTCAGAACCTCAACCTAGAATAGGCCATAGTTATCGGCACAGGGCTAGTGTGGCAATGGATGTTATGGCAGGTGCCCTCCTGTTGATTTGGAATAAAATCCTTCAGTCACACCAGTCCTTTATGGGTAAGACTGTACTGTACTGATGTTAATGTAACTGCAAAACCCATAATGAAGCCCATCCACCATTAGTTTGTCCATCAGTCTAGTAAACAGCTCCAGAAAACCTGTAAAATTATAAGTAATAACTAGGATATGGAATATATAAATAGAAGTGTAACTGTTAATGTGCCATTTGTTCCTGTCCTGCTGAACACAGATACAAAATACACAAAACTCAAATTCTATACAATACTTTTTCAATACAGCATAAATAAGCATTGCTTGAATATGTGTCTTAGTTTTATATAACAAAACAAAAGCTGTGCATTAGAATGAAATTAAACATGACATGAATTAACATGAATTAAACAGTAGCACTCCGGACAGACCTTTATTCGTGTGATTCTCAAGGAGGTATGGCTGAAGCACAGGTCTTATATCTGCAGTTATAAACTTTCCAATCCCCGCAGTGATTTCTTTAACCTGGATTAATTCCTGTTCCTCACATAACAGCTGTGTTCTGCTGGTTTTAGCTTCCTAGAGTAGAATGCACATGGATGCAGCTTTGGAGGATTTCATTGAGAATGCACTGCTCCTAATCCACATTATAATTCATCCACATCTACTTTCAAAGGTAGTGATGGGTCAGGATGGTAGAGTATATGTGCACTGGTGAAACAGTCTTTGAGCTTCTGCAAAAAATAAAAATAAAAAACTTGAGAAATTTTGGTTTTTCTCTTATGAAGGATGCTAATGGAGCTACCACAGAACTGAATGCTCTGATGAGCCTCTGATGGAAATGAGCATCCATCTCCATAACATGCAACCTGCCAAGTGCAGTCACAACATAGTTAATTTAGTTACACTCACACAACTTCATAAAAGGCAAAAAGCTGCCAGAGAGCAGAAAACAACAAAATGACGACTAAAGGGTGAAAGAGCACCTCCTAAGGGCAGAATGAGCTAAATCTTCCAGTAATACAGCTCAGCCATGGCAGTGCATTGGCTACCACAGGACAGGCACAGGCTAACCTTTCCTTCCTTATAGTATAAATATCAGAGGGCCATACCTTAATTACTTGCAGGCATGTTCAGGACAAGATTCCATTAAGCTTGTTGTGTGGTCATCCATAGGGGCAGAGTTAACAGAGATACCATAAGTCTGTTGAGCTGAAATTTGGTATACTGTATTGAGCTGTTAACCTGTAAGTAGATTTTTTTTTTAAATGGTGAGCTGATTGCATAAAAACATGGCTGCCATCAGCCAATCAGCTTTCAGCATGCATTTGACAGGGTTAACATTGAACTATTGTAATGAAACTTGAATTATAATTCCATCTCGGGACTCCCGTAGTAACTCATACTCATTCGAATTGACTACTGTAGGGGGACTATTATTACACTGTACAAATGTTGCATTAATATTTATATTAATCTTGCTCATGTTTCCCTTCCATTTTTTCTCTTTCTGCTAACCTAAATGTCAACTGGTCATTTAGAATGTAATATAACTTCTGTCTCTTCCAAGCAAATGTAATTTCTGTTTTAAATTGTTGATTACACTTGTGTCCATTATCTGGAATTTATAAATAATGTCTATCAGTGTCTAGTATACTGTTTCAGATTCTTCCTCTGGCTTTATTCATGGACTAATAAATGTTGCTTTTCTTCAGACATGGTTAGGTTGGAGTCAAGAAAATTGTACTCGTTTGTAAAAATCTTTGATAACTAAGACTGTTGGCAAATACAAGCAAAACAGGTTTGTATGTAACATACGTCCTTCATTAAGTTGCTTGTTATTATTAAACGCACACCCCTGAATGAGCAGTTTATGCACAAGTCTTTGCCTGCATAAATACGCACATTTATTTTGAACATAAGTGACCAGCTCTGAATTCAGCTACAGTATATTCTTATTAGCAGTGTAGCAATGTGTTGTGTTGGATATTAGTTCTCTCTCTCACCTTCTCTGGCATTCCTCTTTGGCAGTTTCTACAAATTTCAAAGTTCAAACTCCCCAACTTTAGACGTAAGACACCTCCCTTACAGACTCTAAAACACAATCACTATATGATTCTCCCACACATGGGAAAACATAAGGATACGCAAACTCCTTCAGGCTTATTTTTAGGCAGTTAGGCTTATTTTAGTCAGTAAGCCTAAAAAGGCAGTAAGCCAAGCCTAAAAATACTAAAGCCTAAAAATCCATGAAATAAGAACGTAGGTGGTCAATGTTAAGTTTATGAATCTCTTATTTTCTATGGTATTTTGGCATTTTCATTGGAGGAGGAAAATTAGATTGTCCTTTTACGTATTGTTATGACTGACATGAGTTGCATATCAGATACTTTAACCATGTGTGTACTATCCAAACAGACTGATTTATTTTGGTATGAAAGACACAAGAGAAAGTAAGGAGGACTCATATATCAGTTTTACAGTAGCACTCATTTATTACCTTAATATGCTAATAATAATAATATTAAATAACAGAGAATTAAAGTCATTCAGTTACATACTCAGCAAGCCAGAGAGTCATATAGAAAGAGTGAGTGTGTAATTGGCACTACAATATACCCTCTAGCCAGACACCGCACATTTTATCCAGCATTACCCACCGTCTGCCCCAAAACACCAATGCCTGGGTTGTTCTTGGGTATTAGAGGTACAAAAATACATCTTAAAATTGTGATAGTGATTTTCATAAATATAAAAAAAAAATCATAGTTTTATGCAACACAATATTAAATCTTTCTTTTACCAGTAAAAAGACTGAGAAGTGTCTGACACTTGAAAGAAAAATCTGACCAAAATGCTACAGTAGTGATACCTTTCATAAATTTTTTAGCAATGTTAGCATTCTAGGACAAGCTGCTGCAGTAGAAGAGGGTGTCTGTATTTGCAACACTGTTGCAATGAGCATTGCAAAATGCTGTAATATATAATATATTATTGCATTATATTGCCTTTTTGACAGTTCTAAAACTAGGATGCATGTAAATTCTATTAAGATTATTTAAAGAAACAAATAAATAGAAAAATTATAAAATGTAGGCAGAGATAAAAAGGAGGCAGAGATAAAAGGCAGAGATAAAAAGGAGGAAACAGGAAAAGACGGTAGTCAGTGTGCCAGACAGTAAAAGATGACATGAACACTGGCCAGTCTCCCAGGAGCACAGCTAAAGCACAGTGAAAGGGCAAGCACTCAACTCCCACAAGCACCTTTCTTTCTACCAACTTATGTTGGTATCCATGTTCAACACTGCCCCTCCTCTTACACACACACACACACACACACACACACACACACACATGCACACACCCCATGTAAGACACGTCCCTGCTATTTCTTTCAAGATATAAAATGGAAACAGAAACACACAATGTCAAGGTGATCTTCATGCTTCTATCATAACTAATAAGCCACGCCCATTCATTTTATACATGCATTTAAAAAGAAATCTGAAGAGATTTTTGTGACAGCATTCATAAATAGACCATAGATGATAAAACTGTGCTTATAATAAATATGCACCAAAGTTTTAAAAAGTTGGTCTTAGTAACTGACTGTAAAGGTCAGTAAAGCGTTGCAGAGTTTGTGCTCAGGCATGCTTTAGAAAGGTTCCTTAAACAGGTCCTGTTACATTCCAGAAGGCTTTTATCATTACAGTGGTCCTCTGAAGGCTTTTTCCAACATGTTCAGTGCATTTATTAAGACCGTTTTTCAAGGCCTCGAATCATAGCAGAGCAAGTGTAATTTGCCAGTTAATGGACACGTGTTGCTATTTTGGCAGGTTTTTTTTTTTTAATGGCAAACATGAATGGATGATCATACATAGGTACAGTGCTGTGAAGACGTATTTGCCCCATCCTGATTTCTTCTGTTTTGTGTATATCTCATACTAAATAGTTTTAAATCTTCAAACAAGATATAACATAAAACAAAGGCAACTTGTATAAACACACAATACAGTTTTTTATTATTATTATTGATGCAAAAAAAAAAAAAAAAAGTAACACCTATCACCAATGTGAAAAACTGCCCCATTAAACTTAAAATCTGGTTGTGCAACCTTTAGCAGCAATAACTGCAACCAAACGCTCCAAATGGAGATCAGTCTTTCACAGCGCTGTGATGGAATTTTGGCTCACTCTTCTTTGCATAACTGCTTTAATTCAGCCACACTGGAGGGTTTTCGAGCATGAGCTGCCTTTTTAAAGTCCTGCCACACCATCTCAAATGGTTCAAGTCAGGCCACTCCAAAACTTTAATTTTGCTTTTCTTGAACCATTCAGAGGTAGACTTACAATATTGCTACAGTATGCTTGGGATCATTGTCTTGCTGCATAATCCAGTTACGCTCGAGTTTCAATTTACAGACTGAAGACGTAACATTCTCCTTTAGGTTTTTCTGGTAGAGAGCAGAATCAATGTTTCCCTCAGTTATTGCAAGTTGCCCAGGCCCAGAAGCAGCAAAGCATCCCCACACCATCACACTTCCATCACCATGCTTGTCCATAGGTATGATATTCTTTTTGTGGATTTCGGTGTTTGGTTTATGCCAGATGTAACGGGACGCTTGTCTTCCAAACAGTTCCACTTTCAACTCATCAGTCCACAGAACATTCTCCCAAAATGTTTGAGAATCATCAAGGTGTGTTTTGGCAAAATTCAAACAAGCCTTAATGTTCTTCTGGGTTAGCAGTGGTTTTCACCTCGCCATGGATGCCATTTTTGCCCAGTGTCTTTCTGATAGTGGAGTCATGAACAGTGACCTTTACTGATGCAAGAGAGACCTGTAGGTCCTTTGATGTTGTCCTTGTCTCTTTTGTGACTTCCTGGATGAGTTGTTGCTGTGCTCTTGGAGGAATTTTGTAAGGTCGGCCACTTCTGGGAAGGTCTGCTACTGTGGCTCTCACTGTGGTCCTTTGGAGCCTCAGAGCCTTTAAAATAGCTTTGTAACCCTTCCCAGACTGATGTATCACCTTCCTAATCATTTCTGGAATTTCCTTCAATTTTGGCATAGTGTGTTAGTGGGTAAGATCTTTTAACCAACTTTATGCAGTTGAAAGGCCCAGTTGGTACTGGATAATTTTTTTTTGCTTCAATAAATAACTATCATTTAAAAACTGTATTTTTTTCTAACAATTTAGTATGTGATAAACACAAAAACAGAAGAAATCAGGAATAAAGAAGAAATACTTTTTCACAGCACTGTAGGTAGAGCAGCACAACAGGGTACAAAATCTGTAGCTACATTTGAATTTGAATTTTCAGGCTTTGGGATCTGCTTCATATGGTACTAGATCTATTAATGTCTGATTGGGAAAACAGAACAGACGGGGAGAGGTGTATAAATGGAGAACTGGTGATGGTATCTGGGTATAAAATATCTGAGGTGCAAACCACCTACAGTTCCTGTGCTGTGATTGTTGGAAGTCCTCCAGGAGGTAACCCAGTTTGCACCTGTTGGGAAGGAAGCCGATTAATCCAAGGTATGACCTGGTCTTCAGGAGTAAGGGACTGTGTGGGATGTCCTTGGGTGCAAAGAGGGCTATAGTTATTGGCCATTTGTGGTAAAGCCATCATGGATTCGATGAGAAAGGCAAGGCTCCTCATTACTCGGCCCAGTTCAGCTACTTCCTGTCCAAGGGAGCTTACCTACAATAGATAATCAGCAATCATGCAGAGAGAGCAGGGATTTATAAATTTATTCATGTTATCTCATACATCTAAAGCACTATTATCCTCAATGGTATTAACATATAAATATAAACAATAATGAGTAACATGCCACCATAGGGTCCACAAATGAGAAATATATTAATTCTTATTTGATTAACTGACTTGATTAAAGTTTCCCTGTAGTAAATTCAGTGGATCGGACATGATTTGGGAAAGCACTCATCTGTGAATATAACGCTCCACAGCTGACATTATGTAAGAGCAAAAAACAAGGCATGTGGTCAAAGATATTGTCCTCCTAAACAGGACTATGTTGAGGCATAGCTCTAGAAGGGCTGGAAGGGCTCCAAAAAGTGTCTACAGCTTTGAAAATCCTGAAGAACAGAATGGATTCCAGTATTCTTACTGTAAATAAGAGAAGCTCTCTTCCTAGCAAAAATAAGCAAATTGGGAAGAAGGGCTTTAATCAGGGAGGTGCCTAAGAACACAATGGCTGCTTCACAATACTGAAATTGATGCTTCCTTTTTTCCTCGCTCCTCCGTACTCCAGCCTGTGTCCTGGAAATCAGTTGAAGTCAACCATCTTGAAGCACATACAAATTCTCTATTTGCACTGTGAGGAGTTGAGGAACGAGGAGTGAGGAAGCTTCCAGAGGAGCTAGTATGAGGATACACAGGTGTATCCTATGCAGAAGTGTTTCTTGTCCAAAAACCTGAGGATATTACATTTGACTTGCTTCGATTCCTCTCTCTTCGCATCTCATCCTTGCTTCCTTCCCTTGCATCTCAAGGGGGTGGAGCTAAGACACAGGGAAAGGAAGCAAGGAAAGGAAACGAGGACGCACAAATAAGAAATGAGAAGCATCCAATATCACTCTAATGCAACTTCAGAGATTCTGTCTGGAGATTAGCAAACTCATTGACCTGAATGCTAATATTTTAAGGAAACAAAGCACACCTTATCACGTGGCCTATTCCATCCTTACTGTGAATTAGGTTGGTGGTAGCATTACGATCTGGGTATATTTGTCAGTAGCAGGGACTAGGATGCTTGTTAAGATCAAATGATTGATAGACAGATCAAAGTACAGAGGCATCCTTGAAAAAGAAATGCTCAAGAGTGCTGAGAATCTCAAACTGGGGCAAATGTTCAAGTTCCAATACAGCAATGGCCAAAAACACCCCCCAAAAAAAAAAAAAAAAAAAAAAAAGAAAAAAAAAAAAAAAGAAGTAATGGCTTCAGAACAGTCTGGATTTAAACCTGACTGAACACTGTAGAGATGCAGAATGAAAATGGGAGTTGCAGATATGTGGTAGGGTTAGGGAATATTGGGTGACTGAGATTTCAGAAGCACTTGATTGAGCTAAAGAATTTGAAAATAAGTTGTTATAGTACTTCCACAAGACAAACAAGCTTTCCTCAATGTAAAGTGATACAAGACGTTTTACAGTACCTCTTGGTCAAGGTGCCCTAACTGTCCTCTGGTCTCTTCTGATTTTGCTGATAGCTCAGCAAAGCTTACCTGCAGAATACCTGGAATAAATAGTGAATACAGACAAAAGCAAATATGATTTGGAGAAACAGTTACAAAGTTGTTAAAGTTATGCATAGTACCAATGATCAATTCATTACATGTATACAGATATTAATTTCCCCTCACACTTATAAACACGCACCTGTTTTGCTGGTGGTTGTGCTGACTGAACTGTTCTGATGACCAGGAAAGAAAGAGAATGCTAAAGAGTTCTCGGTCTCTGTTCCTTCGCTAGCTTCTGTACCATCAACAATCCTAAACACAGATGCACATAAGAAGTAAAAATCAGAGTCCACTACCAATAACTGTTTTACATCAGTTATGAACCAAGAACTGCTTTGCTACAAATTTGAGCAACAAATACATTTAAAAGCAATTAATAGCTCGCGTCTGATTAATAGCAGGTATAACATAATGCCATTGTCTGTATCGGTTTATTGCTCAAAATATTCATATCTGTTTTCAAATTTTAATTTAAATTGGATGTTCCAGTCTATACCATGTTTTTTTATTTTATTTTGTGGACCCTACCACTATGCCCTGGAAACACTGAAAAAAAAAAACGACAAATTATAACAACAAATAAAAATTTTGCAGAAGATAACTTTATTGAACTCCTGAACCAGACACCCTGTGGAAATCTTTTTTAACTATTTCAAAGACAATGCTGCTTCTCAAATCAAGAAACTATTATTTACAGTTAGCAACAATAACCATCTAATAATATTTAATCAGATTCACTTTGTTTTTAGGTTTGTTCCATTCCAGAAAGATCAGAAAACTTCACTGGACATGTTAACAGAATCTACTATAATGCTGGGACATATTCACAATGTTTCTGAGAGTTAAAATTGGGTCCTTTAAGTGACATTTCATTATAATGCCTGTATGATTTGCTGAGAAGATTTTCCTGAACAGGAGAGAACCATAATTTAAGAATACCAAATAATGTGCAATGAAGTACTAGTTGAAAATTATTTAAGTGATTATTTTTTGGGGGAGCCCAGCAGGCATACTCTGCTATGCGCACAGTACATGATGTACATGAGCCATATTGAGCAACAGCTCAAAGGAATTTTTCTGTCGTTTGTACAAAAACATGGTAGAAATGAGGTTTTATTTTGGAGCACAGTCTTTTTTTAAGTTCCGTGAGTAGAAATGCCAGGTTCCACGTATAATTATATACTGAAATAGACTGCAAATCAAAAATGCACACCATGTGAACTTCTTTTCCCCAAAAACACTGAAAAAAAGAAGAAACGTCCATCTACATTTTCCTATGCCTGAATATTTTGGGATAGTTTTAAGTCTAAGTTTTTTGGGGTTTATGTAGTTAGGATGAGAATTTTGATGAAACCTGGCAGCCCTCCCCACAACCCTCCTCTACGTTAAAGTAAAAACCTTGCCCTCGAGCGAATTTGCTTTTCTGTCCACATCTATTGTGAAACTTTTGGCAAGTTTACTCTGCCTATTGTTTGTATCTGTATCATATTCATTTAGGATACATCCTGTTCAATCCCAAAATTGTAAATGGTAAATGGCACGCTTATATAGCGCTTTTATCCAAAGCGCTTTACACTGTGTCTCATTCACCCATTCACACACACACACTCTCACACACACACACACACACTCTCACACACACACACCAATGGTAGCAGCGCTGCCATGCAAGGCGCTAACTTGCCATCGGGAGCAACTTGGGGTTCAGTGTCTTGCCCAAGGACACTTCGATATGTGGAGTCATGTGGGCCAGGAATCAAACCGCCAACCCTAGGATTAGTGGACAACCCGCTCTACCAACTGAGCCACAGCCGCCCCATGTATTTGTATGCTATAACATCCCAAATATACATATACTGTAGATGCACATATATGTAATAATGTAGTCATTACCAATTCCAGTCAATGCTCCCTCTGTCTTCCAGTCTCTAGTTAATTATGTATTAATGTATGGTAGAACAATTTGTGAGCTGCTATATCGCTAATATTTTGATTTATTACATGTCATTTTCTGAAAATGACACTGGCATCAGAAAGATTTTAAAGAGATAATATTTCCATTAAAGTAGAAAATTCTGAGTTCAACAAACAGAATATCTCACTTCTTGCCATTAACTCCACTCTCAAAGAATGGCACTACTGGCTGGAAGGAATCAATCATTCACCTCGTTTTGGTCTTACCTGAAAATAAAAACCTTAAATACATTAGGAATGCTAAGACTGGTTAATATTTTGAACACATTATTTCTTATAGGATACCCAGTTCATCTCACAAATACAGAAAACCTTTCTGCAGAAACCTTGTATCAATGTTAGCTTCACATCTAGTTATGACCTGCAATCGAATTGTGAGTATGAGTGAGTGAAACAAGAGCTAAGGAAAATTTTAATAATCTTCTCCCATGATAAACAGAAGTAATGTTTGACTTAGACTAAGATACCTGACTTTCAAACTTCTATCAAACATTCTTCGGCTGTTTTGACAACATTTCAGTGTGTTTTAGATTCCCAATATTTCCTGAGGATCTTCACCCACTGACATACTTGCCATAATTTAATGGATTAGAAGGACCAAACAGGTCTAGGAAGTCACACAGTGATTTCACACACAGTGAAGGAAGAATTAACCAGCCAAGGTAGGGTGACTCCATTTCATCAGCCCAGAGATTGAATCTGGCTCCGCTCAAGAGATTTGAAGTTTTTAGAGGGAAATAAATTAATAACTTAAACCATGTTACATAGGCCTGGTAAAATCAGTAGGGCTAATGATGTCATTTGCTGTGATGTCATGAACACTCATATCTCCAGAATACTTAAACTCCCAGAATACTCAGTCTAAAACCAGACCCACGCTTACAGCTGTTTACAAATTAAAACAAAAGCTGTTGTAAATGTAGTCACCCAAAGATTTGTCAAACTCTGACACAAAGTGTGTTTCAACTGAGTAAAATGCTGTTTTTGTGATGAAATAATAAATAAATTTGAAAAATTCACCTAATTTGAAGTGAGCATTTAAATACATTGAATTGTTGTTGTTGTGTGTGTGTGTGTGTGTGTGTGTGTGTGCACATGTACCTGGGACTGAGATTAGAGGGGTCAGGTTTGGTGACTGCACTGTGTTGAATGCAAAGTTCTTCTTCATGTTGATAAGAGTTTGTGGTTCCACTGTATTGGCTCAAGCTTCCATTTCTCCTCCCCTCCACCTATGAGGCAAGGATCACTCATAGTTATTCTACCATAACATTTTCTAAACAGGATTTTTACTTTCATACCTCTTAAAAAGCGCCTGAATAATCCTTCCTAAGTTTAACTCAAATGCCCTCGCTTTTAATTTGTTAGATGCCAATTAATTGTATATTAAATAATTAATTGTTTATAATTGATGGTGGCACAGTGGCTAGCATTACCAAACTTGTCCATAAGTGTGAATGAGTATGCAAATATGTGTGCACGATGCCCTGCAATGACTCATCCCAGGTGAATTTCTCCACCATGCACCCAGTGTTACCCAGTCTGGCTCTGGATCCACTGCAACCCTTACCATGATAAAGCAGTTACTGAAGATGAATGAATGAAGATGTTTGTTTGTATAATATATAATTATTCTAGTTTGAGTGTCCTTTCCCTAAGGACTGTCCAATAACCCTATCCTGTTTCCAATCTAGCGTCCTTATTTAAATCATATGTTATGTTAAGTTATTTATCAGATATACTGTATTTTCCATCTTATTTATGGCCAAGGAGAAAGTGAAAGCATTCCAGAATGTCAAGGTTTTTCAGTGAGACTTTTGAAAACTGTTTTTAAGGTTTAGTTTATGTCTGAGAAAGGGAATTAACAGTCACCCATTCCACACCTTTCTGTACTTATAACTATGTCATTACACTGTAAAAATTTTCATGGAGTAATTTGGTCATTTTCCCTATTAAATAATTGAAGCACCCTCACACTGTAATTGAAAGTGTGCCAGTTTCCCCCAAAGAAGTCAACCAGTTTCAATGAGCCCTTGCCTGTTCCTTTTCAGCCCTCACTCCATACCAGACTATGGTACCTCCACCATTATGGCTTCAGGCATAAGACAGGATGTGGAAAAGAAAGCTCATTTTCATGATGATCATCACTCTCTCATTCCCCCTCTCATTCTGCTGTACTGGTGCCTCCCCTCACCTTGTTAGACAAATGAACCAAGAGATGGATCATCATTAAGGAAATGAGCCCAGAGCCAAGGGCAAAGTAGTGCATTAAGTGACCGTAGACAGGAAGACATGCCTGTGTGTAAAATAACTTTACATGATCATCTGCCTGCTTCATCTTCCAAATCCACCTGTAACTGCACACAGACTTGCTATGGATTATGATTTTACAGTAAACAAAAAAAGTCAGATCTTATTTGGGCTCATTCCTCTGCCCCTCTCTCAGACGCATTTTTTAGATTTAAATGTCATAGAATGGATCGGCCATTACAAATTATGTAATTTACTTAACAAGACAATATCAGTTACTGTGACCTCAGTCAAGTGGGTGAAAAAACACACTTAGCATTTGGGAAAAAAACAGAAGGAAAATATCAACAGCATTTGAAGGTCGGTGGTTCAAGCCCCAGCACTGTCAAGCTGCCACTGTTGGGCCCTTGAGCAAAGCCCTTAACCCTCTCTGCTCCAGGGGTGCTGTATCATGGCTGACCCTACGCTCTGACCCCAACTTCCTAACATGCTGGGATATGCGAAGAAAAGAATTTCACTGTGCTTTAATGTATATGTGTCCAATAAAGACTCATTATCATTAGATAGATTGCTTTTGTATTTTTGTAATTTTTAAAATAACTTTTAGGACTTTTATAAAACAATATAATGGACAGGTATGGTACATGAATGATCAAAAATGTTTCTGAACACTATAACTACTTTAAACAAGAGAACTAGTCTGTAATAAGAGACACTATTTTATATGTAAAACATGTTGCATTCCATTCGTCTTGTATTCTAAAAACATTCGCATATGAATTATGTAAATTGGGATGATGGGCGCGTCTCATTAGCCATAACATTGTTAAATCAATCAGTGGGACACCTGCGCTTGCTTCTTTTTACATTCACGTCTATGTCAGCTGTTGTGCGATCAACGGGATGTGCTGCTCCGGCTCTCAGCCTCTCAATGAACAGAGCAGACGCAGAGAGAGATGAGAGTGCAGCTGGAAAGCAAGGCCTCGCACTTGCAGGACAGTACCGGCCACATTTGAAAAGTTGTTAAGGTTAGTCCAAAAAGTCGCTAGATTTGTCTCTAGGTGTTTTTTTTTTGCAAAAATAAGTTGCTAAAGGGGTCTGAAAAGTCGCTAAGTTGGCAACTCTGGTCTACGCTGATAGCTAGATAAAAGGCAGGCTAAGCTCCGCCTCTCCCCAGCAAAAAGAAAATGCAGAGGGAGAGGGAATGCGGGGTTTTTCATTTATGCACATTTTATTTGAAAAGCAATTAAATACCCAAATGATGCCCTTCTGTGATTTTTTCTTGAAACAATTTGCGCCCCCCTTCGGATCTCTCCAGATTGAGAATCACTGTTTTAGGTGGAGTAGGTGAGGTTGGGTGGGGTGGATATATAGCTTTACCTCTACCTGTAAGGTAACGGGTAATACATATGAAACTGAAGAAGAATAGTTATTGTATCCAAATGGAGGTGGGAGTGTGACCAAGGATATGGGCCCAGGACATAAAAAAAATATGCATGGCTTACATGGCTCTCCTGCCCCTCTCTGAGGTTGTAGGTGAGGTCTTGAGTGATGTCCTGGACAAAGTGGTGGGAGTACTCAGGATACAGGTCCAGCACCTCATACAGTCCCCTCAGATTAATGCACTGCAAATCACAATATGTCAGTGCTTTCACGTCTGCACTTGTCTTTATCACCCAGTTTTCCACAGACAAGTTGGCCCCAATCAGGTCCCCTTTACCTGTATATGCACACATGTGTACAATAAAGTGATGGTCAGTTATGGCCATAGTGAGAGAATATATAATGGGCTTGAAGTTCATATATAAAACCATTATTTCAGAATCTACACACATACTAAACATCAGGAAAGTGCTTCTGTGCTTAAGTGGTGTATGTGTGTTTGATGATTTGTATCTCTCCATCATGTTCAGTGAAAAGCACATGCTAGTGGTGAGACAGTATCATGGCATTACCTCAGTGTCAGAGGGACCGTTCTCTGTCAGCAGGATGGTGAGAGAGATGAGTAGGGAGTGTATGTTTTTTCCTGTCAATGTCACAAGACATGCATGCAAACACATACACACATGCATGCATACAAATGAAGCAACAGAGAATATGTTGGGGATAAGATTTTAACACTTCTACCACTATCTCCTATGTGCCTGCAAAATGTGTAATGTAATAGAGAGCATGATCCAATCAGAGTGGACAGATCAGGGATTGGTTGCGGAGGCAGATGCAAGTGCAAATGTAGTTTATTTACAGTGAACACACTAAACACAAAGACCATCAAACAATAACGAGGAATAGCGAGGTAAGGTAACAGCTACAGTGACAAATGACAATGACAACAAAAGACAAAAGCTAGACAATGATTGCTGTACAAGAACTTAAATACTACTGGTCATTAAACCAAAAGGTGAATTAGGTGCAGTCATGTGGCATGAGTGTTGTGATCAGGTGAGGTGCAGTGGCTGTTGGCAGTGTATGTAAATGAATTAATGTTGGGAATTATAGTCTTGTGCGGCGTGTGGTGCAATGGCCACCGCGGAGCCAGAGGGGGGCAACGATCTCCGCAAGGCCAGAGGGGGGAGCAACATCCTCTGCAAAGCAAGATTGGAGTGATGTCCTCTGTGGAGCAAGGAGGTAGAGTACGTCCTCAGCCAAGGAAGGAGGTGGAGTGATGTCTGAAGTGGAGCAAGGCGGCATAGCGAGGTCTTCAGCAGAGCAAGAAGGCGAGCAATGTCCGAAGCAGAGCCTAGTGGCATAGTGACATTTGAAGTGGCGCAGGTAGACGGATTGACACCCCTGGCGAGGCCGTGAGCTGTAATGGCGTCCTCTGCGGTGCAGAGGGGTAGAGGGACATCCTCATCCAAGGCAGAGTGACATCCTCAGTGGGGCAGGGAGGGTGGGAGACGGTTCTAGCCTGGTCAGACACCCCTTCCTCAAAAAATTCCTAAGAGGGCACATGGTTTTGAGTCATTCCAGCATGGTGCTGATCTAATCTCCCTTCCCCTGTTCCTCCTACATCAGGCAGTTGTTCTCAATGGGCTCATGAAAAACTTTCTGCATCCATTTATAGGTCTAGCTTTCTGTCAGGATTTGGTCGCAGAGGCAGATGCAAGTGCAGATGTAGTTTATTTACAGTGAACGCACTAAACACAAAGACCACGAAACAATAAGGAGGATTAGTGATACAAGGTAACAGCTAGAACATGAGTAGGAGACAGTGACACAGAAAAGCTCGACAATGAGTGCATGAATCAGGTGCAAACAGTCACGTGACATGAGTGTCGTGATCAGGTGAGGTGCAGAGGCATGATCATGTTCACACTCACCTAACTTCTAAATCACACACATCTGAATACAATCAACTCTCACAGTATATAAGGACTCAAGTTCCACGCTCACATTGCGAAGTAATCTTTCGCCTGTTTGTGGATTATGACTTTGCTTCATAATTTGGATTTGTCTGCTTGTGTGTCTCATAATAAACTCTCATTGAAATTTCATCCGTTTCCACCTAGCTTATATGACAATGGGTGTGATGGTCAGATGTTCACATATTTTTGTCTACATGTGTACAGTGTGTTTATATATTCTACACACACACACACACACACACACACACACACACACACTGTACGAACATGTTCAGGGGCACATTACCATATGTAAATATCCATGAGTAACTAACCGAGAATAGCAAGCACCATTCCATCCTTGAGCACCTCCATGGAGCCAGAGCAGACAAAGAAGAGGGCCTGCAGCGCATCTCCTTGCCGCAAGAGGTATTCTCCAGGTGCGCAAAATGTTGTCTTTATGTGCAGTGACAGAGAGCGCAGACAACCATGACTTAGAGATGAGAACACAGCCCGCTCCAGAATTTCCTTGTTCAGGTGCATCGCAATGTCCGAACGCAACTCATCAGGGAAGTCTTTCAGGAGCTAGACCAAGAGAAATGACACATACACTGAAGGAACCACAATGAAAGGACCAATTAAGCAATCAAAATAAATAACACCAATGACTTTATAATTTACTGTGTAGCAAGAGCACTGCATTAGCACAATCTTAGCTGCCATATGAGGTTGTGTCAATTTTTTATTTTTTATTTTTTTATATGAAATCTGTGAACTACACAGAATCAGTTCTGTTATGAATATGTACAGATGTTACCAACAGGGGCTCTGACCATTACCTGCAGTTTTAATTCACTTTGCATTTTATGTAGCAACAGTAAGTAACATCCATGTGCTGTGCTTTCCTAACAAAGAGAGATTATAGCACTGATGCTTCACTCTTCTCTTCTGCTACTTTTTCAAACGTCCATTCATCACTCATCCTTCCAGCCCGACTGGAGTCTGTCACTCCCTGATCTGCTCTGCACACTCAGGCCCTCGCTTTCACACTGTCACACTACTCCTTCACTCTCTCACTTCCCTCCTGTCGGGGTGCCATCTATTATTCATAACTCTGTGATTTAGCTAGGTGTTTATATTCCATCTCATTTTTCCTCACTGCCATTGCTTCTGGTATAGAGTGTCTGGGTTCAAAGGCAGACTGCAGAAACCCTCACACTTCATTTCATGGGCACATTTTCCCACTCATTCAACTGCCTATAAAAATCTTTCTAGCCAGTTCCAGTTACTAATACCAATATATAACTGGTTTCAATATTTTCAGCCAACTGTACCATAAATGGGGTCATTTCTTAGTATAGTGCAGAATCATGAATATTGAATATTCAAGATATTGACCATTTCCTTTCTTTGTTTTAATTTGTATTATGAATAATTATTATTATTATTTATTTTTAACAAAATTCTAACAAAAAAAATTCCCCAGATTTTCAATGTGGTCTCAGATTTTTGGACCCCACTGTATGTATACTGTCCTCTTTAATTCAGACATTTTCAAAAGTGTTTAAAGCCAGAGACTGAAATAGCCATTTCAAAACATTGATTCTGTGTTGCTTAGGATGTATGTTTCTTAATCTTCATGAGAGCCCCAGGATCACTAGCCAGGAACAGCTCCAAAGCATCAATATATCCACTTCTATGTGTCAGAGGGTTTTCAGGTCTCCATTTTTCCTCACCAAACACAATGTTTTCTTAACCAAAAACATTTGATTTTGGTCTGATGTGACCACAATACCCCTGGTTGTTGACAATTTTTTTTACTCTTACTTAACATTTACAAGAAAAAAATCCCATACTTTTTACTCCTTGTATTTTTAGTTAGAAATTCAAAGTGATCATTACAAATCTCTAAGGTCCCTTCTTCCGTCCTCCTGCTGGTGACTATATGCTATATATGAATCGAATGGGTTCAGTTTAGCATCCAAACAGTTCAGTTAAAGCATCTAATCATGTTCATCAATCAAGAAAAGATTCTTCATTTGTTGTGACGTTCTCATGCTACACAATGTGGTTAGTGCTGTCCATTTGCATTTGAGGCTGAATTTGAGGACGAGTGCCCCTGGCCCTACCTCAGTAAAATGTTTCAATACGCTGGAGTAAGCAAAGACTCGTATAAAACAAGGCGTCTCCTTTACCTCCATAGAAGGCATGAACATCTCATTTCAAAACACATGCTGAGGTAAGTTTAGCTAATTTGCTATCATTAAATGTCTATATGTAGATAAGTTAACCTGTTTTCTTTGATAATGCCAGGTTAGACTAGCATCGATTGCAGTAACTAGCATAATTGATTAGGCAACAAGTCAAATTCTAGCTAATGGTAAATATGGCAATATTACAGGTATAACTTTAATGGTAAAATGGTGGTTCCTTTAAAACAAAAATCATCCTAACAGTTTTAGACACATGAAACCCTGACATTAACTTAATTTCATCAGGTAAAATTTACTTTTTACTCTTTAATAATCGAGTACATTTAAAATACTTCAGTACTTTCACTGAAGTGTAATTTCTCAGTACTTTGTCCACTCATGTGCATATGACCACTGTTGAGTAAATTACTCAAAAAAAGTAATCCACTACAGATTACTAATTACTACTTTAAAATTGCAATTTGATTACAGTACTGATTACTGCATGTAAAAAGGAATGAGTTTACTAATTACATTACTTTCAAAACCTATCAAACCTACAAAAATATACTACAAAAAAGTTAGATTTATCATAAACCTTGCCTCGGGTGTTGTCACTGATTGTAGAACTACCAGACCGATAACATAAAACTTTTCTAACCAGGCTAGTTTGTTGTCACTAGACAAGGGGAGGCACTAGTTTAGCTGCTACAGTGCCATGCAAAGTACATTATCTTTCCTTATGCTCTTCTCATATCATATACACGTAAACTGGAACTGACATTTACACACCTTGTTTTCCTGCTCAGCATGAGAGGATGTTAGTGTTTCAGTTTCAACCCCTTGTTTAAAAAAAAAAAAAAAAAGTAAGTAACAAGTATTTCCAAGTATTTTCCTGTAAACCCTGTCTGACTGGTAAATGGTCTGCACTTATATAACGCCTTATAACCTTAGCGGTTCTACAAAGCACTTTACACTGTGTCTCATTCACCCATACTCAAACACCAGTGGCTGCAGAGCTTCCATGCAAGCCTAGCCTGCCATCAGGAGCAACTAGGGATTCAATCTCTTGTCCAAGGACACTTCGGGATGTGGAGTCATGTGGGCCGGGAATTGAACCGCCAACCCTACAATTAGTCTCACCTTCGTTCACTGAAGTTGAAGTTATAAAATTATAACACCGCCGTCTTCTTTTACCGATGTTCAGTTACGTAGTGACAAACCGCTATTTGGGGCTAAAGAAAAAAAAAATCTTCGGGACTACAGCCCCCAATGCCCAGGCCAGGTTATGTCCCTGGCAGCCACGCAAAATGTGATTTATTTTAAAAATGCATTTTACTTAATATTGTTTTCTTAACAATAAATTTCTACTGCAAGTAACGGAATTTTATTGACATCAGTAACTGTAATCAAATTACATAAAATTTAAATGTAATACGTTACTTTACTGTGTTATCAGAAAAAGTAATTAGATCACAGTAACATTAGTTACTTTGTAACGCATTATACCCAACTCTGCATATGACAAGGTTTAGTTTTATTTTTGACTCTGCTGTGATTCTCTCAAATGTGTCTCAGCTTTCAAGGACAAAGCACAAGCCTTACATGTGATGTAACTTGGAAATCACTCTCAAAACACACACAATTCATTGACAATGGTACCTCATTTGAATCGATGCCATTGTTGACAGACCAGGTAGTCTGGAAGTACTCTAGCATGCGTTGCTTGAGGCTCTGTGGCAGGTGATGCACTCTTATGAAGTCCTTCAGGTCTTTAGTGCGTGTATGGTACGAGGACCAGCGTGAGTACATGCGCTGAATGATGGCGGTCACATTACCAAACACTAGAGCATGCATGAGTGCTGATATGGAGAGAATCACACACACACACACACACACACACACACACACACACACACACAATTTGTTAGGAACACTTGTACATTCATGCAGTTATCTAAATCAGCCAATCATGTGGCAGCAGGTCAGTGCATACAATCATGCAGATACAGGTCAAGAGCTTCAGTTAATGTTCATGTCAAACATCAGAATAAAGAAAAAGTGTGATCTCTGTGACTTTGAGCGTGGCATGGTTGTTGGTGCCAGATGGGCTGGTTTGAGTATTTCAGAAACTGCTGATCTCCTGGGATTTTTACACACAACAGCCTCTAGAGTTTACACAGAATGGTGCAAAAAACAAAGCATACACATATGCACACATCCCCACCTCCAATAAGCATAGTGCAGATAGAGAAGATCTTTTCAGCATCAGTATTAGCGGAGACATTGCCGAAGCCCACACTGGTCAGACTGCTGAAAGTGAAGTAAAGTGAAGCGATGTAGACACTGCGCAATGATGGACCGCTGTTAGCTGAGCCATTCACTGTGGTATAAGGGAGCTCCAAACGCTTTCCCAGCTCATGCAGCCAACCTATGAGAGTTTGCAATGACACACAAATGTCAGTGTAATTACAAGGAGGAAAAACAAGGCTGATGTTAAAGTTTTTCATGTTTCTCTGACACACCAGTTCAAAATCTCATTGTAGACCTTCACTTATCTAGACATGTACTGTATCTACTGTACATTATTGTTACTCAAATCTTGTATAGCTTCCTGTATTAAACTGTGGGAATTGTAGGATGGTACTCCATCTAAAACATCTAGGTACACTGCCAAACCTGGTTCCCTGGAGGACAGAAGATGTCAGATGTGTGTGAAAAGACCTTGATCAGGGCAGAAATTTTTAAGTTTCTTAAAGACAGATTTACCACTTCTTGTTCACTGAACTTGACTCTATGACTGCCCTAAGATGACTAGACCAGAAATGTTCATTATTCTTCATTGAATGACCAAAAAATGGCTTGGTGGTGTGAAGTACCACTGTCAACATTTGGGGAAACAGGGCTAATTACCCAGTCAGCAATTTTTATTTTAGCTGTGTTCACATTTAGGAACAGCTTACAGCAGAACCACAATGCATCCCCAAAACTAACTTAAAACCAAAACAGTACTTGCAATAGATGACTGTGGTAATGTTAAAATCACATGAATGAGCACCAGCAATGTCAAATACAGTAAGTACCAGCTTAGGAACTATTCAAATGCACACTCTCATTGAGTTAAATATGGTTCCTCAGACTCTAAAGGCAACCAATTAAATCCGATCCATCTGTAATTGCAAAATTCTCTAATGTACACATCTGGAGTCTGCAGTTCCAAAGAAGGGACAATGCTGTCTAAAGCAACTGCCTCCATTAGCTAATGCAAATAACACTGTCTTTTTTGTTGGACCCAGAAACTCTCAGGAACCCAATTCAACACATATGGATTCCTATTGGATGTTGGTGCAGCATGAACTCAAATAGACCTTCTGCTGGGTCAGTTTGTCATTCATTATGAATGCATAAATGCCATCTGAATGAGAGCAGACCTGAACATATCTTGAATAAAAGTCCATTAATTGACATCCACAAACACCCTCCTGGAGTCTCTATGTGTCACTAAACTTAATTTCTTTCTTTAATACTTGAATATGAAAATTATTGTTTCTCAACTACTGTAATGTGAATTATTTTCATACTGTAGACAGTGTTAACATACAATTCTTGCTTATAACTTTACTTGCGAATTTTAGTTAGCTACAGTACAAGTTAGGGGTGTTCTGACCCATGATTGTATAATGTCAATTGGATTGTCTTTCCTTAATAAATAGATCAAGTTCCACAGTAGTGTGCTCATGTCTTTACTCCTTTACTTTAAATTAGCAGTGTTGACAAAACATGTACACAATATTCTCCTTTATTTTAGTGAATTAAAATGCATGCCACTGTACTGCTGCACTAATGCTTCACAGCCATTGTAATTCCAAGGCACTATCTCCATCCATCCATTTTCTATTCCGCTTATCCTACAGGGTCACAAGGAACCTGGAGCCTATACAAACTCTGTGCGCACACATAGGGTAGGGGCGGGAATTGAACTCCCAACCCTGGAGGTGTTAGGTGACGTGCTAACTGGCATAAATACATTATATATATGAGACAGACACAATGGGAAGAATACAAGTTGGCGGAGGAAGTGTGATGCTTTGGGCAATGTTCTGCTGGGAAACCTTGGCTCCTGGCATTCATGTGGATGTTACTTTGACACGTACCACCTACCTAAACATTGTTGCAGACCAAGTACACCCCTTCATGGCAACAGTATTCCCTAGTGGCAGTGGACTCTTTCAGCAGGATAATGCGCCCTGCCACACTGCAAAAATTGCTCAGGAATGGTTTGAGGAACATGACAGAGTTGAAGGTGTTGACTTGGCCTCCAAATTCCCCAGATCTCAATCCGATCAATCATCTGTGGGATGTGCTGGACAAACAAGTCTGATACAGTCGTAACTTACAGGACATAAAGGATCTGCTGCTAACATCTTGCTGCAAGATACCACAGCACACCTTCAGAAGTCTTGTTGAGTCCATGCCTCAAAAGGTTAGAGCTGTTTTGGTGGCACAATGGGGACTGATACAATATTAATATGTGTTCCAAAAAAATTCAGATAGCCTTTAAGACTGCCTTTGACAAAAGAAGAACGTATTGAAATGATTCTGATGGCTGGATAGGGAAGCTGTTGCAAGGTTACGATGGACTTTAACAGGAAACATGGCAAGCACATCACACACAACACTTTTGCCAAACTTAACAAATTCAAAAAGACTGGAAGTGTTCCAAACCAATCAAGAAGAGGATGCCCAAAAACATCCACTGACGAAGACACAACCGACGTGTTGCTGGCAAATATAGTTCCCTATGTATGGAAAATTTTAGGACACCCTGTATATAAATATTACATTATATGGATAATGTATTTATATTTGTTTACACCCTTATGATCCAAAGATAGTTTCGTGACCGTTCATGCTGTATCTATGTACCATAACTTTTTGCTGTTTCAGCATATAAACTGTAACCACAAATGGCAAAGGCAGAAGCTTTCTATGTAAGAAATTGTAAAAACAATAGTGTATCTCAAACAATTATGTATCTCAAAAAGTGAATGAGATACATAAGCTACTTTTGGTAGACACAGATGCTGCTATCACCATTTATTTCTATTTGTGCAGAATCCCATAGAATTACAAATATCTTGAGGAGCTACAGAGCAGGTTCTATGCAGAGCTGGACAAACATACACCAGGACTAATAGACATCTACAGGCAGAAAGGTGCATGGACCAGCAAAACAACAGAAACTGTGATGTTCACCATGGACAATACACCCCTCCCCCTTGTTGTCTGCCCCATTTCCTTCCCTGTTTGTGCATACCTGTTTTGAGTTCCCCTAATTAGTTACCCTATTTAAGTTCTGCGTTTTCCCTCCTTAGTTGTCAAGCATTATGTTGCGTTGTTACTGTTATGTCGTATATGCACTGTAAGAAGCTTTTGTTTTCATGTTGATTTTGCCTTGCCTTGGCTTTGTCTAGTCCTTTTTGTAGTCCTTGACTTGTTCTAGATTTTTTAAAAATTATTTTCCGGTCTTTGCTTGTTTATTAGTTGTTTAATTATTAAAGACACTGCACTTGCATCCAACTCCTAGATTTTGTGACAGAACCCTTGAGGAGCATCTTTAGCACCTCACATTTATATTAATTCCCTGCCCCCATCTCTCCTTTCTCTTCCTCTCCTTTGCACTCTCTCTCTGTGTGTGTGTGTGTGTGTGTGTGTGTGTGTGTGTGTGTGTGTCTGTCTGTCTGTCTGTCTGTCTCTCTCTCTCTCTGTCTCACACACACACACTCTTCTCCTGTCCCAACATCCCTCTCTCTGTCCCATTTTCATCTTCTCTCTTATAGGAGGAGAACGTGCGAAAAAAAAGACTCGGAACCTAATCACTGTGCAGCACAATAAAATTTTGCCATGAGATAGTGATCATGTTTACATGCACATCAGTATTCCGATATTAATCGGAATTTGGCAATTTTCTATTTAGTATTGAGTCGTTTAAATGCCCCAAACCGACTGCCTGATTCAGATTAAGACAATATTCTAATTCCCCAAATTCTGATTCCCACCCCTAGAATATACCTGTTATTGGAAATTTGTTGCATGTAAACACCTTATTCAGAAAATCCACTGAAAGGAGATATATGTGCATACTCAGTCCGCAAGGAATTGTGGGTACCAAAAGATGCTTAGCTGTAGGCTAGGTATTTAGGAATGTGTATACAGGACCACGTATAGAGGAATATTCCGATGCTTGTACACTTATAAACATTGTATTTGGAATATGGCTGCAACCCGAATAGAGACCTTAAATGGAATTTGATGTGCATGTAAACATGGTCAATGAAACATCAGGCTTTAAGCACATAAGCTAAAAAAGAATTTACTAAAATCAGGTGAACACAATAATGACACACTAGGGAGAAACCAATAACAGTAAAGAGGCGGATACAAGACAAATCAAAACAAATGGACATGGACCATGATCAAAACAGCAACAAAAAAATATTAAAGTGTTTCAGGAAGCTGAATCTAGAAAGGCTACTACAGTATCACCCAATTTATTTTTACCACAAAGTTAGAAGCACACAACTGTATCGAATGTCTTTGTATGCTGTAGCATTACAATTTCCCTTCACTGGAACTCAGAGGCCCAAACTTGTTCCAGCATGACAATGCCCCTGTGCACAAAGCAAGCTCCATGAAGACATGGTGTGTTAAGGTTAGAAGAAGGTGGAAGGACTCGAATGTCCTGCCCAGAACCCTGACCCTCAACCCCACTGACCACCTTTGGGATGAACAGGAACTGGAGGCTCCTCACCCAACACCAGTGCCTGACCTCACTAATGCTCTTGTGGCTGAATGAACATGAATCCCGACAACCATGCTCCAAAATCTAGTGGAAAGCCTTCCCAGATGAGTGGAGCTTATTATAACATCAAAACATGGACTAAATCTGGAATGGAGTGCAACTTCGGTACACCATGTCTTCACAGAGCGTGCTTCTTACACTTTGTGTCATGCTGGAATAGGTTTTGGCCTCTTAGCTCTAGTGAAGGGAAATTGTAATGCTACAGTGTACAAAGACATTTGAGACACTTGTGTGCTTCCAACTTTGTGGTCACAGTTTGAGGAAGAGCCACATATGGGTGTGCTGGTCAGTATCCACATATTTTGGCCCATATAGTATACTTCAGATTGTACTTACCTTTACACTAGTCAATTTGCATGGCACTGCCATTTTGTTGCATCAACCCTCACACCCTTCTGCTATGCATGGTACATAGGGCCATACTCCTGACTAGATTAGAACATCATGGGGAAGCTCGATTCAGGGTGGGGCATTAGACACCCAGTGTGTTAGACATTATCCTGCCTTATCAGTTATGTAGACAAGTATGACTGCAGCTATGTCGTTTGCTGGCATGCATAGGCTGTTAACCCCCTCAAGTGCAGTTTTGAGTCTCAGCAAGTGAAAATATTTATTAAATATGAAAATATATATATATATTTTTAAAGCATTGATCAAACTCAGGTCTTTTATGTTGAAAACTTGTTTTTTAATTTCAGTGAAAAACCTTAACAGAAATTTAAATAGTGTTAACATAGTTAGAAAACATGATTAAATTGTAATAGCAGTATAGCATTTTTTTTTCTGACAGAGTACAGCAGTGGTGTTTTAACACAGTTTCTCTTTGTCAGCCTTGTCAAAACAATTTCCAGACAATAGTTGCTATAGTAACTACTGTCCAGAATGAACCTGAGTTCAGTGGTGGCATAAGGAGAAGCAAAGGGATCTCTATCAGTTCTGATCAGAAAGCCCTTTCCTAGGAGTCGTCCCTCAATGCTAACAACATAATTTCAGGTTGGGCCTAATCACAGCTGTGAGAGAGGGAAGAGTTGGACTGCTGCAATAAATCAGTGAGTAATTTCCACTGATTACCTCCTCTGTCAGGCATCTCTTGGGCCTAATCTGTTGTCATTTTCATATCTCTTCCTTTCATCTCCTCATGTCATCCATCCCCCATGCACCTCCACACTTGTAGTATAATTATCCTGTAATCTGTTTGCCACTCACTCTCTTGTTTTCACCTTGTTGTTTTCTCTCTTTATTATACAATATTGATTGAATGAACTCACTGGGAGGTCTCTTAATTATAAGTGACAAACCTATTCAGTGAGCATAATGAGAATAGTTATTCAGAACTGATCAGCTCAATTAGACAGGTGTAATTCCATCAAGGGAGGTTTTCATGCCACTCTGAATTTATTGTTGTGTCACTCCACAAAATTCTCCATGATTCTTATCAGGTGATCTGAAAGTCATTTCCATGCCTAAGCCTTTTGCACTGTATAATGACTACTATTTAATGTGCAACATGAAATTTATACAGAGAATGAAAAACTTCCTGAGATGGAATTAGGTAGAAGAAAAGAAGCACAACTGAGAAGTTACAAGCTTACATGAGTAAAGTTTGCAGAAAAAATTATAGTAGGAAAAGTTTATAGTAAGAAAAGTGGAACTATTTATGTTCTGGTTATAAGGAGTCTGGTTTTAATATTCCAATATACTAGACATCCAAAATATACCATATAAGATATGAGTTTTTAAGACTCTGCCATATGAGCCTTTCTTACATGTGTGCGCATAAGTCTGGGAATATGCGTATGTGCAGATAACTCTCTCACCTATATCCCAAGTGGTGTGCACATTGCTGTCCATCTCCTTCTTTCCAATGATATACCAGATGCAGGCCATCCAGTGGGCCAGCAGGGCAAACATGGACATGAGCAGGGTGAGTACCACTGTACTGTGCTGAGAGTAGCGGTCCATTTTTTGCAACAGACGCAGCAGGCGCAGCAAACGTACTGTCTTTAACAAGTGCACAACTGAGACCTGCCACACAAAGGTAGGCCATTACTATCATAACCTAACATAATGAGCTGTAATTGGGTAAAGAAATTAACCACAGTTAGTAATGAGGACTTTTTTCCTAAATCTTAAATATATAACCAATCAGTGAATAATAAGTGGGTACATTCCTCTCTGAAAGTATTAGAACAGCAAGATTGGTTCTATTGGTTTCACTATACATTGTCGACATTTGGTTTTGAGATCAAAAGATGAATATGAGACAATGGATCAAAATTTCAGCTTTCCTCATATTTACTCATATTGTGTGTTAAACAACTTAAAACATGACACCTTTGGTGGCAGACCACCCAATTTTTAGGTAAGCAAAAGTATAGTAAAAGATAGTCTTAAAGTAAATTAAAGAAAATAACACTTAATATTGGTTTGCACATCACTTGCTTGCAATAACTGCATTAAGCCTGTGACTCATTAAAATCACCAAACTCTTGCTTTTTTCCCCCAGATTTTTACTGCAACTTCTTCCAGTTTTTGTTTGTTTTGGGGGGGTTTCTCCCTTCAGTCTCCTTTTCAGGTGGTAAAATTCTGCTCAAGTGGGTTAAGCACTGGTGATTGAGGCCCCGTTTACACGAGTGCATTTTAGTTTTAAAATGCATAACTTTTGCTATGGTTACGCCTGTCATCTGCACTACTCCGGTGTTTTCAACCCTCGAAAATGGAGACTTCTGGAAACACCGAACACCCTGTTTTAGTTTGAAAACTCTGGGCTCACGTTTCAGTGTAAACAGAAAAAAATGAATACTTTTGAAAATGAAGGCGTGGCTTCACCCACATTCGCTCCCTGATTGGGTCTTTTGGATCAGGTATCCTTCCCTTATCCGTCAAGCACCTACCATATGACCATTACGCTACCATGACCGTATAAACAATAACACGGAGAATGAACTGCAACCTTTGCTGGATTTGTTGTCATTCTTAGTAGCCATTGTGCAGTTAAATTCTGTATTTTATAATACTGCAGCTGCCTACATGAGCAAGAGGCAAGCTATGATTAGAGCAATCGGCAACAAATCTCATGGAATGCCGGTTTGGACTAGCAACCAACTTCCTGCTTACACTTGTATGCGCATGCCCCCAATGTGCATGAATGGTCATGTGACATGTGTTTTCGGTCGTGTAGTGTGGACGAGGATCTTTTTCATTTTAAAACACGGTTTACTAGTGTAAACAAAGCCTCAGTTTAGCCTCAGCCTCAGTCTAAAAACCATCCACTTTTCCCCAGGATGAAATACTTTGTTGTGCATCCCAAGTTGTTGTATTGGCTATGTCCAATGCTTATGCAATGGTTCTGATTGATTGTCTCACTTTTCTCAGCTTCAAAATAGCTTGCTTTACTCCCATAGACAGCTCTCCTTTTTAACAACAAATGCAGTCTTCAGAGATGAAATCTAGGACTCAAACCAAAAGTAGTTATTCAGAACAATTAATTATTTAAACAATCAATTTAACAAGGCACATGTATGAAGCAAGAAACACCTATCTGTCACATTACAATATTTTTGATCACATGAAAAAACGGGTGAGTTCAAACAAAAGGTGCCATGTTCTAAGTTGTTTAACACATACAGATGTAAATATGAGGAAATGAAAGATGAAATTCTGAGCCATTATCTCATTCATCTTTTGATCTCAAACCCAAATGTCTTCAATGTGTAGCGAAAACAACAGAATTGGCCTTACTGTTCCAAGCAAGTGAGCACACAAAAACACACAGGCACAATCTGAAGGCATAATGCAATCTACTTAAATTGCTAAACATTAAAAAAATTATTTTGAGCTCAAGTACAATTTGACAGTACAACCACACACACACACACACACACACACACACACCCATTTGGAATTAGTCATGGCTGGAATCAAAACAATATGTACAGTATGACACATATATGCAGTCATATCAGCTATGCCACACTATGAAAGTCAACACTAACCACACAGTCTAACACATCCAGTATCTCAGCTTGTTACCCTGGTGCCTCAGGCAGAGTCTGTAAATAATACTCATAATATTGTCCATTATTATAATCACCAGTCCCTTTCTACACAAGGCAGGCATTCTGATATCTCACAGCAGACATAATGAACCAC
Organism: Stegophilus panzeri; assembly: GCA_024331685.1. Lineage (NCBI taxonomy): Eukaryota > Metazoa > Chordata > Actinopteri > Siluriformes > Trichomycteridae > Stegophilus > Stegophilus panzeri. The sequence continues at coordinate 14,064,500 of JANDJT010000021.1, read as the reverse complement.
AGCACAACAGACTATCATTCTTCATATTATAATCAAATATTAACAAGAGGGTCAATTAATAGGAGGCTCTCAGTGGCTTTTGCTCTAAGAACATTACTGCTTTTAAAGACTAATATGATCAGTCAAATCACCCAGTTCAATACTAAAAAAAAGCTCTATACACACACACACACACACACACACACACACACACACACACACAAGTTGCTAATCTATACAGTTGCAATAAAAATTATTTAACCCCCATTGCAAATCAGGGTTATTGTCAAAATTGACAGACTTTCAGCTGTTTGCAATGAACAAATTAAACAAAAGCAATTAAAATACTTCAACACAATGAATGCTTCAAGTGGTTTCCCCAAATTCAACTGAAAATGTAACTTATAATGACTTTTCCAGTTTCAAAATTATTCAACCTCCTGAATAGAATCCCTCACAACAGCACAAATATGCAAAACAGGTGTTGTC
>JANDJT010000021.1:14037565-14048428 GCA_024331685.1 Stegophilus panzeri | reverse complement strand
AAATTTATGGAACCTTCTATTTTAATGGGATTGCCTGTGTTTTAGACATCAACTTGCATATATTCCACTGTGTGTGAAGTAAGAGTGGAAGGATGCATTTTTAAAACCTCACTTATGTATTTGTATAATTATATGTATATATAATGTAACGTGAATAACTTGCGATGATCACTCAGCAGAAGTTTATCCCTATCTCTCTGGTCATTTTGATACCTAGAAAGCTCAGATAGACAGTAGGTACCATAGGTACAGTGTACCTGGAATGCCTTGTTGAAGGTTCAAAGCACTATGGTGTTACATTAGTGTTTGGGACTCAGACACAGTCTCTGTGTTTAAATCCAGGCTGAAAACATAATTGTTTAGTCAAGCTTTTTGTGAATAGTTTTTTTTTTTCTTAGGTAAAGGAGCAGATCTAGAGGGCTCACAGGCATAGAGTGTTGCGGTAAACTGGGATGTCTGGATGCTGTCGTTCCTCTCAAGGTTTCTTCCTCATAGCATCTCAGGGAGTTTTCCTCGCCACCGTCAACTCTGGCTTGCTCATTAGGGAAAAATTCATACATTTAAAATCTATATCCTGAATTTATATATTTCTGCAAAGCTGCTTTGGGACAATTGTCCATTGTTAAATAAAACTGAATTGAATTGAATTGAATTTTAGAATGGCCACAACATTATTGACCTCGGTGAGCTGAATTGCTGGTGCTGGGAAGGCTGTTTGTTGTCTAGAACACAGGGACTATCAATCAACAACACACTTAAAATTCAGGTAATGCTGCTTCAGCTTAAAAGGAGCCTTAAGATTATCCTTGGTGTCAGTTATATCTTTTCACATATATTATCAGTGTTTCCTGTTCTCGTTTGCTGTTGCCATTGTAGTTCATTAGTCACACCTGTTTCTTGTTACCTCTGGAGGGTTTTTTGTTAGAATAAAATGCTAAGGAAAATAAATTGAAAAGTGAGAATCTGGTATGTTTTTTTAACAAACACACCCAAGAACATCATGACTTCACATACAGAAGCAATTTAACTGACATAGCAAATTTTTCCTGTAGCCAGATGTCAACGGACTTTGTTCATCACTAAGTCTTTGATACAAAACTCTTTAATAGCTTTTAAAGATAATATTTTGTGGATGTTTTTGAGTCCGTCACGCTATATCTTGCTCCAAAATGCTAACTGTGCCATAGTGTTCAAACGTTTCAAATTGGCACAAATCAGATTGAAACCTTTAACATTCTGTAGGTTATGGTCAGAAAAGATATCAAGCACTCTGTATTCTATGGGAAGAGGATTTAAGTCTGAGACTAGGCGAACTCTAAGGCCCTGTCTGAAACTGTGCCCTCACTGACTTTCACTATTTACTTTGTAGACTGTTATATATACAGTATATATAGAGCACTGTATAGGGCATAAGTGAGGGAGACACCAAACTGAATTTAGACAACACATGCACCTAGTGTTTCTGTGATGAGGATAAAGCAGTTAATGAAAATGAATGACTGAATGAATTAATTCATTAATTCAGTTTTATTTTATAGCACATTTAACATTGGACATTTACAGAAATCTGGATATACTTTTATAAATGAATGAATGAAAAGTGAGGAAACTGTTGAGGACGCAACTGCAGGTACTCAATGGTTTTATTAAATGTGGCAAACAGAACAATGATGTAATCCAAAAGCGTGAGCCAAAAACAGGCAAGGGTCAGGTGATGCACAAACAACATAAACTAGGGCAGGCAAGACCAAAAATGTGAATAGTAGAACGAGGTCAAAACCAGAAAAACAAACAAATAATTCACTGTCTTGGTTTAGACCGTTACAGTGACACAGAGCATATACTTTGCAATGAACAAGGAAACATGAGGGCTATAAATACACAAACTAATCAAGACTAAACACAGAACAGGTGAGAGTAATCATGACACATTAGGGAGACAACCATTGACATGACAAAGGAGGAGAGAAGACAGGAACCAAAACAAAATACACGCGACAAAGTAAACAAGCACTAGGCAATACGGAAGTGCATGCCGTAGTGCTGCGAGCTGCAATGCACGCTCAGAGGTGCAGCATGCAGTACTCGGCATGAGGAAAAAATACATAACCACCCTCCAAAGCGGTACCTTCAGGAGCGCCTTCTAATATTCCCCAAGTTGAACTTGCACCCCTGGGTAAACTGTCCACCAGGTTCCCAGGGTTCTGAGGCAGGCATTGTCCAATGTGTTCACTCTACCCAGAGGACCATGAGCCACTTGGCAGGAGGCAGGTGGTGGGGTGACATGTCATCACTGGGGTCAGGTGGCATAACTGTGACAATGTCACTGAAGTCTGGTGACTTGACACTGATGACTGAGTTATGACCCCCTTGCCAGGGTTAGCATGGAAAGCCGGCTCATCGGCCTTGGGCAGAAGCAGATCTTGGGAGGCCTCGGGCAGGAGCTTGGCTGGGGAGGCCGCCACATCGTCCTCAGGGTGGAGCTCAGCTGGAGAGGCCACCACGTAACCCTCAGGCGGGAGCGCTGCAGGGGAGGTCATAATGTCGGCTTCAGGCTGGAGCTTAGCTGGGGAGGCCACTACGTTGGGCAGGGGCAGGCTTTGAGGCTGCACTGCTGGCTGCAGGCAGGAGCAGGACTTGGGAGGCTGCGGCTTTAGCCTCAGGCAGGAGCAGGATTTGGGAGGCCACTCTGTCTGCCTCAGGCAGGAGCAGGACTTGGGAGGACGTGCCATCGGCCTCATGCGGGAGCGCTGCAGAGGAGGACTTCATGTTGGCCTCAGGCTGGAGCTTGGCTGAGGCCTTCCTCACTCCTTCGTCTTCAGCTCTCCCCTCAGCTCATGGTCAGGTTCTTCCCAGATTGCTGACAGGTTCTTCCCAGATTGATGAGCAGCAACAATTGCTTCTCTGGCTGATGTCCTTTCTTCTTGGTATGATGTATACACACATCTGAATACTACAGACCACCAAACTGCGTTGTGCAACGTTGTGCAACGTTGTGCTTTTAGTGAGGTAGTCACACGACCTCATAAGTAATCGTTGTGTCTATGTTCATGTGGTTGTTATTTCCCTGATACATTAATGATAATGACTCTTTATTGAACACATATACATATGCATAGTGAAATTATTTTCTTCGCATACCCCAGCATGTCAGTAAGCTGGGGTCAGAGTGAAGGGTCAGACATGATACAGCGTCCCTGGAGCAGAGCGGGTTAAGGGCCTTGCTCAAGGGCCCAACAGTGGAAGCTTGGCAGTGCTGGGGCTTGAACCCCTGACCTTCCGATCAGTAACCCAGAGCCTTAACCTTCAAGCCACCACTGCCCCATTAGTGCCCTATTTAAGTTTTTTGAGCATTAATTCAAGTCAGGTCATATTTGTTTGGTTCACTTATATTTGTTATTGCTTTTGTTTATGCACTGTGTTTTGATAATTTTGTACTTTTTCTTAGGGTTTATTTTCTAGTTTACTAAGTTTCTGATAGCCCTAGTACCTAGTGTGTCTATTCCTCATGTTTGTTTCATTGAGCCTGTTTCCTTGAGCCTGTCTGTAATAAAGGAAGTTCTGTATGTGCATCTGCCTCTCTGAGTTCTTCCTTGTGACAAGTGAACATTTATTCATCTTCAGTAAGCACTTTATCCTGCTCAGTTTCATGCTGGATTCAGAATTCCAAACAACTAAAACAACTCAAGTGTCTACAAACAATTGTATGCAAATATAATAATCTTGGGCGTACACAGATATTACATCATTCAGGAAAGAGGCACAAATTAACTCCCAGGGATAAATGAAATTTAGCCTGAAAGGTTTGACTCAACTCCAACAAAAGGAGCTGGTGAAGGCATTGGAGGGATCAGGTACCAAACTATGTACATCCACCATTAAGAGAGTCCTACATCACAATGGCCTGAAAGGCTATTGTGCAAGGAAGAAGCCCTTACTCTAAGACTGGAGTCACTCTTTTCTCTCTCTGCATAAGTCACACTCTTATTGCTTCACTGTAATTATTTACCATATGCCATCTTGAAGGGAGCCAGGCTCTGATCACATGGATTCTTGCAATTTGGTCTCCAGTCCACAATGAAAATTGTGGTTTTTGGTGACTGAAAATTAGGCTTTTTGAAAGCACTCTCTCAGGTGGAGATATTTTAAAACTTAATTTTCACTGTTTTCATGTGGACAGGAAAAATGCTGAAAATGCTGACATCACAGCTCAAACCTGCACGTGTCTGTTGCAGGTTTATGTGTGTGTTATGAATGTGCTAGGACATAATATTATATAGTTTCGCTTTGTTTTATTATTACACCCTCATGTGGACGGGCCTGAATATGATATGCACTATACTGTGTCTGAATCCACTGCTCCAACACTACAAATCACACTGCATGGAGATTTCTGATAAGACCCAAGTATAACATTAAGCAATTGTTCCACCTCATTATCAGGCCACACATGAAAATGTGTGTTTGTCATTTTTCGTTTTGAATCTTTAGGCCAAACATGACCTTGATCAGGATAAATTAGACAGGATTTTTTTAACTGGGGGAGTAAACACTACCCATATACGTGTGGACAGGGCCTTATTGTAACAGAATACCACTGAAAGGTAATTAAATGCACAACTGTTGTTTTGCTGCATACTTGGGCATTTTCCCTGAGTCTTAAAAAAACACTCAACCATACAAACTAGAGATTAGCAGGTTATGTATCTTTATACCTCAGAGGTTTGGAAGAATATCTGACTTTGTTAAAAGAAGTCTGATTATGCAAATACGTCATACATTACAGCTTTAAGTAGTACTTACTGGAGGAAGTTTATATCATCAGGAGGAAGTTTCCAAGAATTCAAGCTAGAGAATCTCACTTTAAATACACTACATCACCATCATCAGATGTACCTAGACATGTTTAGCATAAATGTACAACCCCAATTCTGAAAAATTTGGGACAGTATGGAAATTGAAAGAAAAAAAAAAGTAAAAAAAAAAAAGAATCATTTGAAAATTCAATTCACCCTGTACTATACTAAAAACACATTATTAACACATTATTTGATGTTTTTTGTATGCAATTTATTTTTGAAAATATATACTCATTTTATATCTGATGACTGCAACCCACTACAAAAAAGTTGGGACAGTCGACTGTTTACCACCTGTGTAACATCACCTTTTCTTTTAATAACTTATTAAGCGTTCGAGCACTGAAGACACCAGTTGGTTAAGTTTAGCAAGTGGAATTTTCCCCCATTCATTCATTATGCATTTCTTCAGCTGTACAGGGCCTCATTGCCTTATTTTGCACTTCATAATGCACTACACATTCTCAGTCTGAGACAGATCAGGACTGCAGGCAGGCCATGCTAGCACCCGCACTCTCTGTTTACGCAACCATGCGCTTGTAATCCAGGCAGAAAGTGGTTTGGCGTTATCCTGCCCTGGATGGCAGCATATGTTGCTCCAAAATGTGTACATATCTTTCTGCATTAATGCTGCCCTCACAGATGTGCAAGTTGTGCACACCCCCATACCATGACAGATGCTGGCTTTTGGACCTGACGCTGATAACAGGTCCTTTTCCTCTTTGGCCCGGAAACACGATGGCTGTTTTGTCCAAAAACTATTTGAAATGTTGATTCGTCGAACCCCAGAGAAGTCAGTGGCGCTTCTGGACAGTGTTGATGTGTGGCTTCTACTTTGCATACTTAAGCCTTAACTTGCATCTGTGGATGAAGCGGCGAATGGTGTTCTCTGACAAAGGTTTACCAAAGTATTCACGAGCCCATGTCAGGATATCCATTACAGACTCATGACGGTTTTTAAGACAGTGACGTCTAAGGAAGATCACGCACATTCAGAAGTGGTTATCTTGCCCTTGCCCTTTACGCACCAAGATTTGACCGGATTCCTCGAATCTTTTAATTATATTGTGCTCTGTAGAAGGTGAAATGCCAAAAATCCTAACGATTTGTCTTTGGGGAATGTTATTCTCAAAGTGTTGGATTATTCGCTGATGCATCTATTGGCAGATTTGACCCATCCTTGCTCTTGAAGGACTAAGCCTTTTTTGGAGTCTCCTTACAACAGTGGGGGTCCCAGGGGGCCGTGGCCCCCAGTTTGAGAACCACTGCCTTATATACTATGATTAGCCGATCACCTCACCTGTTTCACATCACCTTCTTATTTCAACTTGTACATTGCTATAAGTCCTAAATTGCTCCTATCCCAAGTTTTTTGGAATGTGTTGCATGCATCAATTTCAAAATAAACGTTTACCTTTAAAAAAAACTATGCAGTTGATTAGGTAAAACATCAAATACCTTTTCTTTATAGAGGGTATGCATATGACATCACGGTAGCCAGAACTCGCCGTGGTCATGTCCACTGAGTGGCAAAAAGACTGAGCGGCAGCATTAGTGTACAGCGTGAATTCCACGACAACACAGAAAAACACATCTAAAATGGGAAAAAGCTATTGTGAGATCAACTATGCTAACAGATTCAACAAGAGCTATCTTTTTACAGAGTGGCAAAAAAAAAAACATTCACTCCTTTTTTACTAAGTGGAGCAGTGTAAGTGTAAGTTATTTTGGCATGTAGTATTCATGTTGTACAATAATGAATAATTTGTTACATATTTCTTTCTAAACGTTACCTATTTCCATTGATGAATAATGGGAGCTCATTCATTCTCTGACTGTGTTTTACCTTCACAAATATATAACGTTAGTAAGTGGAAGCAGTGTTAGCTACAAACAAACTCGGACTAGCTAGTTTACAGTTTACCAGATAAAATTATATAATAAAATAACAATATTTGTACATATCTGTCCATATACAGCCAGAATGTTTATTGGTGTTCTTGTCACTTGAATTTCTCCAACAAATCCCGCCTTGAACTAGGACCAAGCATCAAGGATTTTGTTTGTATGCCTTCAGGCTTTCTTTAGACTATTTCCCCGAAATCAGGTACATATAAATGTCGGGAAAACCGATTTCTGGCCACATGCCAATGTCCATGGACCACAAGTTCTGGGGCAAGTTGTAAGGGTCACTGTTGAGTCCAACTGCCTTTAATTTAAGCTGATAATCGTTAGTTATAGTAGCATTTTCGCAACTTCCCCTATTAAAACCAGCCATTTTGCTGGATGTTTTGCCACTCAGTCCAGCCGAGGGTGGGGGGGTGTTCTGGGGAAAGTGATGTCAATGCATAACCTCTATACATTTTTTGTTTAAAGACAAGTCAAAGTACATTTACAAATCACTCCTCTTAGTTTTTATTAGCATTTTCCATACTGTCCCAACTTTTTCGGAATTGGGGTTGTATTAATGGTTGTTACTTTTCTGTTCTTTTGTAATCTATCTAGGAAATTCTCTGTTGAGGTGGATTGGTTATTTTCCTGGTATGGAATGGGATTTTTTTTTTTTTTTTTTTTTTTTTTTAGCCTTTTTGGTGCTATTCTATGACATTTAATCTGCAGTAGTTTAAATACAAGCAGTGCTCTCAAAGAAATAGTGTCACACCTTCAGGATGCCTAAAGCCCTCAAGGAGAGCATTTACAATCAGCTCTGTGGTGCAAACTAGGATGCTTTGCCCTAATGTCATCTGACTAATATTCTGACTACCATTCATACAGAAGAGCAACCATATGCTCTCTGTTATAATGCGTTCTCTCTCCCACCATACAGGCATTGGAAAGGTGTTATAGACAGATTTATCAGTTAGAGGGAGAATGCAAATGGGGTGCCACCCCCCAGTTAGAAAATGATAATAATTAACTTCTTCTAAACGGCATCCCCCACTTTAAATTAAAATTATTTTATAATCACATCCACATTTAAGATTTACACACCGCAAGTGAGGACTTTCATGTCAAACCAAAACACTCGAAGTGAAACATGTGTGTACCTAAGTATGTGGTTATGTAGAAATACATGCTTTATGTATGTAATGTTGTCGAGTATTTATTGGTGCAATACCACACCATAGTTTCGTCAAGATCCATGGACTGTCTTTAAAAAGCAAAACACAGCTATTATAACCAGTGTTAACCAGTTAAAGGGGTGTAAGGGGGGTAGTTTGGGGGTAAACTTGTGTTTATAATCCTGAGGATTGGTCTTAATATTTATGTATGATATGTATTATTAATTAGTACATTAGTTAGCTAATCTACTACTACATGTGGTAGATGCTTCTACTTCTACTGCTTCATTTCTCTTGTGCTGATATATGGACTAAAGATCTTTGTATGGTGTTATTAACAGAACTTATGTAGAGAAAAATACTGTTATTCAGTGTGATAACGAGCTCCTCGCATGTCCACTAATTCTCTGAACTACAGGATAATTAGATCTTTTCAGATCACGCAGAAAAGGGTGAACCTGGCATGCTGAGGAAAAACTCCATCGATAACCCTTGTCCTAACCAGTTTTCGGTTGAATTTTCAGTTGTAAGACAATGGTAAAGAGCGTTTTCTCCATCAAATGTAGGCCTATACGAGTAACGCAGACTTCATTTTATAGGGGGTGCAGGCTTCAAATGCAACTTTAGAATTTGATCAATTCGCTCTCCAGTAATAGCACTTCATAGAAAAAGAAGACAATATGAAGTGCCAAGTCTGCCAGAAGACCATACTGTACCTACAGCAACCCATATTGACAAATGATCTAGAGCACTCATTCAAAAACGTATAGAAGAAGAAATTTTGGTGCCGGCCAACGTGTCCATCACATTTTGCATTACAATGCAATTGTGGGGACGGGGGCGTGGTCGAGCGTCAGCTGTGGACAGACAGGAGGTCGGTCAAACAAGCAGGTAACGTGATATTCTCACCTGTGTTGGATAAACACGAGTTTACTTGTGTGTCTGTTTGTGCTTTCAGTGTCTCCCGTAACGAGAGATAGAGAGATGACCAGCACAAAGACGTGTGTGTGTGTGTATGTGTGTGTGTGTGTGTGTGGTTGAATGAGTCCACTGAAAAGCGAAAGTAAAAAAAGAGAGAATAAAAAATCCTTTTGGATTATCCTCAGCCTGTCCCCCTGCCTTCTCATTCCTGACCCAATCCAGATGTGTTACAGCGATATAATCACAACAACAAAACAATCAAGTTCACGTTACAGGAGAAGCATGTGGAAAATATAGATTTGGGCAGACATTATTAAATTGTGCAATTGTGAACGTACTTTGTCTAACATATGTCTGCTTCTTGTTAATATTTTTACCGGACATTGTGTCTGACAATTTTTTTTTAATTTTATTTTATCTGACATTTTGAATTTTTAAGGGTCAGAAACTGGTATTTACCAGCTAATGGAAACTGCATTAGAGGTGTAATTGATCTAGGTGATTATCTATCAGCTTATAGGTTAGCTAAACTAATAAATCTGCCAGCCATACCACTATATGCCTACCTGGCCTGTTGTATACACACAATGAAAATGTGTTCCGAATAAGCATTGAGAGAGAATGAGAACGCTGTTTTTGTTACTAAAGATAAAATTAACCCTTGAAAGTTTTCTTCATAAAATGAGCATTCTATGTGTGAGGATGTAAAGCTTTTTTTATTATTTAAAAAAAAAAAAAAACAAACAAAAAAAACATTTAAGTAACCAAGCCTACTGAAGAGTTTCAGATTGGTGTGTTTCAGTTAGAGCTGTAGGTGTGTCACAGATCCGACAGTTTTACACGTTACTCCTAACACAATCCAAACCTTGACCTCTTAAGGACAGCAACTTTCTAGTGAAACTCACGTGTGCCGTCAAAGCGCGTCGCTATGGTGTCCAGGAATGTGTTCTGAGGCGCGAGCAGTCCCTTCATCGCCGGCATCTTCACGACCCGTAAAGAACGGGGTTCCCATAAAACTGACAGAGAGTTATAAATAAATAAATAAATAAATAAATATAACGAATTTATATCCGGTGAAAGCTAAGCTCGGCCACAGCGCGCGCGTCTCTTTCCTTTTACCCGAGGAAACAAACTAACTACAGCAGGACCGCCCCAGTCCGGTCCCGAGAGAGAGACAGTGAGAGAGACAGTGAGAGAGATGGAGAGAGAGTGAGAGAGAAAGAGAGAGAGACAGAGAGACAGTGAGAGAGAGAGTGAGTGAGAGAGAGTGAGAGAGAGATGGAGAGAGAGAGAGAGTGAGTGAGAGAGAGAGAGAGAGAGAGAGAGAGAGAGTGAAAGAGAGACGCCCGCGGGTAAAACACCACAATACCTGTGAGGACTGGAATGACATCCAGTTACAGCCCCTCTGTCAAGCGGTTGTCAAGAAAAACGAAGAAATAAATGTATAGAAATAATTCTGTAGATATTATTCTGAAAAAATGATTCTGTAGAAATGATTCTGTAGAAATGATTCTGTAGATATGATTCTGTAGAAAAGAGTCAGTTGAAATAAATGTATAAAAAATGATTCTGTAGAAATGATTCTGTACAAATAACTCTGTAGAAATTATTCTGTAGATATGATTCTGTAGAAGTGATTCTGTAGATATGATTCGGTAGAAAAGAGTCAGTTGAAATAAATGTATAGAAATGATTCTGTAGAAATGATTCTTTAGATATGATTCTGTAGATATGTTTCTGTAGGAATGATTATGTAGATATGATTCTGTAGAAAAGATTCAGTTGAAATAAATATATGAACATGATTCTGTATAAATTATTCTGTAGATATGATTCTGTAGAAATGATTCTGTAGATATGATTCTGTAGAAATTATTCTGTAGATATGATTCTGTAGAAAAGATTCAGTTGAAATAAATGTATAGAAATGATTCTGTAGAAATGATTCTGTAGATATGATTCTGTAGAAAAGATTCAGTTGAAATAAATGTATAGAAATGATTCTGTAGAAATGATTCTGT
>JANDJT010000021.1:14016246-14028784 GCA_024331685.1 Stegophilus panzeri | reverse complement strand
ACTTTAGTCGGATTAAGGTCATCAATAATCGCTGTTTACATGGTAGTTTCTTAATCAGAGTATCGTCTTAATCGGGTCAATATCGGAATATTGTTGTCCATGTAAACGTACTGACTGTCACATGACCAACCCCCAAGACATACTGACAAGTCAAAACACTCACTGGGAAGCAGAAAGAATGGTAGATAATAATAATAATAATAATAATAATAATAATAATAATAATAATAATTGTAGCGTTTTCTCATGCCATCTCTCAATGGAATGTGAAAATGAGGCCTCTGTTGCTGCTGAAAGGCATTTATAACATGATGGGTGGTCAGTCTTAAAGCTTGCAGATAGGATTGTTTTGTTTTATTAGGCAGTATTATCTCTGGATTTGTTCGGATTGAATAAAGATTATGCTGAACGTTTTGCAGTCTGTGTGTTTGGCATGACCATAATATTAGCTCCCCAATATTAGATTGTAATCTTTAGTTCTGCTCAAAGCTGGTGGAATTCTTATGGGTCATGTGATTTATGCAGTTCTGTAACCAGCTGATGAAGGTAAGGCATGTGAGGTTATTTAACAAGCTTTCAGCCTCTGATCTCACCAAGAGCTTGGCTTGCTTTCATGCTGTGTTGTTTTGAACATCTTCTAAGCTTAATGACAGGTATGAATATTCCTGTTGTCTGAGGGGGAAAAAAAACCTAATGTGCAGCTTGAGCCCATCAATTCTTGTACGCGTGAACAACAACGGACAAAAAAGTCTACACACCCTTGTTAAAATCGCAGGTTTTTGTGATGTAAGACAATGAAACCAAGTGAAATCATAACAGACCTTTTTGCCACCCTCAAGGTGAAATAATAATCAGAAACATTTTTAGGGATGAATAGGAAAAATATAAAATTTACAGTAACCTGGTTGCATAAAGTGTGCACACACTTTTATAACTGGGGATGTGGCTGTGTTCAGAATGAACTAATCGTGTTCAATCTCATGTTCAAAAGTAATTATCATGCAGCTGTCATCAGTTAAATTATGCTGATTTACCTTAAATAAAGGCCAGCTGTTTGTATAGGATTTTCTCGATTTCATCTTTGGTTTCATCTCACTGGTAAAACCATGGTCCCCAAAGAGCTTACAAAGTATGCATAATCCCTATAGGGACCCGGGGTAAAATATGTTCAAAGCACGCCCCTGCAGTTTGTAAAAGGTGACAAATAGGGCAACTTGTTGGTCGTGTCTGCTAAGGAAGAGGTCCTGGCGTTTGAGGAATGTTTTGGAACTGAACTGTTTTGGAATTGAGGAAGCTGCGGCTTCCCCAGATACAACATAGTGCTTTGGCTCCAACTTCATATAGACGGGCAGTTGGAAGGGCCCGATCCAACCAAGTAGTCATGATGTGCCATGCTGATAGACTCTTACCTAAAAAGACTGAGTGGTGTAATAAGATCAAAATAATAAGATGCTTAAACAAAGCATTAGTTTAGTGGTGAACACTTATGCAACCAGTTTATTGTTACTTTTCTTTTTCTTTTTTTCCCCTTATCGTGTTTCTGTTTGTTTTTCACTTTGTTTGCATACTTTGCAATTTCACATAAAAGGTGAGAAAAGATCTGACATGATTTGCCTTAGTGTTATTCTTATACCTCACAGGTTTTATACATACATGGAAGGGTATACTTTGTTGTTTCCTTGCTTGTCTTTTGGGAAGTTTATTTCTGCAGTGTTCTACACTCTGTTTTCTCAGTTCCTCCTTCTAGTGTAAAAGCAGAGAAACTTGCACTCTTAAGGCTCAACATGATAAAACAACTATATGAGAACTGAAACACATGACCTATTCCACCTGGTTTGGTTTGTCGTGAAATGATGTACAGGAAGGTTTCATGGCATGAAAGTTACTGTGAGAGGAATATGGCTGCAGCCAAAACCTTTAAGTCCTCAATTCCACCTTCAATGAAAAAAAAAAAAATTGAAGTGAAATTTACAGAAGAAAAGTGTGTTAACAATTTCCCGACAAAAAAAAAAAAAACATAGTCAATTTAACTAAGTATATTTTCAGTAAGGTTTACACAGCGGTAAGGATTATTCTGAAGAAAGACTGGTGGAACCAAAGATTATTAATTAACTAAGTGTGTGCATGCACGTATGCATGCACCTACACCACTTGACTGAGAAACACAAAGAGGTGAACCAAGAAAACCCAAAACACTTGATCTTTCAAAACATTTCATAATATAATAGCCTTAGGCCTTAAAGCTGACACCAAACAAAAAAAATACTGAAAACAATCCCTCCTTAATCTTCAAAATGAAATCAGTTTTAAGTTCTGTGAACACACATGCAAATTGAGTTCAAAAACCACGCCCCCACTTTACTATGCAATCGGTTCAAGCAAAATTTACTAATTTTTTCCTGGTCTTTGACAACTTTCATACGGAGCCCCTAAAGGGACATGGTGGTGGAAAAAATTTGGGATGGGAGAATTTTTTTTTATTTTAAAGCTTTTGTGTTCTCTCGCAAAGATAGCCTACCTGTTGTGTTTTCTCAAGAGACTTCCGTGTGGTGGTTCATGCTTGTATCTTCACAGCATCACTTGAGTAATTTTTTCATCGCAACAATGCTCTTTCGCATAATATCCTTTTCAGGTGTCTTTCACTTACTTCAAAACTGTGCCTCGAACTAAGCACAGACCGTATTTCTTTATATTTGAGTCCAAGTTCAAGTTCAAAATAAAACTCTGAACTGCTCCATTGTGAACAACTACCAGCGGGAAAATAAACAGGAAGCGTTTGACCGAACTCATAACAGGTTTTGCGAGAGAACACAAAAGTTTCACGGGGGAACGCAAAAGCTTAAAAAAAAAATGTTTTCTCCCATCCCAATTGTTTTCCACCACCATGTCCCTTTAGGTGCTCCGTACTGGCAAAATTATATCCAATGTAAAGGCAGTAAAATTTACACTTTGGGTTAGTTGCATATTTGCATTAAATAATTTAGCACAGAACTTAAATCATTTAAGTAATTCTAATAATTATATTTTTTTTGTGTGTCATATTTTCTGACAATTAAATCATTTTTTTCGGTGTTCTTATGCACATTCCCACAAACCTCAGCCATTTTGGATTCTCTGCCATAAGGGTTAGCAGCGAGTCAGCCTTAGCTTAGTCATAACCCACAGTCCTGTGAAATGGCATGGAACAATGTGTTAACGTTCTATCCATATGAATATCGTTTCAGTGGTGCGACAGAATGGATACAATTCTGGAAAAAAAAAAATAGTTAACCGAATTTCATTATCGAATTGTAATAATAAGTATAATTATTTGCTAAACATATTTAATATATAAAGTGTTATTTTGTTATATTATATATTTAACAAACAGTATAATAACATTTATCAGATAATCTGCAACAGCATGAGAATATCAAGTGCTTATGTCAGTCCAAACTAACACATGGTGACTGTATTCTGAACATTTAAAAAAATTTCTACTGTGCACTTTTTTGCATGTACAGTAGATATATTTATTCAATTCAGACCAGACAAATTCACAGTTAAGGCAAAATATCTATTGGTTCTCTCGACTAACTCGAAACAAGGGTACTAAATTAATTTTGCGTGCTGAATGAGGTGTGTGGAGTCCAAATCGACTCCAAATCCAAATGCCTGGAATCAGTGAATGAAGGTGGCATAGGGCTTTTTTTTTAATTCCCCATTTAGCTGATTTCTATAGCTCAAACACGCTTCTGAATCCTGCATTCTCCACTACACTTAGTGGAGTCTTGTAGCGGCATCTGTGACTTTCTCAACCGCTGTGCTGATTTATTTAACCTGAATTGAATTAGCTGGGAAATGCTTTCTTAAAGCTGTGTGAGTGTGAAAGAGTGCGAGAGAAAGAGAGATTAGCACTGGCTTGTATGCTAGTGTATAGCTCATGTGAAAGAGTGCTTATGAGAAGTATTTTGTTTTTAAAACCCCTGCAGCCTTCTTCAGATGGAGTGTGAGCTTGATTAGATTTAAATGTCGATAACATTATTATTATTATTATTATTATTATAAGCATATTTTATGATGTTTAGTCTTGATTTTTCTTTATTATGCAGTCTGTTGAGTCAAGTGCCTCATATCGAATGATAAAATACACTGTAGTGTTATTTCCCATACAAGTGAGTAGTGGTGAAGTATGAAATGGCATTTGGTTCAAAAAAGAGTAAACATCCTGAATATAGAGCTAGCAGCATGCTCAGTAGAGATCAGAAAGTTCTGTAGTTCTTCACAGAGAAAGTATGATGTGTGTTTATGATGTGTCGAGTACATGGGTGTGACAATTTCAACCTTCTGAAGAATCTGTCTGCTGTATGTGGCTTGAAAATGTAGCTTGAAAATATGCCAACTAGGTGAACAAACATACCAGGCAAAATGTAATTCTATATTTTAATAAACTACTGAAGGCCAAGAGCAACTTTCTCACAGAGGTTTTACTGAATATCCTATCCAAATAATTTATTCATATTGATTTAAATTATTTGTATAAATTTATATTACTTCTGTGATCTTTGAAAATGTGAAAGTTGTTGGTAGATTCAACAATATTGTGCTGTACTGCTGTCCCACCATTAATTTTTCATACCCTTTCAGCCTACGATAGGATGGAAGCTACTTTCACCTGCTGTAGAGCCTCACTTTCAGAGACCTGTTCGTTCATCATCGTCACTATTCATCTTTAGTAAGCACTTTATCATGGTCGTCCACTTTATCCACTTTAGCCTGTGCAGTTCAGGGAATACTGGACGTGAGGCAGTACTACATCAGGGATGGGGCATCTGTCTATCACAGAGCATCACACACACGGTTCCATAGAACTTCACCTCTGTTCAGGACTGTTTTGAAAGAAACTCTGGTCAGTTTTGGTGAATACGAGTCCTTTGTCGATTGAATACAATGCAAATGTAAACCTTCCAACAAAGGCTTCTTCATATAGTTGAATTGTCAAACAAGGTTCACCTGGTTATTATTTGCGCTTGAGGGAAAATATCATATTAAAAGGGAAGCACTTTAAATTCGAAATGAATGAATGAATTATCTTACTACATATGGCCAAGTGACCGAGTTCCGCTGCTCTGTTTTGTGAGGGGAACAGTGAAAGTGTGTGTGTGTGTGTGTGTGTGTGTGTGTGTGTGTGTGTGTGTGTGTGTGGCTTTGAGTGAACTGTGATGAGACAATCCTCTTGCTGTGCCTGGCTCTATTTACTAAGATGCTCTTTACACTCTGGCAACAATGGTCTAATATAAAGCTAGTCTTCTGTTTGCTGATAATTTAATATAAATAATTTTATAAATTTCAGTAATTGATCTGAATTTTTGGCATTTTTCTTATATAACTGATTTATTAATTAGATTCTTTTTGCAATTAAATAGGTTAAATTGCCATAAAAGGTACCTGTTTTTATCGGTCACATTATGTGTTTGTGCTTGGTATGTGTAGAAATAGGTTTATTTGCTTTATTGTAATCTTATAATAGGAAATACTGGATAAATAGAACTATATTTAAGATATTTTCACTCACTGAGATGTTCTTGATTGCCGTGGATTGCCTGTATAATAGTCATGTAAAGGTAATAAAATCAAAGTATCTTTATGGTAGTGGTTTTAAAGAGGCTATATCAAGTTCAGTGGACAGTCTTGTCCTCAGTAGTGCTGTTAGGATTTTTGGAAAAACAAAATGGTTCCCCATCACTGAAACGTTACAGAAATGTTTAGCATTTTTTCATCATGTCCTCCTGAAATTCCATTCACTGTGCTCTAAACGCTATTCCCATGAATTAGCTCACATCAGGAACGTAGCTGAAATTGTGTTCATGTGCCAACGTTGTGTAACAGTGTGTTGCGTAGTGTGGGGGGAGGGTTTAGACTTTACACTATCAGTTCAGCTTCACTTTAGTAGTCCTTGTAGGACTGTTTCCTGTGCTGCATAAATAAATAATGTCCTTATGCTGTTAAGCACACAGTACATGCCTGTCATAATTGTTAGGCTTGCGTTAACCTTCAGGCATTCTAAGGTTTAACAGAGAATTAGCAGGTTTTTTTTTACTTCAGGATATCCAGTTCATGTTCTAAGCATGTCTGTCTGAGCTGTACTACATAAAAATTCATTAATACACAAGTTTTGTCCATACTGATCCAAAATTGCTCCAGTTTCAGCACTATGTTACCCTGTTATACACAGCTGGTACATTCTGCCCCCATTTAGCAGCTCAAGTGAACAAGATGTTACAGTTGGCTAAGGCAGAATAGTTTTGTCATTTATTTTCAGAGTTTCGAGTCAATCAGTAATAAAATGGTCTATGAGATTGGTGATGTGTGCATGTGTGATTAAAATGTTAGAAGACTATAAAAATGGCTAAGGATTAATGAAATTTATTTTAATGGACTGTTGTTTCTTGTCCTCAGATTAACAGTCACAGGACAGTGATCTCCACCGTGGTCAGATCTCTGGCAAGCAGTAGTGAGTACTGGTTTAATTCCTCAAGCATTTCTAAGCAATTATTAGTGTTGTACTGAGTAAGTGGTGAAAATTTTGAAAAGTTATCAAAGTCCGCCCCCCTCTATTATTTAAGATTAAATATAACAATGTAGGAATATAACACTTTGCAACTTAGATTAATTGAGTTAATTATTCAATAAAAATAATGGCTAAAAGTATATATGTGTATATACACTATATAGCTTTACACTGTTCATACAGCTTTGTGAATGGTCCATACATTGTTCAACTGATAAAATAGGCTGATATGTGGGCTTATTGACACTGGCATGGTGATAAACCATTGATAATGTCTTATCATTATTCTTATGGTATTTTGTGACTTTTTGCTGTTTGAGAAATCACCAACAAATTAGTGAAGCCCCCTTTTTCTAAAGCTGTTTATGAAAACCAAATAAAATTATATCACCTGATACCAACTATAGGACTATTTATTTCCTTTAATTTGCTATTGGTTACAAAATCAGTCTGGTCCCTTTCAAAGGATGCTGTTTCACTTGTTCTCAGGCACCACTCATTGCTGAGATGCTGAAATGCTGCCAGATTAGTTAAGATCGCTTGTGATTGTGCTGTAGCTGACATTTTTTTCAACTTACATTTTGTGGCTGATTCACAATTAACTGAGGTGGTTCTTAGACCATGATTTGAGCTGGAAAGCACTTAATCGGTGTAGAGCTGCAACAAGTAATTGATAAAATCTCATTATCGTTTATCGATAAAATCTCATGAACAAATCTCATTATCAATTATTCGGTCTGTGTGCAGGACGGGATACATTTACTCACTGTGTTACTTATGTTCTGAAAACACACATCGGAGAATACAGAACAAAGTTGTGTCCCAACTGACGTACTATACATTTACACTATGCACTCACTATGCACGTAGTATCGTCTCAAATGGAACATTTAGTGGGGTTTTTTTTTACTAACCGGAAGTATACGTCGTTTCCCAGTCAATGGCACATGACATCAGAGGCAGGTGATGTGACGCTGCTAGCTTTAGCAGATACCCAGTGTCAAAAAAAATGAGTTTGTCAGCGTTTTATGCCCAACATGACCTCAGTCACCATCAGACGGAGGATTAATCATCAAGTGGCATCTTATACTCGCATTTTATATTAAATGCTGTGAAGAAGATTGCAACCTGTAAACTTAACAAAATAGAGCTTGTGTAGCACGGAAGCACGACAGTGATGCACGAGCACAAACTTGTGTTTATATCCACAATGCTCCACTGTGTGCAAGGGGATGGGGAAACTAGTGCTAGTTGCTTAAAAGGTTTAGATTAATTCAAGTTTGTCATTATATGCTGCATTTGCCTGCTTGCATTGTAAATTCTGTCGTTTATTATAACATGAGTGATCTATTAGTAACGAAGCCGTGTTGCTCCTCGCTCGCAATGTAAACATGGTGATAAACAGTAGGAGCACAAGTAAGATCTGTAATGTCTAATTAAAATGGTACTATCAAAGTAAATCTAAAACAATATGCCTAAAGGCAGTGACGTAACAAACAGCGAAAGATTTTAAAATTATTTTCGGAATGTAATTTAATTGTCAGTGCTTTTTTGTACAGCTATAAAAATAATGCATAAATACTCTGCAATAACTCTGCAATATTCAGAGGAGTTTGCATTTTTTTTTAAATTGCTGCAGATTTTCCACAGATTTAGGCCAAGACAATCATGTGGCGTCATCACATCGCATGTTCAGTCAAAGCCCTCTCCGATTCATGTGCATTGAACAGGAGTACAGCTTAAAGTTCTCATTTACCAACAAACGTCACTGCGAAAGACTGTGCAAAACTATTTTGTGTAATTGCAATTTCTCCAGTTCAAGTAGTTTTCCACAAAAAACTCTGCAAGTTGCATCGCAGGTTTTGAAAAAAGCCGCAGCAAAATCGGGCATTTTTGGCCGCAACAACCACACACAAAAACTCCTTGAAATCCTGTACGGACTTTTTAGTAGTGCATGATGATGAAGTTTGAGAGAATTTATGCCATAGTAATTTTATTAAATGTAAATTCAAAATTCGGTTGAAGTTTTGACCAAGGATTTTCTGATTGGTGCATTATTGAGAATTATACTGACACCTCACTGTAATTACATGTGATTACATTTCCGTGTCAGTGACATTCGCAGTACTACTCCTGGGGTGTGTGGTTTTGGTTCTTCATCTGTGTGTTGTATCACCTCTGATTTTTGACAGGACATGCAGCACCCAAACTTTGAAACAAGACACCCGCTGCAGGCAGAAGAGCAGGAAACTGGTTATGACCCTCTGCACAACTATAACCAAAACCGAGCCCGTGAGTAAAAGCAGATTCACATTATGGTTCAAACACTTTCAGTAGTGAGCAGCTTTTTTCCTAAATTTCAGTATCTAGCTATTAGGTAGTTGTGACTGTTCCACGTTGCTCAGAACAAAGAGAACATGAGGCCATGTCAGGTGTAATGTTACTACTAGGGTTCTTATGGTGTCACAGTGTTCATACTTATTTTAATTTTATTTTTTATTTTGGCTTAGCACACCACCTTTCCTTGCACCCACTCTTTCTTTCAATTTATAACATATTGGATTGGACTAGTTTTACATGGGGAGGTGGGGTAATGTAAATAATACCAAAATATCTGTGGGATTTTACATTTACATATACATTTATGGCATTTTGGCAGACACTTTTATCCAGAGGAACTTACATTTATCTCATTTATAGAACTGAGCAGTAGAGGGTTTAATGGTCTTCCTCAAGGGCCAAATAGCAGCTTGGTTTTGCTGAGATTTGAACTCGCTACCTTCCAATCAGAAGTCCAGTGTCCACTGTCTTAACCACTAACCTTTTCACTAAGGTGATTCTCGTTGGCGCGATATCTCAAGAACGAGTGGTTGAAATGTTTGACTTGAGAAGTATGAGGAGAATGGCTAGACTCATTCAAGCTGACGGGGAAGTTACAGAAGCTCAAACTAATCACTCTTTTTTATAATCCTGGTGAGCAGAAAGGCATCTCAGTCACTGTTACCTGTATATCTTGTGGGAAAGGAGTTCTTGCACTTTTTCTTCAGTATGAAGACGCACTAAGAAGCACTCACTCTTTCCTATCATCCCCTGCCAAAACGAAACCAAAAACCAGTATTGGCTGAGTTTAAAACATAGACAGTAAAATAAAAACAATGTTTAAAAGAGGGTTTTAGGCGAGTCATTGAGGTTCAGCCTACAGACATGTTATGGTCATGTGAACTACTAATAATCAAGTGCGACCTGTGCCCATGCTCACTACAACCAGTGGCCAAACAAACAGTTCTCGGGGCAATATTACTTAACTGACACTTGGATATCGTATGCCCCAGAAAGACCAGTTATGGGAATTTTGTTTCCTTTTGTTTTTAAGTTATCTACACAGTGATGTGCAAAATGATATTTACACAATTAATATTTACCCATTTCACTTTCTGCACACTTTATTGTATTATACTGTATATTTCATATCTACTTGTAACCTTTTCCTGTAAATTTCTTTTCCTTGTCATAAGCAGACATGCCAAACAGTCCTGCTGAGTCGACCTTCCAGTCATACAGGTCCTTAAGTGTTATTAGTATCATTAAATACTTACTAGCATAAAATTGTGAATATTTATGAAATAGAGGTCATTTTATATCAGTTTTATAGTATTATTTGTGTATGAATTTATGTCTTTGTTGCTATGCAGGAAAGAGTGGGATGATTTGTTCCAGAACAGCAACTATCTGGCCCGGGTCAGGGAGTCAGGCATTAACGGCCTGTTAAGGAGCAGCCGATTTCGCAGCATATGCTGGAAGGTATGAAACCATATCAGCTGTGATACTGTAATGCCATAATGTGTCTGCTAAGTGAAGTCAGTGGTGACATATATCATATGAATGAGCATGTGTTTGACACACATGCCCTGGATTAATCAATGCCTGTGGTGTTTTAGCTCTACTTGGAAGTCCTGCCTGAGGATAAGAGCCAGTGGATAAAAAAGACCAAGGAGCATCGAGATCATTATGAGCAGATCAAAGAGAGGGTGAGTGTGTGTAAGTGTGTACGCATGTGAACACGCATGATCATTCATGGGATTTAAGGTGTAACACCATGTGTTTCCTTTCTGCCAGCACATCACAAACCCACGCAAAGCTGCAGGCCAGCAGGACCTGGTGGTGAACAACCCGTTGTCTCAAGATGAGGGGGTAAACCAGAGTTCTAGCAGAGATTTTTCCTCATGGAAGCCACTGTACACCTGCACATTTCATTTACACACCATGTTCATTTTTCTCTTCAGAGTTTGTGGAACAAGTTCTTCCAGGATAAAGAGTTGCGGGGTATGATAAAGCAGGATGTGCTGAGAACGTAAGCGTGTGAACCACAAAATGTCCTCTCACACTAGCTCATGACATAAGGCATATGTATTTTTTATAAAGATGGTTGTGCCTCAAGAAATAATACAACACAAAAACATTCAAGCGTTTTCTGTGATCACAATGGAATACTATCATATCAGTCTTCTAGAGGTCATTTTTTGCAAGGTTAACACAGTACTGTATAGTGCAGGATTACATTTTTGCACAAAATTCTGCAAACAAATCTGTGTGGCAGAAGAGCAGCTTCCTACCACCTACTGAATCAGCATCTCAACTGTATTTGCATGCTCCAGCTGGTAGTAGAATTTCAGGAAGGAACACTCATCAGTTCCTGAAATGTGACAGTCCAGTCAAAATGAAACAATATAGTTGTTCTGGGAGCTGGAATGAAGCTAAAATGTGTGTGAGTGTGTGTGTGTGTGTGTGTGTGTGTTGGGGGGGGGGGGGTTGGAAATGTTGACTATTCAGGCTAAATGTTAGAGGAAGCTTTATTGTCCGTGAAATGTGCACAATGAAATTTTGATTTGCAAAAATCCTATTGCAGCTTCCAACAATGCAAGGACACAAGACAATATAACTATATAATACTGTATAACAATACAAAACGATATACAATGTGGTCTAAGGTGACAGGTATTGTAAAACACTGAGTATGAAAGCTCAAGATTTGAAAGCTTACCTTTAAATACCTTGATAGTAATTTCGTAAGACTATAGCATTATATTAAATAAAGTCCTTGTCCTGCCTAGGTTTTTGTTAAACTGTGGCATTGATTTGCTTGTCAATAATAAGAAAATGGTGAAATATCATGTGTTTCTACATCAGTCTTTTGTGCAGCTGTTCATATGTGATTGCTTCTGTACAGGTTTCCAGAGATGCGTTTTTTTCAGGAGGATGATGTACGGACTAAACTGACTGATATTCTCTTCTGCTACGCACGAGAAAATGAGCAGTTACTGTATAAACAGGTGCTCTCCTTCATGCATGGTGTTTGTTTCTGCGGTGTTAGTCCTAAACCCTTACTGCATCTGTAACCTCCACATGAAACAGCCTTTCAGAAAGTGCTGATGAAAATGTATCTGTATTGTCTGTAATGTAGTGGTGCATCTAAAAAAAAAATTTAATATCATGGAAAGGTTAATTTTTTCCATAATTAAATTCAGAAAGTGGAATTTTCGTATATTCTAGATTCATTACACATAAAGTGAAATATGTCTTTTTTTTGTTTGTTTTAATCTTGATTACAGCTTACAGCTCATGGAAATCAAAATAAAGCATTTATAATAGAGAAATGTCGACCTGAGAAGAGCTCTAATCAGCTAATGAACTCAAAACACCTGCAAACGTTTCCTGAGCCTTTAATCTCTCAGTCTGGTTCAGTACACACAACCACAATTATGGGGAAGATGAAAGTAAATTTTTCATTTGATTCGGAAATCAAGGTCCCAGAGTCTGGAGGAAGAGTGGAGACGAACAGAATCCAAGTTCCTTGAAGTCCAGTGTGAAGTTTCCACAGTCAATGATGATTTGGGTGCCATGTCATCTGCTAGTGTTGGTCCACTGTGTTTTCTCAAGTCGAGAGTCAATGCAGCGTCTACCAGGAGATTTTAGAGCACTTCATGCTTC
>JANDJT010000021.1:13971993-13999842 GCA_024331685.1 Stegophilus panzeri | reverse complement strand
TGAGTAGTTAGTTGTTTTTCTTGAAACGAGTTTTTGAGGACATGGTTTCTCTGTTTTTTTTTTTTTTTTTTTTTTTTTAAAAAGGTTTCATTCAGAGTTCTTGTTGTTGTTGTTTTGTTTGTTTCTCCCTGACCTTGACCAGCACTCCCTTCTTATGCTTCAGTGAGCTTCTGTCGGTTTCTGTGTGCTGTCCTAGCTAATATCTACCTCCCTTCCTAAGGCGTTATACTAACTTGTTAATTGGTATCAGGCCTCAAGGTTATTTACTTCTGTGCAGGAAGGTACAGGCTGATTCAGAAAACAATTATTGTACATTAAGACACAAAATTCATCTAACGCTCTACACACTTAGAATATAACTTGATTAAGCCGTGTTCTATGGATTTAGATGATGCTTCTAAGTATTGATTATACATATAGATCATGCCTAAGTAATACATCTGAATGTTGGCTATACATATTGATTACACTTCATAAATATTTTCTGTAAATACAGTTGTTGTTTTTTTTCTCCCCTCTGTGTAGGTTGAAGAAAATGAGATTCGAGACTTCTTTTCTCGGTACGGTGCAGTGAAAGAGGTTAAAATCATCACCTACCGTGGGGGGATCTGCAAAGGGTGAGACTGTCTCAGAGCTCTGGTTAACTAAACATGGACTGAATAATCTACTAAAGTAAACATTTATTATTTACGTTTTGTGTTATTTATGTTTGTGTTATAGTCTATATAGAAGGCATTTTTCAGTTGTTGTTGTTAATTATTATTCATTAGTTGACAAATCTTGTAAATTTCATCAAAAGTGCAACACAAGTTCTTCCGCAAAATTAGAAGCACACAATCGTATAGGATGTCTCTGTACGCTGGAGCGTTACAGTTTCCCTTCACTGGAACTAAAAGGCCCCAAAACTGTTCCAGAATGACAATGCACCTGTGTACAAGTGATGTGGCATTCATTTTAAACGAATCTTTAATATGACTTGGGAACGACGAGTTGTCTCAGTGAGTGATTCGGTCATTTTTGATCGCGCGTGCGCTGCAACATCCACATAGGTTCTGCACAGGAAACAGAAATAAGTTCATGACTCGAGTCAATGCACCATGCAATACCAGAAACGGGATGAACGGACGACTTGAACCCAAAGACTCGAGACGTGAACTAACCATTTTTGTTTCCTGAGAATGTGACGTAACAAAAGAATCGGGAAGTGAGGTGAACTAACAGAATGCATAGCATGAAGACCCAGCTACGCTATTAATTAATCACTTCTGTTTCGGCCTTGGTTGTGTTAGCCTATAGTTTATTTTATAATTTATTAAGTACTAGATGTGTTGGGGGAATTTAACCTTTTAATTATATTCTGCTGAAGTGAACGAAATGACTCAGAAAAAAAAAGATTCGTTCATTTTGCTGAACAAGATTCAAAGATCCAAATCAGTAAAATGAGCCGAACTTCCGTTCACTACTGTGTACCAAGCAAGCTCCATGTGTTAAGGTTGGAAGAAGGTGGAAGAATTCGAGTGTCCTGCACAGAACCCTGACCTCAACCCCACTGAACAACTTTGGGATGAACTGGAGCCAGCTCAACATCCCAACATCAGTACCTGACCTCATCCTCATTAATGCTCGTGTTACTGAATAAACACAAATCCCCACAGGCACATTCCAAAATCTAGTGGAAAGCCTTCCCAGAACAGTGGAGTGTATTATAACAGGAAATGGGGAATAAAGCTGGAATTGGATGTTCAACAAGGACATATGGGTGTGATGGTCAGGTGTCCACAAATATTTACTGTGTAGTGTATGATTGTAAATGCATTATCTCTCTCTCAATAATGTACACAAAATAAACAAAAGGTTTTTTTTTTTTTTTGGTTTTTTTTTTTTTAACCTTAAGGGTTTTTAAAAGAAATTCTGTTATTAGAGTTAACTTGGGGAGCTTTCACACATTTGCTTTTTAGTCCGTTTTGAATCGAACCCTGGTGCGTTTTCCCTGTGCGGTTGATTTGAGGAATTGCTAATATGCCTAATTTCAACCTAACATCAATTTCATCAATACGATGATGGTGCTGAGTGTAATGTTTATCTAGCTACATATTATAACAGATTTTATAGTAATCACCCAAAGGCTTTCTTCTCATTGATTCCACTTCCAATTAAGCTGCTTAAGCAGGGTGTGAATTAGTCTTGACATGATGTTCCAGACCATGATCTGAAAATCATGAGAAATAGAAAGTCTCACTGCTGTATTACTTTGTTTTTATTGTCCAAATATAGTTATACAAAAGAATGTTACAGGTTCTGTAATGTTGCATGACATCAGTACATTTTATTGTTGTTTAGAAAGACAGAGAATGATTATAGCTTAGTGTACAGCATGTATATGCAAAATACAGTAATAATTGCATCATGTAAAAGAATCAGCTTGTTAGTGTGTCTGCAAGTTGATTCATATTTTAATTGTCAACATTTGTAGCCTATTCAAAAATACAGAATAACAATAATGCTTTATACATTTTTGCACTATTCTTTGCCTGTAGCTTAATACTTTCATGCACAGTGTCCACACTTAGGAATAGTTCATTTAAGGCTGCTTTTAGGGGGGGAAAAAAGTAAAGCATTTTATCTAAAACACTTTATAAAATTTTATATATATATATATATATATATATATATAAATTAATTATTTCTATTGCATCCTGTCTGTTATATCTTCACATACATTTTGATTAAACTCCCAAATTAAATTAAATATTTTGTGCCAGAATCCACTTAACTACCCTTTTTTTTATAACTTTATTTTTAATTATTAAATTGAATAGATTTTTTTAAGCCTCAGAAATCAGGAACACATCATGTAATGGTCCTAAACTATCAGTTTTGTGCACGTTAAGAATATTGCTATATTTAGATCGAAAAATCATATTTTCAGATGATAATTTTTTTAGACCTGATTGTTTTTGTTTGTGTGTGTGTTTGTTTGTTTGTTTGTTTGTTTATTTATTTATTTATTTATTAATAATACGCGACCGCACCTGCACGGTGATGTCATTTGCAACGAGTCGACCATTTCTTTCTTTCTTTCTTTTTCTTGCTTTTCATAGACGTAAACAAAGTTTACATCTATTACATTTGTTCCTTTCTCCATCTGTCTTTAGCAGCTGCTTAAATACTTCCATGGTGACCTCTTTTCAACATCTGAGCTGTTTGTTTGCATCAATGGTGGGGCCAGGGAAGAAGAATCTCTGGCCATAATATTGCGAACTGTGTCGAGTTTCGAGACATGGCAATGAGCCAAAAGAGTCTGCTTAATGTGTGCATAAACCCCTCTGCGTGTACAAAGTGTGATCTCTGCCATGTGGCTCGCGTAGTTTATTGGTATAAACTGTGTTTTGTGTAAATCGTGTATGAGGATATAAGCAGCGGAGATACTTGCTGTGCCACCATGCCGCCCATGTGCAGTGCACATTAGACTGTGGTGAGAATTTGACAGCTGCATGGTTGGGGAATAAGTGTGAAGGCCAGTTTACCATCAACCGTTCATCAAAAAAATCTTAAGGTAAAGTTAAATAATCATACAGCCATCTTGATGTTCTTCAGAACTGTATTTACAGTTATGAAATTTAAATGAATTTTATATATTTTGTGGTGCAGCATATTTCGGTTCTGTTGTTGATCATGGGCAGCAGAGTTGTGGAATCCTAGCAGGTAAAATATTTGTAATTTCTAATTTATCCCTCTTGGGTTCTCAGAGCTCATTGATGTTTTTAGAATAAAATAGAATTGCAATACTTCCCAGAGTTATCCATATTTTCAATCGCATTAACCACATTAATCAGATGTTTCTGCACACCGTGGTTATGAAGATCTTGACTAATTATAAAGACTAAAGCTAGACTAGATAAAGCAGGAATGCCAAAAATTCCCTGTTAGATAATCTGGTAATCTGCATTGAATTTGAATTTTATTCATCGTTACATCCATAATATACATTATATGCTACTATATTATGCACTCGGAGATATGGAAGTATTTTGCGTAACATTTTCAAAAGCAATTGCAAACGGTAGTTGCAGTTGCGTTTCCTAATTATGGATACATAAATTGACAATGTAAATGCAAGTCGTATATTACCATTTGCATTTTCGTTTACAGTAACATACAGTGTCTGCTAAATGGAAACGCAAAGTCCATTTGCAATTGCATTTCCCATGTCTTCCGAGTTATGACCCTATCGTATCGAAATAGCAATAGTAGTTATCCCGTTTGCGATTTCACTTCCTCAGGGTCATGTACGGAGCCTGCTATTCTGTTGGAATATCAAATCTCTTGCATGTGCACTTCCGATGCCTTGCACAGGAACCTGGCAATCAGTGTTTGTGGTGGGAGTAGACTATGGCGCCTGTTTGTATTTGAAAGTGACGTCACTCACAGTCGACGGCCATGAAGGAAATTGTGCTGTACAGACGATTGTGCATTTAGTAAAAAAAAAAACCGCTAGTGTTCAGTTTGAGATGATACTACCTTTCTAAAATTCATAGACTAGACGGTCGAGTACAAAGTGCATAGTGTAAATGTGTAGTACGTAATTTCGGACACAATTTGAGTAAATTGAGTGTTTTCGGAACAGAAGTAACACTGAGTAAATGTACCCTGTGCCATGATCAGACCAACTGATAAATAATCAGATTCGTTGACTTTCATAATCGATTTGTTGCAGAGTTGTTGCAGCTCTAAAGGAAAGTATTCAGACCCCTGCACAGTTTTACAGATTTTATTTAAAATGGATTAAATATATTTTTTTTCTGGCCACCAGTCTAAACACAATAACCTAACTAACCAATAACTAACTTTTTAAAATCTAATTTAAATCTCTCATTTAAGCAAGTATTCAGACCCTTATTTAATCAGTCTGTAAATGCACCTTTGACAGTAGGTCTCTACATGCTTTGCACCCCTGGGTAGAGCCAAAGATGACGCCATCTCCCCTGTCCTACACACCATCCTCTCTCATCTCGATATAGGAAGGGGGAACTGTTTACCGTTCAGCCCTCAATACCGTAGTCCCCTTCAGGCTGTTCAGTAAGCTCAGGTAAATGGGCTTCTGCTCCTCACCAGGCAGCTTCACCTCCACCCTCCTCAACCTCAACACTGGACCTTGCCAAGTCTGTGTTTTAAGCATCTCTGCTGGACCTGCTGTACACCAGTGGCCTTCAGCCTTTTTAAGTCAAAATTTGATCCAAGATCTACCACACTATAGTTGCCAAAAGAAACAAAAAGCCCACAGTGTGTCATGCCATTTTACATGTTACTAACAGTAAAGCAGTTAATCTGCCAGTACATGATCCAATAATCAGTGACGCAGTAATACAGTTAAAATATCAATAGGAAACAATAGGAAAAGAAACATGTTTATATCGTTACTTGTTAATACAACATGCCTAGTACAGTTCTTGAACTCTGTCATTGCTTTTGTATTTTGGAGCATAGGTTGAGATTAACACCTTAACAACTGCATTATGCTAGCAGTCAGTCAGATGTGTGCGGTGCATTTGCAAATCCTCGAGAAGCTGTTCATAAATGTCCTTGGATAACTCTAGTCTTTTAATTAAAAAAATCACTCAAAGCTCATTTGAAATTCACTGATGGATGGATACCTTTATTACTTGCTGGCAAACTGGGAGAAGAGTCATTCTAACAAAATTATGGTAGCTAAGCAGTGAATGTTTAGACTCCTAGCTAGATTTTCTTCAGGCCTTTAGTTCATCCATAGCCATAAGCTAAGAACCAAACAGTTGGTATTGAGCTCAAATATAGAAAGTAATGAATCGTGTTAGCAGTTATTCAGGCCTCACTCAGACATTGGTACTTACGGTGTTTTATTGTGGTCATACTGTGTTATTTACCTCTTTTGTGTTTTTCAGGTAAACAAGCATCCAAAATACTTCCAGCTACCGGAGAGCTGCTGTATCTTCTGATCAGCTAAGGAGTCCTCTGTGAATGGCAGGTTTTTGCGATGTAAAACAAGGAAACTACGATAAATCATATTAAAACTATTTCCACCCTCAATGTGAAATTATAACATACAAATTAAGTGAAAAACAATCAAACATTTTAGGGAAAAATTTAAGTTACGATAACCTGGTTGCATAAGTGTACACACCCCTACACTAATACTAAGCTAATACTAATACTTTATCAGCATGGCACATCTTGACTTGGCAGTATTTTCCCACTCTTTCCTGCAAAAACATTCTAGATTCATCAAATTGTGAGGGCATCTCCTGTGCACAGCCCACTTCAGCTCACCCCACAGAGTTTTAGCTGGATTCAGCACTGGGCTCTGGCTCGGCCATTCAAACACTTTTGATCTTTTGGTTAAGCCATTCCTTTGTTGATGTGGATGTTTGGGTCAGTGTCATGCTGAAAGCTGAACTTCCTTTTCATCTTCAGGTTACTATCAGACACCTGAATGTTGTCAAACATTAAAATCAACTGGTATTTGTAGCTATTCATGATTCCCTCCACCTTGATAAAAGCCCCAGGTCTGGCTGAAGAAAAGCAGCTCTAAAGCGTGATTCTGCCACCACAATGCTTCACCATGCTTTTTTTTTTTTTTTTTTTTTTTTTTCTTTCTTTCTTTTTTTTTTTTTGCAACATACCTTTTGTTATTGGTCTCATCAGACTATAACGGATTTTTCCAAATGTCACTGTGGTGCTCCAATTTCTCCACTTGATGGCCTTATACCCCTCTCCTGCTTGATTCCTTTTATTTGAAGTAAATCAGAGTAATTTAATTGATGACAGCTGTATGAAATTTACTTTTTAACATGAGATTGAATGTGATTGGTTCATTCTGTACACAGCCACACCCCAAAGGGTGCACACTTATGCAACCAGGTTATTGTAACTTTTTTGGATACATTTATAATTTCACACTGAGGATGGAAAAAGTTCTGACATGATTTATCTTGTTTTAATTTTTCTTTTCATCACAAAAACCTACCATTTTAACAGGGGTGTGTTGACTTTTATATCCACTGTACTTATTCAATTGTTTTCCCTCCTAGATTCTACTCTGGCATTTCTTAAACTCTGCTGGTTTTTATTCAAATTTCACATTATTTAGTTTGTATTTAGTGGTAATCCTGTCCAAATAAAATGTGCAACATAATAGTAAATCGACTTACTTCAGAGCACTTTTTCCAAATGTCATTGAGACATTTGGAGATCCACAAATCTAAGTGTCAGCCACACACACATTGGTTGTATAGCCTGGAATCCTGTTGCTTTTTGAAATGTGTGATAATACATGCACAATAAACAACAATAATAATAATAAGGTTAATGGTTTTATTTCTCTTCGGTGTAGCCTACCTTTTCTTTTGCATCAGGAGTGATAGATTTCTGCTAACATGATCCCTCAATGTATTTATCTCATTCAACTTCTAATATTTTTCAATCAGTTTACAACTGATGGAATTAATGAAAAATAGCATATGAATGGGTGCAAGTAATTGATTCTTGGTGTCTTTCTATTTATCAGAAAGCAAATGGAACCAAATTAATTGTTAGGTTAAAGTCAAGCCCCTCAAACATAACTGAGATAATAAGCTTGCATACATAAGTATACAATATGATATACACCACTTTTTTTTTATTTTATATATATATAATAATTTTATTTAGTGGTAGATGGACAGGGAAATTTCTTTCTATCACTGATTTCCTAGTGTGTCAGGATAGTGGGGGGGAATAGCACCTACACGCTTCTTAAATGTGGATTGTGTTTGAATGTTTCAAAATACAAAAAAGTTTTTTTATCGTTTGAGCGATTAGTTCTAATATTAATTTGTAAAACAAATGAATAAAACAAAAGAGAAGAATGAGAGTTTTCTTTCACAACCCCATTTGTAAATCAAGCGACCCACATTTGGGAGCCCGTGCTTTATGTGCTCTGGATATTCACGTTCACAACAAGAAGACAAAATAAGTACAGGATGCCTTACACAAAGTGTTTGTTTAATGATCTAATCATTTTTGTAGCAGTGTGTGAAAGTGACTTAGGTCATAGTCAAGGACTGTGAAATCTACATGTAATGGGGGTGAGATGTATTTAATTCACACTATACAAAAACCAAACTGGCACAAACAGTAATTATCCAGTACAAACAGAGTGCAAATGAATGTTTTATTGAATTTCTTTTTGTATGGGGGACCAACTTCACTGAAGTGACTCATTTTGCATGTTAGTACACACGGATGTCTTCTGTGTGTACTGATTAAAGTCAGGTCTCTCCTAAGGTGTTTCTGGTTCACAAGCTAAATCATTTTTTTCACTGATTTCTGAGAAAAATGAACAGAGAATTTCACACCTCCTGTGTAAACTGCAAAAATAGTAAAAAAGTTGATTTTCATAATATAACCAAATCTTGTTTTTTTAAAATAAATAAATAATTTATTTATTTATTTAAATAAATATATAACCTTTCCTTATATTTCTAGAATATTTTCTTGTGAGTAAACTCATAATTTCCATACAGTATTGCTGATGCTGGGGGTTTTTTTGTTTTGTTTTTTGCTCCTTCTCTAGTTACGGTTTTGTTTACTTCAGCGAGGATGTCGACATCCAGACTATTGTTGAAGTAAGCTCCTCACTGTTAAATATTATAATAATTATATCCGTAGGAGTGTATAATGTATTTGCTTGTTATCAGTTGTTTATTTGAGTTGTTAGGTGTTGCCTTAGTCTTGCAACACTGATGTGTGACTGCATGTCTCTTATTCCCAGCAACAGATCAGTTTTAAAGGAAAGAAACTCAAACTGGGCCCTGCCATCATGAAGGAGCGGAATTCTCGTGAGTCAGGTTTTCAAGGTTTGTCCATGTTTTGATGCGTTTAGGTTAGTGTTCTACAAATAGATAAAAAAAAATATATATTAATTCCATTTAATTCTCAAGCCCATTTTGACAGATGAGGTTGGTATGATATATCAATTGGATTATTTTTGTTACAGATCCAGAAAATTACTTGGTTATTTAACTTTCATTTGATGGGCCATGCATGTTATTAGCAAAAGAGCCTCAAGCTCAAGGGGTGGGGTCTGATTATGTTTAAAATAGTTTGTACAAGTGTTCAGAAGCAACATTTTACTTCTGCTGCAGATGCTTCTTCTGGTTAAAAAATAAATCGACCTAAACCATTTCCCATCCACCAGCCAGCTCTGCTGCTCATGCTGTGTCACAGGGCAGTGTAACATGCTCAGAGTAAAGTGCTGTCCACCCTCTTCCGCATACATGAGCTCACAGACAACCATGAATGGCTAGTGTCACTGTAATCGACAGGGGAGAGGGAATATCTGAGAGCACCCGAAATCTCCCAACAATAGGGTGAATCCTTTTCCGTTGTGCCACTCAGTTTAAACTTTTTTAATTAACATGTTCGTCCCTTTTTTTCTTTTCTTTTTTTTTTTTTTTTTTTTTCTTTTTTACAACTTTGACTAACTGCCTAAATGGTTTCCCTACATAAATCCCTTTCCTGCATTGTCCTCAATGCTATTGGTGCAAGATGGAAATAGCCATTCTCCGTTTTTGCTTAAAGTCTGTTCAGCTCTCACATGTCTAAAAAGTTTTTCAGAATTTACAGGATTTTCATGAATACCATATTTTTTGCGTAAACACTCATACAAGCAATATACCCAGAAATCCATTAGTATCTGGTTTAATAAATAAGGCTCGTTTTTGCTTGTCAGTTGTGTATTCAGTTTATGTGTGTCTGTTCGTTAAACGCGACTTTTAATTGAGCGAAGTGCTCATACTGTAGTCCCAGGGACGCTTTGTCTAATTAGTAAATGTTCTCATAATACAGGTTCTGTCCAGTCACCTTTGATTGGTCCATCACAATGGGTAAACCCCTCCCCCTGTGTGTATTGTACCTGCTGCCCTCCAAACTTCGTTATGCCCTCTGTGCTCAGTGGAGGTGCACAGTACCTACAGGTAAATTTTGACACTTGTATTCTTCATACTGCTTTAAACATGAGCCTCAACTGTACACAGTAATGATGTACAATACATAATATGTTGTTGTTGTTATTATTGTTATTGTTATTATTATTATTATTATTATTATACATAAGCAAAGTGCAGTGTTTTAGGAAGACAAAATTCATTTCCTGGTGGCTATTGTATAG
This sequence comes from Stegophilus panzeri, assembly GCA_024331685.1. Classification (NCBI taxonomy): domain Eukaryota; kingdom Metazoa; phylum Chordata; class Actinopteri; order Siluriformes; family Trichomycteridae; genus Stegophilus; species Stegophilus panzeri. The sequence continues at coordinate 13,989,656 of JANDJT010000021.1, read as the reverse complement.
AAGTTTTAAATCAGAAAAATAAACAGGCTATATAATATAAATAAGTTCAGTGTTGCTTAGAGAGAGAAAAAGAATAGGAAAACAGTACCTGTGATGTCTTTTTCTCTCTTTTTAGCCATATTCTTACCCAAGTTTTCCAGGAGTAATGATCCCTCAAATGCCTATGAATTATGCACAGACAGCCTACCCCTACCAGGTATCAGCACCGCATGTACACAGCCATTCTGTAGCTAACATTTCTTCAGACATTCCCGGTTTTAGTGCTGGACAAGCCTATGTCTGTCTTACTCTCCAGAGTATTCACATTTGACTATTAGTGTTTGTGTTTCTGAATGTCATGTATTGTTGTTAGCATAAACTAAAAACTGGAGTGGGTTAATGGCACAAATTTAGTTGTAAACAACCGGTATTTGACATCTGATTTATTCAATTTTCGGAATAACTTGGGGCAAGATGTAATAATAGTAATCCACGTCTATATCTGTAGTTTTCATAGTTTTCGTTTGGGGTAAAGGTCTTTGGCACATCTGAAGAAATACTTTAAGGTGAACATTCTTTCGCAAAAAAATGGAATTAATATAAGCATTAAAACATCAAATGTTAATTTAACATTTGACTTTGCAAATTAGGTACATTGTTATGCAGTTTTCTAAAGATGGCAAGCTGCTCCAGGCACTCTTAGTTACAGACAAAATGTAAAGTAAACTTGTATACAAGGCTAAAGATTGATTGGGATTCCTTGTTTGAAGACTGAAGACACACAGCTTTGAGGAAGGAAGAACGTGTTTTAGGGACTGCAGGAAACTCTTGGCTGAGTGTGATGATTAACTGGGTGATGCAATTCTATTTGATCTCTATTAAAGGATTTTTATCCATGGGCACATTTCAAAGACAAATTGAAGACAGGTCTGGCATTTCCCAACCACCTACAAGTCAAATAATGACACATTTTACCTTTGTTCATATCGCTTACACTGCATTATATTTCCAAAACTGGCAGCAGAAAAGACAGCAAAAATGATGAATTTCCTTGCCATTGCCAGGTTTCTAAATGTAACTGGGGCAATAGGATGCATACATGTAGGCTTACGCATAATCTCTCTTTAAAATCATATTTATTATATAAATCAGTTGTAAAAGTACCAAATAAACTATTTTTGTTTTGCTCTGCTTTGTGCAGCAGTAGCTGTACTTCACTGAAGTTCAATCTTAGACCTTTTGACATCCAGCATTGATTATTTTGATATATACATTGTTTTGTTATTCCTTATTTAGTTAAACAAAATGCTCATTATACTCGGATCCTAATGGAACTTAATAGGATCCTAATAGGTACTTTATTAGTATTGACTTTATTAGAATTAACTGAATCCTTACATTTGTGCTGTGTTAATTACTGAGTGATAGTTTGGGTATTTGGTATAGATTAGGTATAAATGACTTATTGGAATGTTTTAGATCATTTCCCAGTTAAATAAATTCTTAAAAATAATCTTTTCTCAATTCACGCATACAGTCCTGAGAAAAATAAGTACACCCCATGGACATTGTTGGTTTTTTTGACCTATTTGGACAAACAGACATTTGATCCTCTTTGAAATAGTGCCTATTAATGAAGGTGATACACTCTATCAAATTACATAAAATTGACATTTTGTGGTAATTTCCACAATTTAAATTAACCAAAAAAAAAAACCCTGATCAGTCACATGGAAAACGTAAGTACACCCCTACATTTATTCCACCTTCAAATCCATACAATTAGAATCAGGTGTTCAAGATTGGGTGCCAGTTATTAGAGTGCAGGTGGAGCCTGTCTTATTTATACCCCTCTCATATCTAGTGTTCCCTTTGTTATTGAAGTGTGTGGTGTCATCATGCCAAGATCTAAAGAGTTCTGTAAAGCCTTCAGAAAAAGGTTTTGGATGCCTATGAGTCTGGCAAGGGATTTAAAAAGATCATTTGAAATTATTCATTCCACTGTAAGGAAAATCATCTACAAGTGGCGCAAATTTCAAATGACTGCCAATTTGTCCATGACTGGCCATCCCAGCAAGTTCAGCCCAAGAGCAGATCATCTGATGCAAAAAGAAATCTCCAAAAACCCCAAAATTTCATCACAGGATCTGCTAGTAAGTCTTGCAACTGTTGATGACAAAGTGCATGCTTCTACAATCAGAAAGAGATTGCACAAATTTGACCTGCATGGGAGGCGTGCCAGGGTTATGGAATGACCTAGTCAAAGCCCGGATTTGAATCCCATTAAAAAGTTGTGGGTGGATTTTAAATGGTCAGTACATGCAAGAAAACCCTCAAGCATCTTGCAACTGAAAGAATATTACATGGAAGAGTAGTCAAAAATTTCAGCAAGCCTGGTGGACAATTATGCAAAAATGCCTACAGGAAGTTATTTCTGCTAAATGGGCAAATACTAGCCTCTGAGGCCAAGGATGTACTTACTTTTTCCACAGATGAATATCACATCTTTTGATATTTCTGTTGAATAAATGATTGAAAGCTAATTTTCCTTGTGGTTTTGTACATCAAAGTACATCAACTTTATTAATAGGCACTGATTTTTTTCAAAGATCAAATTTTTGCTTGTCCAAATATGTAAAAAAAAAAATAAAATAAAAAAAAAAATAATAATAATTTCATGAGGTGTTTTTTTCACATGAATGTACCTATTCTTTGGTTAAATTTTAGATTCTTTATAACTGAGGTCATTTAACAAAAAATTTAAAAGTGTGTTTGTGATCACAGGGCTGTATTCTTACTCTTAAGTTGTAGCATCGGTGCAAGAAGACTAAAAGGTTCAGTAGCACAAAGGAAAGCTTTGCAGTACAGTGTAGGGTTGTAAAAAGTACCGGTACTTCAGTACCAAGTCGGTACTAAAAAGTAAAAATGTTGATGGTACCATTATTATCGGTAGTACTGACTTCATAAGTATCGGTAGTTCCGGGTCAACCGTACTGGTACTGACGCGCTGCCTGACAGGTGGTCAGTCGGGAACATTTCATAGGTGCACCGTGCAACAAGAAGACATTGGAGCCAAAGCAGCAGCAGCTCCACCGATCATCATGGCTGTGTCCAAAACCGCATACTTACGTACTATATAGTAGGCGAAATACATGTATTTCTCTCAGATGCCCGTTTTCCGCTTTTGGTGCTATTACTGCTAAGTGTGTAAAAGCCACGCCCCTAAAATTTATGTGCCGCTAGATTAACCGTGCTTTCAGGAGGAGCGGCTGCTTACCCGCAGTATTTATTCAAGCAGTTCAAGCAGGTGAGTTTAAAATGATTATACTAATGATTATATTATTTATATAATCATTATAAATAATGATTATACAGCAGATTATATATACTGTAGTGATTATAGTAGTAGATTATAAACAAATTATATTTATAATCTAAGGCGCAGGGCACTTAAGAACCCCCCCCCCGAATGCCGCAGGTCGCTCGCCGCCCCACCCACTTCCCCCCGCCTCGCACGAACAATGCAGGTCGCTCACTCGCTCCCCTCAAACACAGCTTTGTGAGGCTTTCACTTGACAAGCAGGTTCTAATTCTAGTTGTACAGCAGCTGCGAAAGAGTCTGGGTAGACGGTCAGCTTGACATGCAAAATGTCTTTTTGACAGGCTATGCTTATGCATTTTTGACAGGCTATGCTCATCACATTTAAAAACTGAATTGTCGATTATGTGGGGTACAGAACATAATTTTGATGGCTTGGTCTTAAAAACTCCAGGGCAAATCTTTAATTTATTGTGTGTAGATTTCCGTGTCAGCTTAGCTCGAGGATGCCCAGTCAGCTGCACTAACACTAGATCCAACACTAGCACTACTAAACATTACATCTTGAGGATGAGTCTTTATTCTCTAATCAGGATCTTTTCTCGGTGGATTGTCAAGGTAACATTTGGAGCAGAATAATACAATGTTGTTTTCTATTCTAGTTAATTAATCTATCACAGTTGGATTGACTGGACATCTGCCCAACTTCAGATACATCTTTGACAGTGTGACCTTGGCAGTGATTTTATTTATTTATTAAAATTATATATGTAGTGCCACATGTATTTTGAGTACTTAGACTATTTACACTATATTGAGATCTCTGTACTAGCACAGCCCTAATCCATAACACAGAGAAAAGAAAATCTTTAGTGCAAAATTATAGTTTAGAAGTTGACTCTTCTGCTTTTTTTTTGTGCCAGTATTCCCTGCCACAGTGGTGTGGTGACCAGAGGACAAGGATTATGAATCAGGTCAGTTTCCTTTGTTCAACACAATTTCAACACAAAAGAAACAGTTAATGGACATAAAAAATACAGTATCTCACAAAAGTGAGTACACCCCTAAGTGAAAATGTCCAAATTGGGCCCAATTAGCCATTTTCCCTCCCTGGTGTCATGTGACCTGTTAGTGTTACAAGGTCTCAGGTGTGAATGGGAGCAGGTGTGTTAACTTTGGGGTCATCGCTCTCACACTTCCTCATACTGGTCACTTGGTTTGAGCACACGCACATATATACACACGAACACCGAGCTCTCTTCTCTCCAGCCCTCTCTCTCATGCGAGGTGCTTGTCTCTCTGTCCTCCTTATACTCTCAGCCTTACTGCAACACAGCACAATAATTAGGAAATTTCCCATAGGTGTGTGTGTAATGTGTCGCTCACCTTATCCAGCTCCGCCCTCCATTCATAAGACAGCACTCAACCATGCCCTTGCCTCCACATACCCTCCCTACCGCTTGACTCAAGCTGGAGAGCTGTCCGGCCTGCCGCCCAGCCGCCCACTCACCAGCTTTATCAAGGGTTCACCTGCCCTGAGATACACAACCAGGTGATCTTTAGCCAATGGAATCTCCTCATTGAGCAACACCAGACAGTGGTACTGGAACCACGCTGCCGTCACTTCTGGAAGTTGTGTGAGGAACAACAGTGTTGTTCCGGGGTCTGGCCAGCCTGTTTCAGAATCGCCCACCTCAGGACTGGGTACACCAGCTAATGCGTGGCTAGAAACTGTTGGACTGTGAGCTAGGCTTCCCCTGTGAGCAGCTGCAACAATGCCCCAGCACCTTGTTTGAACAGTTTAGTAAAGGCCTCTGGATCGTCCTGTGGACCCACCTTTGCCGGGGCGGTGTGCGGCGGTTGGAATACCCGTGGCTCGGGTCAGTTCCTGAAACGCCTGTCAGTCCTCCAATTGCGCCTGTTCTTTTTGCAGTTCTTGGAGGGCTTGATGCTGTGTTCAGTGAAGACCGGTATGGGATTCAGCAGTGGCTGCCAGCGGCGAGGATTCCATGTCGGCGTTGCTCCTCAGTTTCCCAGGTTTTGGCACCAGTGCAACGTTCCCTGATGGGGTGAAATGCGGATGAAGGGAGGCAGGCTTAGTTTGAGCACATGAAGTGGCTTTATTTGCTGACACTTTTCCTCTTACTTGCTTTTCAGCAGTGCTACTTTTAATCTTGCTGATGCACATACACACACATGAGCTTTCTTCTCTTTTTCCCCCAAGGTGCTCCTCTCTCTCCTCCTCATGCTCTCGGCCTCACTGCAACACAGAACAATAATTAACCGCTTACAAGGAGGCTAAACGTTGTCAACTTGCGCATGGCTTTGAAAGTGAGATTGACTGCCAGGAATTAAATGGAGTTAATAACCCATGTACAGACATTCGGGCTTTTAGGGAGTACAGGGACTCAAATGCACAAACAGTTCTAGAAGGACTGTGGCAGTTATTGGCTACTGTGAAACCCTACCAATCTCGAGTGGAGTGCAAACAGGCTTTCTCCAAAATGACTCATTTGTAGCTGTCTGCGTGCATCCCATCTTATCCCCACCATCTCCTCATCAACATTGTAAGCCCACCACTTACAAAGTCCAATCCCGAGCCATTTGTGCGCTCCTGGATATGTAAGGGACACAGACACTCAAACTAATACATAACACAGGGAAGAGGACTCTGACATGACAGCTTTGTGGAATATTTTGTGTTGGGCAAGACGCTTATTTCTTGACTGCTGTGCAGTTAATGTTACAATAACCAAAGTAGGCCTACTCTATGAAACGTAGCTTTGTTTTCAAAATGCTTTGGGCAAATGTGCTTTATAGCTAACTGAAGCGACAACTCATAAGTTGATGTGCAATCCATAAATGTTTCCCTTTGTACTGAGAATATTCACTGCTATAAATTCGTTACGTTGCTGTACCATTGTGATACATTACATAGGCCTACCAATCAGCATTGGATATCGTTGCCTACATGAGATTCTAGAAGCATTTTTACGTGTCCAAGTTTAGGGACAGGGACCCTTTTCTGTACCTCTCAGCTTGCAAGATCACTACCCTTTTTGTTCTGGGACTTTCAGATTTTCAAATTAGGCACTGGTTGAGGGTGTGTGGTGTGGTATTTTTTTATTAGTATTTTTTTTTTTTTATTATTATTTCTTTATTTTTTTGGTTGAAGTGTTTGATAACTGCTACTTTAAATGATTACGGTACATAGCCAGTGTTTGATTGCTTCTGGTAGTATATAGTCATGTGAAAAATAAGTACACCCCATTGTTTGCTGCCTTTTTTTTTTTTTTTTGGACATATTTGATCATCTTTGAAACGGTGCCTATTAATGAATCTGATGTACTTTTTCATGTACTATTTGAAAAATTAGCTTTTTCAATCATTTATTCAACGGAAATATCAATAGATGTGATATTCTTCTGTGGAAAAAGTAAGTACACCCTTGGCCTCTTCCTCTACTTCTTATAGACGTTTTACATAATTGTCCACCAGGCTTGCTGGAATTTTTGACCACTCTTCCATGCAATATTCTTTCAGTTGCAAGATGTTTGAGGGTTGTCTTTCATTTAATGCCCGTTTCAAATCCCCCAACATTCAATGGGATTCAAATCTTCGGCTTTGACTAGTTCATTCCTTAACCCTCCATTTCTTCTTTTTGATCCATTTTTTTGGTGGATTTGCTAGTGTGCTTAGGATCATTATCCTGTTGAAAGTTCTACTTTCAGTTCAACTTCAACTGTTGGACAGGTGGACTCACTATCCCCAAGCACTCTCTATGAAATGATGCAGAATTCTTAGTTGAATCAATGAATGCAAGCAATGCTGCTTCTTCTGTAAAGCTGAAAAGTCTTCCCGCGATAACAATTAAGCCTAGTTGAAGATGTATTTCTGTGTGCGACGGTCTGCGACCCATTCGAAGCTCAAGTGCAGAGTGAAAGCATGTACGGTGGAAGGCGGACGTGAAGCTGAGGAGTTTATCGCTAAACGAGGAGCTACATCTACAATCTGGAACTGGTTTGGTTACAGAAAATCAGTTTTATTTTTAGATCAATGTTTGTGTTTCTGAAGCTTTCAGGATCACAGCTATCACTTGTGGCCAAAAACAGTGGTGCATGGTACTATATTTATATCGTTGCTGATATCGTTATCGCAATAAATACCAGAAAATATCGTGATATATTTTTGCATCCATATCGCCCATCCCTACTTGAATTTCACGTTCACCGAATTGCACTTTTCATAGTGCACTCTTTCAACAAAATTATAGTTGTTTCATTAGCTTAAGAGTTCATCACAATAGATCATGTTAGCTTGGTGTTCACTTAGAATTGTAAGACCGTTAAGATGTTTATCCTCTACAAGTTTTCTTTGAATCTAAGCGATCAAAGCATTCGAGAAAATGCTAGACCTAGTATTTTATTGGTTTGTAAGCATGCCAACTTTCCTTCAGTGTATTTCTGATCAGTGGTTAAAAGTCTTGCAAGTATGAAGTCTTGCAAGTATGAAGTCTTGCAAGTATGAACCCCAACCAATGTTTCGCTTTTTGGTTTGTTTAATTATGTACAACGTGAAACCAAACACAACAACAATGCAAACAAAACATAAAAGTATCAAATTTGCTCTTATTTGCGCTCTGTGAAAGAACTAATGGGTGATGAAGGTATCTGGAGTTAACTCTAGTGCAGTTCACCCCATTTTTGAAAGCAATCCACTCCTGGTCCAGGAGTTGATTGTGATTGGTTGACCTTTTCTTGTCATAACAGGGAAAGGCATGTTGTATTTTATTTTAAACCATTAAAGGGTAGTGCAGGCTTTTCTTTGAGCCTAAGAGGAGGCTTACAGGTTTAGAAGGATTATACAGCAGTACACTAATTTGCATGCCTTTGTGTTTTAGAACTTTGTGGACTGTGGCGTCCAGACGTTGCTGACACTTCTGTAGTCCGTTTTAAATGTGGACTGTCTTCCTGGTAAGAACTCACTTCTTTTCATTAATGGCTTTTTCCAGTATTTCATACTGTAAGATAGGGGTCTTTGGTGTTTTCCACAATGGGCCGGTGTGGCTGGAGGCTTTCATTCCTCCCCAGTAGGAGCCATACCTATTAGTCAATTGAAGACTAAAGACAGCTGATTAAACAAGTGGAATCAGATGTGGCTCCTGCTTGGTTGGAATGAAAGCCTCCAGCCAAACTAGCCCACAAAACTGAATACTTCTGTTGCTTGAAAGTCGGAAGAATAGCACTTACACTCACCATCCATTTAAATAGAAACAACTGTACACTTGCTGATTTATGCAGTTAACCAAACAGCCAGTCTTGTGGCAGCAGCACAATGCATAAACTCATGGTCAGATACAGGTCAGGAATTTCAGTTAATGTTCACAACAAACCTCAGAAAGGGAAAAAAGTGTGATCTCTTTGACTATGGCATGGTTGTTAGTGCCAGATGGGCTGGTTTGAGTATTTCAGAAACTGTTGATCTCCTGGGAGTTTCACACACAAACAGTCTCTAGAGTTTACACAGACTGGTATGAAAAGCAAAAAACCTCATGTGAGTTGAGGGTCTGCCGGCTGAAACACCTTGTTGATGAGAGATCAGAATAGAATCACCAGACTGGTCTGAGCTGACAGGAAAGCTATAGCAACTCAAATCAGTCTATACAACCATGGTGAGCAGAAAAGCTTCTCGGAATGCATAACACGTCAAACCTTGAACCACCTCAAACAGCAGAAACCACATCGGGTTCCACTCCTGTCATCCAAGAACAGGAATCTGAGGCTATCATGAGCACAGATTCACCCAAACTGAACAGCAGACTGACAAATCAATAATGAGATTCGTTGACAACGATTTTCATAATCGATTATTATTGTTGCTTAGTTGTTGCAGCTGATTGTGTCTTCTTTCGTATTTGGGAAATTAAATTACGATGTGATTGTTTGTTTATATGATTTCAGTACAATGCAAATGTGTTATTTTGCTACATACAATGTGGTGCATATTGTTTTTAACATTTAATAGGGATAGACTGTACCCTGTGCAATGCTTTCCCTCATAATAATATAGCAGTGCTTAGTTACATGCAATAAAATGCCTACATCTAACAGTTCAGTGTTACCTAAAGTACATGACTTGAGATTTGACTCTGATTTAAGCTGAGGCTTGATACATGATTTTAAATTTCAGTTGATTTTTTTTTTTTTTTTTTTTTTTTTTTTAAAAAGATTAAATAAATAAAAAAAAAAACTAGTTGCTCAGTAGACAGTGTATTTCCCCCTTTCCCCTTTTTGAACATCATATTTACATGGCTTCTTTAGGACCAGCACCCATGGAAACCAAGGCTGATGTCTTCCTGGAAATTACATCTAATTGTGGGAAAGCATCTTCAGCATTCTACCTCTGGTGTGACTGTGATTTTGGGAACAAAGGTCCCACTCTGGGTGACATGTCAGTGTGATGCCAAATCATGGCCATGTGGTCAAACTTCTAATAGAAGGCTGCATACTGTGTACACGTGTGTGTGAGAGAGAGAGAGAGAGACAATTTTTTTGTCAGATTATTTGTATTGTCCTTTCTCTGCTTTTGTCATTCCAAACCTTTAAAAAAAAAAGTCACTTTTAAAATCACAAAAGTACTTGTTTCATTTATGTTGCTCATTTTAATGTTTGCACCTCTGTCACTCTCCAAATGCTTATTACTCTCAAGGGGAGGCGACTGTTCTTGAGGCTTCTGTAAATTGTTCCGCAAGTTCAGTTCAGCAAATTTTATAATTATATTTGTTGCTTAATCTCATTCATGCTGGCAAAGCTCTATTGATTAACTTCACATCTCGTCTCACGCATTGTAAGCACTGTCCTGGTTTTATTTTTTATATATTTATTATTTATTTTGAACAACTTGGGATTCCAGTGTTTGTTGGCATTTTGAGTATTTCTCAGCGGATTTCAGGGGGTTTTTTCCCTTTATGTGGCTTTGCCTATTTGATTTACATATTATAATTATTATTATAAGTTATTACATTGGCTTGACTCTTAATTTCACATCTGTTGTGTAGAGAGGCCAGAAATAAAATCACTGTATTAAATAAGAATTGATTTAAAAAAGAAAAAAAAAAAGTTTTAACCTTGTATCTGTAAAAAGGCTTAGTCACAAAATGGGTTTGGCCAATTTTAATTCACTAACTAATGATGGAATAACAATGCTTTACACGTTCACTGGTTGAAACTGATGTTTGATATGTGTTTATTGTTTTATTTAAAGGTTCACTGCGCTTGTATGTTTCCTTCACTTTGTTAATGGTGGTTTTCTTCACAAGAGTTGTTGTTTTGTTTTGTTTTTTTAAAAATAGGGTGAACTGTCTTGAATGGTGAGGTTTGCACTTGTCATTTTCTTATGGTTGGAACAGATTGCATGCCAACCTAAATAGTTGCTGGTAAGCCATAGGCATTGAACACTATATTGTTTGTGAACACTTTTATGGAGCCTTTGGCATCTGATGGATGCTTTTCTCTTTAAACCTCCCATGGCCTCATAAGAACCGTAGTTTCTGCTTTGATTGATGGCATTGGTCGATCACTATTCAGTTTTGTATGTATACTAGTTTAACATAAAAGGTTTGGTGTCTTGTCTTGTTTATAAAGAAATAAAGTTGAAGTTAAATAAAAGTTTTACCATAGGTGCATCTGTTCTTCTTTATTGTAACTCTATTAATGGAGGAAAAACCTAAAGGAACATTTGCACAGGTTATTTTGGACAGAATACTAAGTGTACATCCACACTGTAGGGACAGATCTGTTTACAAAGATCTTTCTTGAGTGTCAAAACAATAATTTTCTAACCCCCCCTCCCAATATGTGGTACTGACAATCTGATATGAGGCAATACAAACTTAAACTGAACAGGTTAATTTGAATTCATGTGACTTGTAGATTCAAGCAACTCCACAGTAATCATGATTTCTGCTAATAAACACAATGTTGAGACCTTTAACATGGTCACGTGGTGAACATATAACATTATAAAACTCTGTAATGGCATTCCCTTTATTGTTTTTCTTGCCTCATATCAGGCATGTCAGGCTGTTTGCTTGTAACTACAGTCAGAGCTACAGGCGAACCTTCTCCAAAGCTGGTGACCATCTCATATTATCTTCATGCAGTATCGTGATTAACTTTTGTTTCTAACCAAGCTGTGTCTGTTTTCTCAGTTTTGCAGGATAACAGCTCTTCAGCCAGCTATGAGTAGTAGATTAATCTGCATGACACTTGTCACCCTTGGCTTGCCAGGGATAGCGTATGAGGAGACTCATAATTTGTATGCACATAATGCCGAATTGCAGGGTGTGTTTGAGTGATGTGCCCCTCATATTTCTATGATTATAACACTGAGCTGCAAATCTAGTGAACTTCTGTATACTGGGTGGAGTGGGTAGCCCTTTGTTTTCCTGAATCTCTCTGCAAAGCTTCCTGGACAACTTCCATGCTTCCATGTTGATCAACAGGTAATTGGGAGCCGAATTTTTGTGCAGACACTCCTGAATTTATACTTGGGTTTGCAAAGCATCACAGGAAACTCTGATTCTCCCTCTGTGTTAATCGCCTGTGCGGTTTAGTGCACTTGGAGGTGAGTCGTGGAATGGTCGACTCCACCACCATGGTTAACTGCCATTCCACCTTAACACTGGCTTTTAGCTGTGAGTCACAGAATTACCAACCCCACTGTACAGTACAGTTTCTCTTTTCTTTTCTGATCCACATTCCAGAGAGGGTTGTCCTTGGAACAGTGCTCCTTGTGGTGAATCGAGGAAATGTGATCCTACTATTCACAGTTTGGCTCCAGAGAAATAGAAAAACAAACATGATAATGCAGGACCCATGCTTGTCTGAGAACTTCTAGAAGCTGGAGACAGGCATGAGCTCTGTATTCAATATCTCAGCATTGGTCGTCTCTAAGAGACAGATATTGGAACGGATATTCCATGCACAGAATGCGTAGTAACACAAATACTGCCTCAGCAAGCTCACCTAATGAATCTAGGTCCCAGTTGGGAGTCAGAGATGATCGGAGCACCACACAAAATCTTGATGTTGACATGGAGACCACACGCAGTGAAAGCTCTCAGCCATCTGCGGAGCATCGAAAGAGAACTGAAGCTGATTTCCTTCTCGTCTGGAGAGGAGGAGGCTGTTATGAAGTGGCGTCAGAAAGTATTCAACCTCTGCAGTTTTTTGCACACTTTGTTATAAATGTTTATACAGATACAGTCATGGCCAAAAATTGTTGCAATTACAAATGCTTTCTTTTTGAAATATTTGTTTTTTTGTTTTTTTGTTTTTTTGCATTGGAACAGCACAAAAACAGACAAAAAAGCCAAATCTGAGAGATTCCACATAGAATGGCAAAAATGGACTGGACAAAATTATTGGCACCTTTTCAAAATCTTCAGAAATAATTGTATTTCAAGCATGTGATGCTCCTTTAATTTGTAATTAAATTCACCTGTAGCAATTCACGGGTGCTGGCAATATAGAAATCACACTTGCAACCAGTTAAAATGGAGAAAAGTTGGCTCAACCTTTTGTGTTGTGTCTGCATGTACCACACAGCATGGACAAAAGAAAGAAGTCCAAAGAGCTGTACGAGGATTTGAGAACCAACATTTTGGAAAAGCATGGACAATCTTAAGGCTACAAGTCCATCTCCAAAGAGCTTAATGTTCCTGTGTTCACTGTGTGCAACACTGTCAAGACGTTTACAGCCCATGGCACTGTAGCTAATCTCTCTAGACGTGGACGAAAGCGATAAATTGATGAAAGATTGCAATGAAGGGTTGTTCAAATAGTGGATAAAGAACCTTGATCAACTTCCAAACACATTCAAGCTGACCTGCAGACACAGGGTAGAACAGTGTCAGCTCACGCTATTTGTCACCATCTAAATGAAATGGGACGCTATGGTAGGAGACCCAGGTGGACCCCGCTGTTGGCCACATCTGCAGTCCTCATGCCTCCCTGCAGCAGGCCTATGGCATGTTTGTGCAGGTGAGCAGACACCCTAGGCATCTTTCTTCTGGTGTTTTTCAGTCAATAGAAAGGTCTCTTTAGTTACTGTGACCTTAATTGCCTACCTCTTGTAAACTGTTAGTGTCTTAAGGACTGTTCCACAGGTTCATGTGCAATGATTGTTTATGGTTCATTGAACAAGCATGAAAAACATCTATTTGACTAACAACTAAATAGTGTAAAAGAATTAAATGACCTGTGCATACAAAGTATGCACGGTTAGAAACATTGGGGTGGCGCGCGTACTCTGTTGATGACGAAATACGCGTCATGCGTACTGTATGGTGTTCCGAGCGTATACGTAAAAAGTGAATTCTTTTGCACTGTTTAGTTGTTCCACAAGGTGCCAACAGTGACCCAGGGCCGTTGATTCTCAAGGTAGGTGAAGTAAAACGGAAGAGACGGAAACGAGTGCAGGTTAGAAAGAACCCGCATTTGTATAAATCTAGCTTCAAAGAGTATAAGGATTTGTGTATGGGTGCTAATCGTGGCGAGAGATAGCCCAAACATTGTTAGTTATTGTGATTCTTCTTTGTTGTCATCCTTCACACCAAAACACCTGCTTTGCTGCTCTATACTCCCTCTTGTAGGCCAGGAGGAGTAGTGCAAGTTGTCATAATGCGCATGCGTGGACCGCCTGCGTATGCCTACATGTCAAATGGAGTATACTTTTAAAGGCTGTGCGTACGGCTGTGTGCATACCCTAGCAGACACGTTTTTTTTATAAAAAAAAAAAAAAAAACGGAGTATACCAGAGGCTTAAGCATAATGGGCTGAAGTTAGCAGGGGGGAAATGCATCACATTTTGCCTGAGAAACTACAAATTAATCTAATCTAAGTCATATGATTTTATCTGCAATAGTATAAGTACTTAACAAGATATTGTCTTGGTCAACAAATGTACTTATTTTTCTCTATAGAATCTGTATGCACCTGTTTCCAGCATTGACAACTACCATGTTGGATCAGGGAGGAAGTAGGGGTGGGCAGATCGATCCTGAAGTATCGATACTTTCAATAATAATGATGATGTATCGAAAGGATCGATCCTCGCATAAAAATATCGCTACTAAGGTGGGGTTTTTTTCTCCAGTGATTTTTATTTATTTAGCTTAAAATTTTATGTTTAAAATAAGCTTTGAAGCTAATAATACGCCGCTCCTTTCCATCTCGTATGCACAGCACACGTTGCTCCTCCTCCCCTGCTCTGCTGTGTTTCTGTAATACTGGCCCTGTATTTATTTGGTATCGGATCTAGCCTATACCAAATTTTGCAGTATCGCCCACCCTTAGGGGGAAGTGTGTGAACACTGAGATGATCATATGACTCCTATCTTATCCCTAATTGGCTTTACAACTCTCCCCATGTTACAGCCATACCCGGTGTCCGCTATGTTAGAAATGCTTGGGCAGAGGAGCTGGTTGCTAAATGCGTTTGGAGGAGAAACTAAAAGTTGATCGAGTAAATTGTACACACATCGTGTAGGCGGACTGAGTCTACAAAAGTCTCTCAGTCCCGCTTCAGCCGAAGACGTCGTGATTCTGCACATGCGCAGTTACGGGAAACTGGGGAGCTGAATTAACCGCTACACCTGACGATTAGAGGATCACCAACCTACAAGTTACCGCATGAGTAACAGTATCGTGGGTAAACTGCAGATTTGGGGTTAATTTATTAATTTATCAATCTATAAAATCAATATTTTTTATTTTATTTTATTTATTTATTTTGCATGGACTCAACCCCAAATATCAAAACATTTAGTCTCGCTCCCAGCCGTGTGTGCGCACGTGCACGCACGCGCTACATGAGGCACGCAGGTCATCCGTTCTTTTCGTTGAATGAGCAGCTTGTTTATTATTATTATTATTATTATTGTTATTGTTATTATTATTACTACTACAATACAAGATGAAACGAGTGACAGCCCATGGCATAGCATAGATAAATCAGCAAAAACTTTTAGAAGTGTTTTTATTAGTTTCTCGACTCCCATTGGTGTTTCCGGGATGTGCATCTGTTCGGAAGCGTCATGATTAATGAACAGGACGCGGCGGAGACACATGCGCACGCGCACTGCGTTACTACAGCTCTTCAAATCAACAGCAAGACGCAAAGACCTGAGGAGTAATTTCACGAAACCAGGTAAGCCAGACAACTTCAAACTAGCTTAACTTGACGTCTATCTGCCAAACCTTGTGGTTAAGGTCAGGTTTAAGTATAAACACAGCATTAATTAGCTGCATTAATAATTATGCAAGACGAGCGCGCGCGCGTGTGTGTCTGTCCTGTGTCTTGGTGTGGTGTCTCTCATCACTCACAGGCATTAATTGACAGTGATTTTGACCTCCGTTTCCTGGCATTTCCATAGTCACGGATGAACTGAAAACCTCCTGGTCACCAGCTCAGGAACCTTAAATGCTCAGGCCATTTATAATATTTTTTATACCGTTATTTGGGAAATATTAAAATGCTGACGGTATTGGGATTAAATATTGTGATGCTTTATTGGAGCTTAAATGGGGAAGAGTCTGTATACTTAACTGTACACTATTTGTAGTTACAATTACCATACAAAAATAGTGTTTAAATACTTCTATGTATACTACACACTACTACAATAGTTTACCAGTGGTTGGTGTTCAGACATGATGGATAATAAGGTGTTAGAATGATGTTGTACTGTATCTGACCAAATGCTGTTGGTCTGCTGAGAATTTTGCTTTAATAGTGAAATTTTGACCAGTGTTTTGTAGCCAGGAAGAGAAATCAAACATGTTACCAAAATAAATAAATAAATGGTGGCTATAGTGTTGGTTGCTTAACTATAAACAGTCCAGTGCTGCACATCCATGAGTAGCAGATCAGTAGATACAGTCAGCTTACTGTGCTATTGGCAAACCAGTGACAGTTTAGCACTTGCTTTTATAATAATAATAATAATTATTATTATTATTATTATTATTATTATTATTATTGTTATTATTATTATTATTATTATTTTGGGGTTCAAAAGCATACCAGTAGGTTGATTAGCTACTCTAAATTGCCCGTGTGCGAATAAGTGTGCACCTTGTCCAGACTACTGAATATTAATTTAGTTAGCATAACCCTAAATATTTTATAACAGAAGGAACATGAATGGGGGAACAATCCTAAAATTTTGCTGAACTGTGCTATTTTCAGCTGGGCGAAAATCATGAAACAGTATAAGCATGTAAATTTCAAAGGGTATTTAGAATTTTGTTGTCCCATGTTTTTTTTCATTGTGGGATTAAAATCCTACTCTGATTGCTGGTTCGCGTGAGAGAAAGATGAGAGAGGGGTGGATTAGGGAGAATGGTTCATATCCTCTTATAACACAGCTTTGTAGAGCAACTCTGTTAAGAGCTGTGTTGAGGTCAAAGCTATAGTGCAAAAATGTTCTGTGATGGGAGAGTGGTGTTTTGGATATTCAGTGTAACAGCAGTCAGTTATGAAATTGGAGAAAACACTTGATATTGTGTCAGAGTTTGTGTTTCAAGTGTTAGAACCACTAAAATCTCTCTCTATGTAGGCAAATTATGTAGTTCAAGTTGTTGCAGTTTGCCAGTGCTATATTAGATGAAAATTTCAGATATCATGATTTCTGCATAAAGTACACATGTTGAGGTGTTAGTGTCAGAAGTGGAATAGTATACCTACTACAAATGTACTGATAGACATTGTTCCTACATGAACAATGTATAAAAGTGTGTGTAAAATTGGTGAATGGATGAGTATGAACAGTTCTGGCTGAAGCTGTATAAGAAATTGCATAGGGCTAGATGTTTGTACTATAGATGGGGTGGGATAGTTGATGGTCGCTGAGCAGGGGATGATGATGATGATTAGTAGTGGTCTGGTCAGATGATGAGATTTGAGGGATTAGGAGATTAGATGGAGTGGTGTATGTGTTTGTGTGTAGTAGAATAAATGCTCATTGAGTGTGGAAGCATTGGGCATCACCTGGACCTATTGTTATTGTTCTCTTGTAGTGCTATTTTGCTTTTGCTTCATTATTTCATTGTTTGTCTAGTTGTTGTTTTTTTGTTGTTGTTGTGTTTTGTTTTTTTTTCTTCTTTATTTTCTAGTTTTTCCAGCATGATCTTGTAAGAAATGAATTTAAGCAATTATTTCTATCTGATAACATTTGTGCAGCTTGGTCTGAAGATGACCTGAGCCAAACGTGGTAAGGAAGGATTGGACAAATTGAAGGCTGTAAAAAAAAAATATATATATATATATATATATATATATATATATTTTGTTTTTATGGTTT
>JANDJT010000021.1:13956018-13971893 GCA_024331685.1 Stegophilus panzeri | reverse complement strand
AAAAAAAAATATATATATATATATATATATATATATATATATATATTTTTATGGTTTTCAAGAAATTCCAAAAGGTGCATAAAATACTATGGTGACCGTGCAAATTTTACATCAACTGACATTAGAAGCGTCCAAGAAATCAGACCAAAAATCATGATTCAGGACACGCAGCCCTGTGGAATGCTGGTATTCACGAGGCTAGTGGAGGTGCGGTCTGTTGGTAAGGAAGTCCAAGGTTAAATTACAAAGAGAGGTGCTGATGCCAAGGTCTGAAGATTATCTTGGATGGGTTGACTGTGTTAAAAGCTGATATGAAATCAATGAATAGCATCCTAATGTAGGTTTTGGTGTTATCCAGATGGGTCAGGACAGAGCGGCGATGGCGCCCTTTGTTGACCTGTCAGGTGGTCGGCAAAATAATAGGGATCCACTGTTGAGGGTAGGCAGGATTTCAGATGGGAAAGGCTGAGCCTCTCAAAACATTTTGTGATGATGGAGGTGAGGGCAACAGAATGGAAGTCACTGAGGGCTGAGAGAGCATCATGTTTTGGCATTGGCAAACACTGTAATTACAGGTAAATCATAGCAAGCTGTAAAAAAAAAAAAAAAAAAAAAAAAAAAAAATCTGCTGCAGTTGTGGAGACGAAAGACATGAACGTATCTGCCAAAAAAACACCTGTGTTGCAACTTTGCTGGTGAACATAGTGCCTCCTCAAAAGATTGCCCTGTCTGGGTCAAAGAGAAGAGATCCAGAGAATGAAATGTGTTCAGAAAGTTAGCTATCCTGAAGCACACAAATTAGTTGAGGGCCTTCTAGTGTTGGGCGATCTTCTCCATAGTCAGATCATCCTATCATCAGCCTGTGAGATCGTGATACACGATATTATCGTGCGGGGCAATACTTATTTGCTCATTTATTTACTCATTTATTATATATTATTTATTATATATAACGTTTTTCTAATATATTTTATTATATTATTATAATAAAATACTTACTTCTCGAGAGTAATGTCTCCTCCCTCCAGAAACATTGCCTCTGCCTCGGAATCAATATATGATTCATCACTATTTACTCCTGAATCGTCATCCCCAGACTCGTCGCTTTCACGCCGAGTACGTTCTTCCAGCACATGTTGGAGCGAGTATTTCTGTTTTCCTCGTCCGTTTCGACTTAATTCGCCTTCCAAAACTTAGTCACAGTCACAAAACTACACTTTTCACCTTTTACATACAGACGCACGAAACACTTGGCATTGGTTAGCCAGCTTTACGCCCACACTTTTGTAATTTTGTAATTGTTTGTATGTTGGTGGTCTGCCTGAGACATTGATTTTAGCTGCTGTTGTGATTATACCTTGAAATAGTTTATCACTCGAATCACAAGAATCTTAGCTTTCCTTATTGCATGAGTACCTATATACACACAGACATTGTGTACATAGCATAGTTTTGTACTTAACAGTGTGACGGCCCACCAGTGCGCCGTTGGATTCTTAACAGTGAGGAAACGAGCCAAATATCGTCAAAGGCATCAGCTATTGGCTCCCCAATATCATCGTCTATCCGCACAACCCTAGGACCTTCCTTCCTTTAAACTAGACAGATAATTTGCATCCATAGTGAAGTCCACACAAACAGTCGAAAGCCAGACAAACTTGACCTGAATGAACCAAGACAAACCTCAACCAATTAGTAGTAATAAGTGTCCTCCCTCTACAAAAAAACAAAATAATAAGCACTCAGAACTCAACCGTATTCAACCCGATCCAGACCAGCCAGAATGAAAACTCAAGAGAACAATCTAATTTATCTAGTAGTAAGAGCAAAAATAAATCAACCGTACAACAACCAAATGGAAGCCAAGAAAACAGCCTGGACAAAACTGAACACCCAACAGATATTGAAATGGCAGAGACTGTGGCCTCTCACAGCTCAAGCCTCTCACCCAAAGGCAGGTGCAAGTACATGTACTGCCTACCTGATGCAGAGTAATATTATTCAGTGGAACTGTCATGGTCTTAGTGCCAACTTGGCAGAGTTTGTGTACACAATACTTGTACAGCAAGAAAAGAAACAGCTTGAGTTAAACTCAGATGATACAGAATCATATAACCAGCTCTTCTCAATGGAAGAACCCGATGGCCAGACAAGATTCACTATCAGTTTATAAAACTTCTCCCACAGAGTGTTCTGTCTTTGCTTCTCTAAAACTTAAATATAGTCTGGACATCAGGGCACATGCCACCCACCTGGCTAGAACCACTAATAATACCCATACCTAAACCAGGCAAGGACTATAATGACCCCAATAATTATCACCCTATAGCCCTGACTAGTTGTCTCTGTAAAACCATGGAGAGGATGGTTAATAATCATCTTGTCTAGAAGTTAGAAACTGGAAATAAAATAAGTAGACTTCACTGTGGCTTTAGACAGGGTAGGAGTACACTAGGTCACCTTCTTAGACTGGAATCTTATGTACATGACACTTTTTGTTAAATAAGAACATGCTGTAGCTGTCTTTTTTTTATTTATTTATTTTATCTAGAGACAGCATGACAACACAACATGGAAGTATGGCATTTTAAAAAGACTTTAAAAGTACCAAATGGGTTTTAGGGGGTGCCTGCCTGTTTTTGATAGACACTTTGAAATGAGGGTAGACTCTACTTTCTCAGGCTCATACACACAGGAACTGTGAGTACCTCAGGGAAGCATTATTTCTGTTAATCTTTTTTTGATTGGGTCTAATATATTGTGCAGTCTTTGTTGATGTCTGTATTTGCTACAAGGGGAAAAATATGAACACCATCGAACTACAACTACGTAGAAATAAAATCCATTTTAAAATATCTTCTTCGGTTATGTTCATTTATTTGTGTGCCCATTCTCATATATATCTTCCCATGTATTCCTTTATAGATATTTATTCATTTATTATTTATAACCTTGCTCCTGCCATGAACATAGCATTAAAAATTAAACAACTAACCGTGAATCAAGGAAATGTGGAAAATACAATTGTTTAATAATGCTAATAACTCGTACAATATAGAAGAGAAACAGGGATTATAATAAAGCTGTCCTGTGAAAATAATCACAAAATTAAAGATCATTAATTAGAAGTGTTTCTCAAATTGTCCCCACTCTCTATTATTAAATAATCTATTCATGTTCTAGTTGCATTAAAGTTCTGTTCATAGCATCAAATTACAAAACTTTGTTTTTCCCTTGCAGTTCTTTAAAATATTTCTAGTCCAGTAAAGGTGGTATTTGGTGGTAAGGTCATTGAACGAGGGTACTGTATCCAAAAAAGTATCGACACCACTGAATACACATATAGCAATATGTATGTTTGTCATGTTCTTTATGTTTTTGGTAATTTGCACTTTCAAAAATAAGTTTCAAACACTACAACTGTTAAACTCTAAAAGTAAATCTCTAACTACAGAGGAAAGAGAGACCTCTATAAGAGAAGTCTTTCCAAAGCTGGTCCTATAAAGTTATAAAAGCAATTCTGGTTATTTACACTTTCCCACAAGGAAAGTTCTGCAGTATCCCTTAACTGAGGCCATAACTGAGACAATTCTCACTGAGACAGAGTTGTAATTTTAATAGATTGAATGCCTTCAGTTTCTCTCTAGTATAACCGCTCTGAGTTTGTGTGTGTATATGTTTGGTCATTGCAGGCTAGAGCACTGCTTAGTATCGTTTTACCACTGACAGGATACCAAGCCATAAGAATCTTCTAGAGTTACACCATTTGAAAGTGTTAGTTAGTTTAGCACTCTCTGTCTTTTAGTGTTAATACATAACAATAAATAATGTTTTAGCTAACCAGTATTGGGGGTAACGTGCGTTACGTAATCAGATTACTTTTCTGAAGTAACGAGTAAAGTAACACATTACTTTAGAAATTTGCATTAAAGGTACATTCTCCCTCCACATCACTGATGTGCATCCCACACCCTTAATCTTATATGCACAAACGGCGTAGTTACATTTTTTACAGTGAAGATAGCTTGCAAAGCAGTGTACAGTAGTGCAACTGGAAAGTGTTCAGCCTTGTGGTCAAATGTTAGTCAATCAACTGTGGCGTCAGAGAGCCTGGAGGTATTCAGCAAAAGAAAGGTGGAATTTGTTTCATGATGCACTTAGCAGAGTCACAGACATGCCTTTAGTGGACCTGAATCAACTTTTCACCCACCTGGACATCAGATGCATAATGGAGAGAGAGTATCGGTTCCTTAAAGAATATTGCAAGGCTCTGAAGCCTGTCTGTATGGCATTGGATATACTTCAAGGAGAAGATGACTGTTTCTATAGCACCCTTCATCCTACCCTTGAAATGCTAATAGCCAAAATCTTGGCACTGAAAGATCTCCCGACTTATGCTGACCAGATGATTGCTGACCTCCAATACGTAATAGTCCAGGTATTTCTTCTATTATTATTATTATTATTATTATTATTATTATTATTATTGTTGTTGTTTTTGTTGTATTTTATGTATCCGTTAAGTTTAATTCTACTCCTTTTTCTACTCCTGACATAAACTAAATTATTCTGGTATAAATGCATGTCTAATAGTTTATAAACTGTGTAACCAGTCTGAAATGATCTCTTGCAGGCAGTCAAGACACGGTTTAGCTCCATCCTTGACAGTGGTGTAGCTTTGCTTGCTGCTGTGACCCTGACAAAATTCAAGTTGCGCTGGCTGAGAGATGAAATAAGCAAAGACACCTTCAAGATGATTGTGGCAGCAAAGTGTCATGCTCTCACCATGGAGATGCCACAGAAAGAGCCACTGCAGACTCCTGAAAGCAGAGACCATGGAAATGACTTCTTCGCATTTCCTTTAGAGGAGAATCAACATAATAAACGAGCAATTACTGTGGACATGGAGATGATGAAATCATGAAATGAGCTGATATGGGAAATCTACATGATTTCCCCAGGATTTTGAAGATCTTAAAAGCCAACACAGCAGTGCCTTCCAGTGCACTTGTTGAGAGGCTATTTAGTATTGGAAGTCTCCTCCGCATCCCAAAAAGGAAACATCTCACAGACCAGCGTTTTGAGAGACTTCTCCTGCTGCGTTACAGTTGTTATAAACCTGATGAAATAGTAAACTCTTAAGATAAGAATACTCTAACACACACACACACACACACACACACACACACACACACAAACGTGGTGGTGGTGTGTTTTTTGCATACATTGCAGAAGTGATCTGGACTCTTTTGCATAAAAGGAATTTTGTTTTGAGGACACTTGATAAACTAAGTAGGAAACTCAAAGTTTTGGCTTGTTGGAATCAACTTGCATTTGTTTGTTTATCTGTGCTGCTAATTATGCACAAAATATTACCTCTATCTGTTATTATAAACTAGAAGAAATGGATTCTAATTTCAGAATGACTTCAGGAAGCTTATGTTGCACTCTGTTCTCACAATGGACAGTGAATTTACTTTATTTAAATAAACCTAAAAATAAAACCTCTAGGACATACCCATACAAAAAGTACAAAATAACAAAACATATTACTTTCAATAAAAAGAGTTGTGCAGTAGGTGATATAACCCATAATGTTAAGAGATCTTTTGTATGACATACATGGCTGTAGGGGTCAGGAAATGTTCTCAGAATAAGTGCTCAGAATATAATAATAGTCTTAATGTGTTTTTAAAAGAAAATGAAGGTGTATGTTATGTAGGCTGCTGTTGAATGCATTACTGCGTTAAACACTAGTGCAAAAAAGAACCCCTGCAAGGCCTGGAAGAGATCGAGCCTTAGCTAGGTAAGAAAAAGTAATGCAAAAGTAACGTAACGCATTATTTTCCATAAAAACTAACTAACACGATTAGTTATTCTTTTAGTGAGTAACTCAATATTGTAACGCATTGCTTTTAAAAGTAACTTTCCCCAACACTGTAGCTAACGTCAATCTTGTTCGTAAATTTAAATTCTTAATAGATTCTTCACTTAGATTATAAACAAGTAGCATCAGACACTGTATAGAACACGGTCATAAAATGCATTAGTTTCATGACAAAATTAAATAATCTCTTTTTGTATTTAGTCCTCAGATTGGATAAAAGCTCTTATTCATCAACAACAATGTGAAGAGAATGCATTATTTTGTGCACTAAATAATTAAGTTTGCATTGAACTGGAAACAAACCTTCATTTTGTGGACAAGAAGGTGGCTATAATTCTCATTTTGATGTTATGTTAAGTTTCTTCTTCATTCAAGTCCTAAGATGGTTATATCTCTAATATCTATCCAGAATTTTGACTTTGATACCAATTTTACTATCAATATCGCTAAAAAATTAACTTAACATTATTAATTCAATTACGTAATTATTAATTAAATATCTTGTCCATACTAGCTTTGCTAGAGTCCACAAAAACATCTATTGAAGGCAGAAACTTCAAATTGATGCATGTTCATTGTTGTCTTGAACATTTCACTCGCAGAAAAAGGGTACTAAACTATACTCTTCCGTTGTCACTGGGATCTTTTGTGCCTTTTAATGTGTATTTTAGTGAAATATTACCTTAATGAGGTCCTTACAGTCCAGTTTAATAATTTAAAAGTAATCTATATTCTCATTACAACATAATGCATTTCATTGATAAAATGTCCATAGGCCCAAATACAATTCAATGTATGAATATTCTGAAACAATTATTTCTGGTTCTGAAATCACTATGTCCCATAGAGCTGACAGTGATTTGCAAGGTCATTACTCCAAATTTTATTGTTCATATAGAGTTCATGGAGTCTTGCCAATTCCCTCAAACTAACAGAATGTCCCCTAAAATACCACATCTACCAATCCGGGAAGAGTGGCAGCACATGCTTCTTCTGAGACACGTGAAACCAGCCAACAACATCTTTTCAAACTGCTGCTCATCCATGGGGTGGCGTAACACACTTGAAGGAAAACTGAATCCTATTCTGCATGCATGAGCTAACAGACGCCCACAATTGGCTAGTGTCACTCTGACTGACCATGGAGAGAGAGTATGCCCCTCCCACCCTGAGAGGAAGGCCAGTTTTGCGCTCTTTGGTTCTCGGTGTAAACTCACCCTGTTATGTATTTACAAACCAAAGATTATGATGTATATAGTTATGGAATTCTTATACATGATTAAAATACATTTACATATTTTCTATTTGACAGTGTGGGCCAACATATTTTTTTTTTTTTAGTTTTTTTAGAATTAGATTTAGGTGTACCCGGGTGTTGATTAGCTGCATTAATAATTAAGCGTTAAATGCAGCAGTCATTCTCTATTCAGCTTTTTGGCAGTACATTCACACACAGCTGCTTTTCTGTTGTGTGTGGGTGTGTGGGTGTGTGTGGGTGTGTGTGTGGGTGGGTGGGTGAGTGATTCACCACTTCTTTAATTCTGTAGCCATGCAACAAGTGTTGGGTAACCTGAGGGACTTGCCGAAATCCACCAAGGCCGGTGACCTCGACCTCATCTTCCTCAAAGCCATCATGGAAAGCCCTATTGTCTGCTCTCTCACCAAGGTACTGCAGAATCTCTCCCTCACAAACTTGAGTTACACTAATGTAATTATTAGCTGATAGCCATAGTTGAAAGACAGGATTGAATTTTGTGTGTGTGTGTAGGTTCATGAGCGTTTAGAGGATATGAAGTTGGAGGCAGTACAGGACAATAATGTTGAACTAGTGAGTGAGATTCTAGGGGTAATTCGTGGGCTGACCATTAGAGACGACAGTGCTGCAGAGCTATTGAGAATACTTCAGCAGCCTCACTTCCAGGTACATAACTTCAGTATGATCATTACCTTTCGCTGTCTCTTCGCTTCTCCCCTTGTCTTGTCTCTTTGTTAACTTCTTTGTTTCCATGTCTTAGTCTCTCCTGGAGGCCCATGATATGGTGGCATCAAAATGCCATGAGGCTCCACCCCCTGTCGATCCTGCAATTGAAGCAGCAGTCAACAATGCACTCATGCAAGGTGATGCTGTCAGAATGATTGGCATCCGCAAGAAAGTCGGAGAACCTCTGGTTAGTGTGTGTGTCGGTGTAGTTTAATAAATATAGCAGAAGGAGTATGTACTGCTGATGAACTGATCATTTGTGACAAAGGAATATCTGTTTTGGAGAAATAGTGCTTGAGGTTTTCCTCTCAAGATCCAATATACAGAGCATAACTTGCCAACATATTTAATGTATGTGTGTCTTTTAAAATAGGGAGTCACATTCCGGGTAGAGAAGGATGACCTGGTGATTGCTCGGATTCTCTATGGTGGGATGATTGACAGGCAGGGCCTGCTCCATGTAGGTGATATCATAAAGGAAGTGAATGGACAGGAAGTGGGCAACAACCCCACAGAGCTACAGGAGATACTGAAAGAGTGCAGTGGAGGAATCACACTTAAAATCCTGCCGAGCTACATAGATTCGGCAGTACCACCACAGGTATCGGTAATGCATGGACACGCTCATACAACTGCATGCTGCCAGTGGGTGCAATCAACAGCTGGGGGTATCAGGGTTCTTTATGGTCAAAAGCACTTTTGGGAGCAATGTTAATAATACCTAATGTTTTAACACGTGTTTGTTTAATGCTTTTCTGACGAAACCTGATATTTTTTTGTGTGTGTGTGCTCCCTCCTAATTGGCCTAAACAACCTGTGGTCTCACCCAGACTTTTTAAAGTCTATTTTATTTTGCAGGGCAGAATTTACACACACTCTTTAAACACACTAAGCTGTTTTTTTTGTTGTTGTTGTTGCTCTTATTTAGAAAAAATACAGTAGGTAGACTCTGTAAGATCAGGGAATCATGTTTAAACAGTGATATAATACAGAGACACTTGAATAGAACATACGTGCATGATTTTTAGTGGAGCAGATCTGAATGCATAGTATTTGACTACTAATGCCTGATAAATGCTCAGATACACATGCTGTATTAAGTTCTCCCGTCATCTGTGTGCTAGGTTTATGTAAAGCCACATTTCGACTACAATCCAGCCAATGACACTCTGATTCCGTGCAGAGAGGCCGGGCTCGCCTTCAAGGGGGGTGATATTCTTCAGATAGTCAACAGAGAGGACCTGAACTGGTGGCAGGTATGATTTCACTGCTTTGGTAAGAGCCTACAGTGGATTTGTATTCATTTGGATTTGTTCATTGGGAATTTGCATGGCAATATTTCATTGGATGGTTGTGTTGTTTTAACAGGCATGTCATAAGGTGGGAGGGGCTACAGGATTAATTCCCAGTCAGTTTCTGGAGGAGAAAAGGAAAGCTTTTGTTCCTAAGGACTTGGATAGAACAGGTACATCCTAATTTGAACATTCAGATACATGTGTGAAATAAGGAAAAAAATACATATGTGCAAAAATAAGTACACCCCATGGAAATTGCTTTTTTTGACATATTAAGACCAGAATACATTTGACCCTCTTTAAAACAGTGCCTATTAATAAAGTAGATACACTCTATCAAATGATACACAACATTTATTGTAGTAATCAGTCACATGGAAAAATTAAGTACACCCCTACAGTTATCACACCTTCAAATCTATTAAATTAGAATCAGGTGTTCAAGATTAGATGCCAGTGATTAGAACCTGCTTATTTATACCCCGCTCATATCTAGTGTTTGGTGTTCCCTTTACTATTGAGGTGTGTGGTGTCATCATGCCAAGATCTAAAGAGTTCTGTACGGCCTTCAGAAAAAAGGTTGTGGATGCCTCTGAGTCCTTCAAGGGATTTAAAAAGACCTTCAAATTATTTGAAATACTTCATTCCACTGTAAGCAAAAGCATCTACGAGTGGCGCAGATTTCAAATGACTGCCAATTAATCCTTGACTGGCCTCAGTAAATTCCCAGTAAATTCAGCCCAAGAGCAGACCATCTGATGCAAAATGAAGTCTCAAAGAATCCCAAAATTTCATCACAAGATCTGTTAGTAAGTCTTGCAACTGTTGGTTGAAGTGCATGCTTCAGAAAGAGATTACACAAATTTGACCTGCATGGGAGGCATGCCAGGAAAAAGACTTTGCAAGACTACAGTTTGCCAATGAGCATATAGTCAAAGTACAGGCCTTTTGGAATAATGTGCTCTGCACAGAGGAATTAAAGATAGAGTTGATTGGCCACAGTAACATCAGACATGTTTGGCACAGACCAAAGACAGCTTTTCAGGAAAAGCACCTCATACGAAATGTGAAGCACGGTGGTGGAAATGTTATGGTTTGGGGTTGCTTTGCTGATTCAGGGACTGGACTGCTTGCATTCATTGATTCAACTATGAATTCTGCATTATATCAAAGAGTGCTTGAATATAATATGAGGCCATCTGTCTGACAGTTGAAGTTGAACTGAAAGTGGACCTTTTGACAGAAGGGCTCTACAGTGCGACCATTTCACTCGCATTTGCGACTGAAAAGTTCTTTGTGCGACTGTGAAAAAATATTTAGGAGCACCGGTGCGAGTGACCTGTTCGGAGTTGTGTAATACAATTGGAATAAAAACTAAAACTCCAAAATGCATCTACACCGAGCAGTAGTTACTTTCACACTGCTTTTCATCACCTCAGTCAACCGAACAAGTGTGTAAATACTGCAAAGAAGCCATTATGATGACGAGAGTAACACTACATCATCTGCTTCTCTCAACTTCCCAATCTCACAACCGCCATCTTTTATTGATCCCACAAAATGACCGGAACCTGCGACCTGCTGGTGTAGAGACAACGGTACATTAATAATAATGCTAATGCTACAAGGTGGGTTTTAATTTAAACTTCTTTATTAAATAATTCCTCACTAATCATAATCAAGAGTAGCAACTGTTCAGTCTGTAAACAAACAGTACACTGCTGTTCACGCTCTTCAGCAACTCTAATAGACAACTTCACTTAATTTAAACTCAGGGTTGCCAGATATCACTAGAAAAGTCAACTCCAGTTTCGATGGTTTTGATTGAAACCCCCAAAATAACTCTATCATCAGCAGACATGGCAACACTGTACTGTGGGAACCAATCTAAAAGGAACAACCGATAAACAAACAAACAAAAAAACTAATAAAATGTAAAGACAGAAAATGTGCTTAGTTATAAATAAATCATTTAATATAAAAAATAGATATAATAACTTCATGAAATATAAATAAAATGAGAAATGAAATAATGATTAATTACTATGGGTTGCACTTAATATCAATTTGACATTAAGCTTAGTTCGCTATCTCCATAGAAGGCTATTAGCCTTTTTCCTAATATGGATCATGCTTGTGTTAGTCTACTTTTAATTAGGACTCTTTATAGTTTAAAATATTTTAAAATAAATATTTTATGATTGTTTATTTATCAATTAACCAACAGTATTTCTCATTGCTATTATTTTAATTCAATTAACAGTGACCATGAGCAAAGAGCTTACATTTTACAGTTTATTACAAACCTCCTGATTAAAGCTTAAACAAAAAAAAAAGATTGATATCTGGATCGGTATCGGTCGTAAAAATCCTGATCGGTGTGTCCCTAATGAACACCATTACACTAAAGCGCTTTGCATCTGGCGGATAAATGAACTTGCCCAATCACATCCTATATGAGATTATATATATATATATATATTACATATTACACACACAATATACTCAGAGCGGTTCGAGAACTGACTCCAGCCCAGAAGCATGATAATGGAAAATGTCTAATAGTGTAACTTTAAATATATTTAAGAGGAGCAGAATTCAAACACTGAACATTGAGGATTTTTGTATTTGTTTACAAGGTGGAACAGGTTAACGGTTGTTTTTTGGCATACAGTCTGTAAAATGAACTGAAAATATTAAATTTATTTTATCAGAAGGTAAATTAATTTGTTATGGCTCACACTATGTTCCTAAATTCTGTCATAATTGACAAGCTCAAGTTTACTCATGCCTACTTGTGTGTTATAATTGTGGCACATTAATGTTACCATCTCTAAAAAAAAAAAAAAACAAAAAAAAAACTAAACTTCAACCGTGCTCCTAAATTGTTGTAATTAGGAGCACAAGTGCTCCTAAAAGAAATTGTTACCGTAGAGCCCTGGACAGGATAACGATCCTTAGCACACTAGCAAATCCATCAAGGATTGCCTCAAAAAAAGAAATGGAGATTTATGGAATGGCCTTGTCAAAGCCCGGATTTGAATCCCATTGAAATGTTCTGGGCGGATTTGAAACGGGCAGTACATGCAAGAAAACACTCAAACATCTTGCAACTGAAAGAATATTGCATGAAAGAGTGGTCAAAAATTCCAGCAAGTTGATGTCAGAGACTGGTGGACAATTGTGCAAAATGCCTACAAGAAGTTATTTTTGCTAAAGGGGGTAATACTAACTTCTGAGGCCAAGGTTTATTTACTTTTTCCACAGAACAATATTACTTTTATTGATTTCTGTTGAATAAATGATTGAAAAAGTATATATGTGTATATAGGGAAAATGCTGGGGGAGGTATCATGGTCAACCAAAATTGTAAAAAGGACAGAACACTATTCCCAAAAATAATTTGTGATTTAACTTAAAATTGAAGTTTGAGTTCTTTCTTATTCAGTAACATTAGAATGGATCTGTTAAAAATTGTACTGCAGCCAGCCACTAGATGGCCTTAGAGACATTTTGACTTTATCTTGAATTCCTGTTACAATATCAACCCATATGTCATTTGTGTGCAATTAATACATGTGTTGGTGCCCCCCCCCCCCCCTTTTTTTTTTTTTTTTTTACTGCTAGGGATCTTATGTGGAACAGTGATCGGTAAAATGAAGAAAAAAAAGATGTACCTCACTTCGAGGAATGCAGGTAAGTCACTCGGTGCTTTATTCTCCGGTGAATGTTGGCACCCATCTGTTTGATGTGGATGTGACTGAACGTGCTGTATTTATTGGCAATGGATGGAATGTAGAATTTGACAGTCACGAGCTGCAGATCTATGAGGAGGTAGCATGCATGCCACCATTCCAGAGGAGAACGCTGGTTCTGATCGGAGCACAGGGAGTGGGTCGCCGAAGCCTGAAAAACCGTCTGTTGGTGCTGCATCCTGACTGTTATGGAACCCCAGTACCATGTGAGTACTGACATTAAAATTGCTATCCAGTCAAAAGAAGTGTATAATCCATTTAATAACTCATTTAAGGGTAGAATAAACTGCATTTAAACTTTTGAAACTAATTGCTTTCACAGTCAGAATTTTTGTGTACACAAATATATATTTTTTGATGTATGTTATACCACACTGGTATAATAAGAACTGAGGATGGAAAATGTCTGATTTTTCTACTTAGTGTTTTTTTTATCTGTCGACCCACAAAATTAGTTTCAAAACTATTATACTTTTTTAAATAAATGCAAAAGGACAAAGTGTATAGTTGTCACAGTTGTCCACTTGTCAGTGTACCAGTGCCGTAAGACAACTGTAACACTCATTTGTTATACAAGTCTATATTTCCACCAATCATTAGTGCAAGATTGCCATATCTTTACTAAAACATAGTGTAATGTTTTTGTATGCAACACCATTTGTGCTGTTCATTGAAAACATGTTTTACTATATTTTTACAGTATCTCTTTCATTTGACAACTGAATAATAACTAAATGAGAGTTCACTCCTTCTGATAATGTCAGTAAATGCTTCTTCTTGCATGTACATCTTTGGATGTACAGTACGGTGCTGTGAAACTATTTCCTGATTTTTTTTTTTTATTATTTTATTATTTTTTTTCTGGTTTTGTGTATATCTCATACTAAATAGTTTTGGATCTTCAAGCAACATAAATCAAAGGCAACCTGAGTAAACACGCAGTACAGTTAAAAAAAAAAAAAAAAAAAAATTCTACTGAAGCAAACACCTATCACCAATGTGAAATCTAATTGCCTCCCTTACACTTAAAATCTGGTTGCTTTAGCAGCAAAAACTGCAACCAAACACTTCAGAAAACCGGAGATCAGACTTTCACTTATTTCTAGGACTAGGACTTACTCTGATGCTTTGGATCATTGTTGTGCTGCATAATCCAGTTGAGCTTGAGTTTCAATTTATGGACTGAAGACCGAACATTCTCTTTTAGGATTTTCTGGTAGAGAGCAGAATTGATGTTTCCCTCAGTTATTGCAAGTTGCCCAGGCCCTGAAGCAGCAAAGCATCCCCACACCATCACACTTCCACCACCATGCTTGACTGTAGGTATGATGATGTTTTTGTGGAATTCTGTGTTTGGTTTATGCCAGATGTAATGGGACCCCTGTCTTCCAAACAGTTCCACTTTCAAATCATCAATCCACAGAACATTCTCCCAAAAAGGTTTGAGGATCATCAAGGTTTTGGCAAAATTCAGACAAGCCTTAATATTCTTCTGGGTTAGCAATGGTTTTCACATCACCACTCTTCCATAGATTCCATTTTTGCCCAGTGTGTTTCTGATAGTGTAGTCATGAACAGTGACCTTTATTGATGCAAGAGAGGCCTGTAGGTCCTTTGATGTTGTCCTTGGCTCTTTTGTGACTTCCTGGATGAGTCGTTGCTGTGCTCTTGGAGGAATTTTGGAAGGTCGGTCACTTCTGGGAAAGTTCATTACTGTGCTGAGTTTTTCCATTTAGAGATAATGGCTCTCACTGTGGTCCTTTGAAGTCTCAGAGCCTTTGAAATAGCTTTGTAACCCTTCCCAGACTAATGTATTTCAATTACCTTCTTCCTCATCATTTCTGTAATTTCCTTTAACTTTGGCATAGTGTGTTACTGGGTAAGACCTTTTAACCAACTTCATGCTGTTGAAACAGTTCTATTTAAGTGTTGATTTGATTGAACAGGGTTTGCAGTAATCAGGTCTGGTTGCATCTAGTTCAGCTGAACCCAATTATGAATGCAATTTCATAGATTTGGGGATTTAGTAACTATGGGGACAAATACATTTTCACACAGGCCCAGTTAGTATTGGATTACTTTTTTGCTTCAATAAATAACATTAGAATTTAAAAACTGTATTTTGTGTTTACTCAGGCTGCCTTTGTTTTATTTTAGATCTTGTTTTAATTTCTGAAATATTTACCATGATGTACACAAAAACAGAAGATATAAGGATGGGGCAAATACTTTTTCCACAGCACTGTAACAGACATGTAAATGGAGATTTTCAACAGTGGCAAAGTTAAAGTGAATATATAAACAGTTCATTCAGTCTGTGGAAGGAAAACACAAAGGCATGTAAGAGCTTGTCCACTCTGTCTTTCTCTGAAAATGAAGTCGGGAAATGGCCAGCATGTTTAGATGCTTCCTTAAATCCTACTAAGATGCTTCCTTAAATCCTTTCCTGTCATTCAGTCACATCTCGAAGGCCTCGAGAGGATGAACACAATGGTCAGACTTACCAGTTTGTGCCACGGATGGACATGGAGATGGACATTAAATTGGGATGTTTCTTGGAGTACGGCGAATATGATGGCAACCTGTATGGCACCAAGATAAGTTCTATTCATGAGGTGGTGAACACAGGACGCACCTGCATCCTGGACATCAACCCTCAGGTCCATAAACTGAAGCCGTTAATTTTCATTTATGTAAATCTTTGAAAGCATCTCACTTTGATTTTGCCTTTAGAGACATTTTACCTTATGTAATCTTAATTGTGTGTCCTAGTGAAGGTGTTTAAACCTAGTCTTCTAAATATTCTTCTGATTTCCCCTGAAAAATCTTTTTGAGTCTGTTTGGAGTAAATTTTATATTATATACAGTATTTCACAAAAATGAGTACACCCCTCACATTTTTGTAAATATTTGTTTATATCTTTTCATGTGACAACACTGAAGAAATGACACTTTGC
>JANDJT010000021.1:13915129-13933448 GCA_024331685.1 Stegophilus panzeri | reverse complement strand
CAAAAATGTGAGGGGTGTACTCACTTTTGTGAGATACTGTGTATATATATATATATATATATATATATATATATATATATATATACACACACACACACAACTTTGTGTGGGTACCTGGTTGAATAGGATTTCCCTGGAGCAGGTCATTGAGAGTGAAGTCTGTGGGTTTGTATTTGGTACTTTGCCAGGGCCATTTTCCTGGACACTTGATCACCACTGCGAGTAGCTTCAGTTTTTCTGAATCATTTAGTCGGGAAACAGCAATCAGCGTTCCATCATGGTCAGTCTGGTGAAGCAGGTTACGCGTGACCCTTTCAAACATCTGCACCCAACACACATGGTGAAATGGCTTGGTCTGAGGTATTTTTACACACACTCACTCTGCTTATCCATGGTTAATTAGGAGAATATGTTTTCTATTTTCTTTCTATTTCTATTTTCTAAACCCAGAGACTAAGTTATTATATAACCTGGTTCAAAAGGTAAAATCCTCTAAACTACTATGTGAAATTTTTCTACACTATGAAAAGAACCTCTCCCATTTCACACAAAAACACACACACACACACACACACACACACACACACACACACACACACACACACACAGAGACAGACAGACAGACAGACACCGAGAGACAGCAATGTGTAGCATGAGAATTGGCATGATTGTTTATTTTTTACATTGATTAACTTGATTGGATACTTTAAACTAAAATGACTGGATACTAAACGCAGACCATTTGGTTGATTATATAGCATACATTCCAGAAGTGTAACCTGGCCTGTGCATTTCGGGCTGTAGCCAGGAAGATTTTTTCTTCAGCCCCGCATAATTCTCCACTTGGAACAGTTTGTCACTACGAAAACCAATGTCAGTAAAAGAAGATGGCAGTGTTGTAAATTTGTATCTTCAGTGAACGGAGTGTTGTGTTTTATCTTCAGTGAACTGAGGTGAGACCAATCAGACAGGGTTTACAGGAAAATACGTGGAAATACTCGTGTCTTGTTGGCTGACAGCTCTCAATTCTGCTCTCAATTTAGCTCACACAGTCAGATAGTGTGAGGGGGGGAAAAGGATATATGCCGATTTTTTTTATTATTTTTTTTTTTACCAGTAAGGAGGTTGAAACTGAAAAACTATCACCCAAAACTTGAAAGAATCCCTGATTATTGATCATTTTGATAATTATAAAAATGTGTGTTTTACTGGCAAACTTACTAAGTAATATTAATCATTCATAGATTTAAAGGCTATTCTTCCAACTTAGAACAGTTTTCTTTCTTTCTTTCTTACTGCATATAAATTCAGTCATTTCATTTATTTTTAACCTTATGTCTGTTTCCCTTCTTATATTGCAGCCTGGACAAGTTGAGTCATAAAAATATTGAAGTAGGCTAAATTTAACCAGATAATATAATTTTTATCATTTAATATCAAGACAGAATTCAGTCACTGTCTTCGTTATATATTTAATCCTTTCTCATGTTTTACTACCTGTACCATTGAGATGCAAATTGTGGTTCATATGAAGTGGGTCCATCAGCAATTATTTTGCAACCAGATTATGAAAGTTTATTAGGTCACTTTGAGTAGTTAAGTGTTTTCAACTCTCCTTTGTGAAATTGCCATTGTATTATAGGTTTTGAGGATTTTCCATCATGTAGGCCCCCGCAGCAAAGATAGTTTAAGGTTTGAAATTCAGATTCTTTTGGCTGTAAATCCGCAGTGCACTATTGTAGACATGTAAACATTATCGCATATTATCCCTGCTGACAGAAACACAATAGAAACCATCACAGAAATTCTAATGTTTAAGGGTTAGGGTTAACCTTAACCCATCAACTAACCATTAAAACCATTACCATTATTGGCCCTTTATGGTATCCACTAGCCATAACATGCTACCAATAGAAGGCAACAAATTACCAGTAGAGACCCACAGGGACCATTACAGTTTCCATTAAAACCAATAAAATTCTCATTATAAGCATTAAAACCATTACAAATTCTCTGTGGGTTTCTATTGTTTTTTGTTTATTGTTTTTTGTTGTTTTTTAGCAGGGATTCTTGATGATTTGTGAATTCAAATGCAGTGATGCAGTCCTCCGGTCCGGCATCCGTAGCTGATCTGATGTATCCGATATGATGCTGGTTTGAGACATTCGAGCGGCTGGATTATTCATGTGCAGATTATATGGTAAATCAAATCCAAACCCTTCATTTCTTCTCAATTTTTAACCGTTTTTTAAGCAATTAGCCCTCACATGCAAGAACAAAAAATCTATTTAGAAGTACGTTTTTAAAGGTTTTTGTGATCTGGACTCAGTCTCTGATGATCCAGCTAACACACCTGCACCAGACACTGCATGAGGTAAACGTGGATTTAGCGTAATTAACCCCTGGAGTGCTTTTCCGGAGAGAAACAACGTGAAAGAAAAACAAAACCGTTATTTCCTAGACAGTAAAACTGAGTGTTGTTTTTAATGCAGTTATAAAAGGACACAGGTCGCATACAAGACGTCAACATCAATATGTACCACAAGGGAGCTGTTCAAAGCCTAGGACTAGCATTAAATAAATAAATAACATTCGGATATTAAAGTTAGACTATATAATACTAGGCTATAAACTAATGAATTCAATTGACTAATTACCTTTAATCAAATGGAGTACATAATACCAATATTTAAATACTATTATAGTACTGTACCTTGTATATACAGGTCCCCTGTTCTTCTGAGGATGACGTAGAAAAAAATAATATAATATTCGCAGCTCCACGATTCAAGATCTTTATATTGTTATATGTACTTGGTACAATGAAATTCTTATTCTTACACTGATTCAAAGTTCATGCGATAACTCTAACAAACTGCTTTCTTTTCT
The DNA here is from genome assembly GCA_024331685.1 of Stegophilus panzeri. NCBI lineage: Eukaryota > Metazoa > Chordata > Actinopteri > Siluriformes > Trichomycteridae > Stegophilus > Stegophilus panzeri. The sequence goes on along the minus strand of JANDJT010000021.1, from coordinate 13,930,559 downwards.
ACAGATTTCTCTCACAGGACGAGGCACACTTGATTTCTTTATAAGTAAATGATAAAAAGTTCACGCCCAGTTCTTGAAAGGGTTAAATGTCACACTTTCCCAAGCAGCTATAGGATGTTCAAGCTGCCATTCAACATGGAGGCGGTGGGAGACAGCATGAGAAATTTAGTTTTTCATTTCTAATTCCCCGATGAAGTACAGTTAGTGATGGAAAGATCGGATCATACTGACTTTGAATCTCGTTCAAGCAAAATGAACGAATCGGTCTTCAAGTCACTTCGTTAATTGAGCAGAAATAAATTAAAATGATGTTCACATCAAAATGTTAGATTTTTATTTATTTATTTATTTATTTTCAGTTGCCAAATTCTCCAAACACGTCTACTTAGGCAAACTATGAGCGTATTCCGAATAAGGAAAACAATGATAATGCAGCCAAGGAGAAATGACGAGAAACAGAAATGATGTGTTCAGGTCCGAGTCGTGCCTTTCGTGGTCACGTGACAGCCGCATACACTATGTTCAGGAAACAGGTGATTAGTTTACTGACACTGAAGAACAGAACCAACAAGAACAGCACGGAACTTTTTAGTATTTTTTATTTTTCCCCGAAAATGTTTATTGCACATGTATTTTGATAATTTTATCATAATTCCAAAGTAAATACAACATTACATTAGTATTGTTGATTTGATTGTAAGATGCTGAGCCGAGTAGCGGTCACGTGACAAAAGAAAGCACGACTCTTTTCCTCTTGCCCACTTATGCGGTTTTCACGTTACTATTACTAACCAGCGAAAGGACACAAAAATTGACGAATCACACTCTAAGACAACTCGTTATTCTCGAGTCTTATAAAAGATTCATTCAAAATGAACATGAGACGACCTATCATTATAGCAAAAGCTTTACATTCGAACATTATTTATAATAATGTGATAGAACATTCTTTTGTCATACCGCAGTTAGTGGAACCAAACATTAGGTTTAAAGGACAACATCAAGAAAATACACTCACTGAGAACTTTATTAAGAACACTATACTAATACTGGGTAGGACCTCCCTTTTCTCTCAAAACAACCTCATTTCTTTGTGGCATGGATTCCACAAGATGTTGGAAACATCCCTTAGAGATTCTGGTTCATGTTGGCATATTTGCATCACGCAATTCCTGCAGATTTCTCAGGTGCACTTTTATGCTGTGAATCTCCTGTACCACATCCTAAAGGCGTTCTACTGGATTCAGATCCGGTGACTGGGAAGGTCACTGAAGAACACTGAACTCGTTATCATGTTCATGAAACCACTTTTGCTTTTTGACATGGTGCATTATCATGCTGGAAGTACCCATCAGAAGATGGTAAATCGTGGCCGTGAAGGGATGCACATGGTCAGCAATAAGCGATGACCAACTGGCCCAAAATGTGCCAAGAAAACATTCCTCATACCATTGCTCCACCTCCATCAGCCTGGACTGTTGACACAAGGCAGGTTGGGTCCATCAATTCATGCTATTGGTGCCAAATTCTGACCTAACCATCTGTGTGCTTCAGCAGGAATCAAAATGAAACTTTTCCAGTCTTCACCCTACCAGTTTTGGTGAGCCTGTGCCCACTGCAACCTCAGATTTCTTTTCTTGACTGACAGAAGTCGAACCCGTCTTCTGCTGTTGTAGTCCATCCATCTCAAGGTTTAACATGTTGTGCATTCTGAGATGCTTTTCTGCTCACCACAATTGTACAGAGTGGTTATCTAAGTTACTATACCTTTCTGTCAGCTAGAACCAGTCTGGCCATTCTCCGTTGACCCTCTCTCATCAACAAGGTGTTTCCATCTGCAGAACTGCCACTGAATGGATGTTTTTTCCTTAATGCACCATTCTGAGTAAATACTAGAGACCGTTTTGTGTGAACATCCCTGGACATCAGCAGTTATAGAAATACTGTGATACCATTTTTTTTTATTATTCAAATAGATACTCCTGACACTTATTTTTTCCCTTAGTTTTAAATACTTATATTAGTGAAAAGTGATTTCATATTGTATTTTTAAAAATGATTTAATTATTTTAATTAATTATGCAGAATTTAACATGGATTACAGGATCTTGATAGCATGCCATTACTGAGAGATGCACAAGCCCAAGCAGCTGCTTTTTGTGTCTTCAGAGAACACCGTATATGAATATAATTACAAATGGTCAAGGGGATTTCACAACTCAAGGAGAAGTGTGATTTCCATAGTGCGGTGTGGGTCAGAATGTCATAAGATAGGAAAATAAAAGAGGAAATAAAAGTTGTGAAAAGCCTGACAAAGGATTCTTCTTCCTTACAAATTACATGTACAAGCTACTGAATATATAGTAGCACAGTGACATAGAAGGTAGATAGTCCAATTCTGGTTCAATGCTGAGCTTGGGTTGCTATATATGGTCTTTTGCTATTTCAGTGCATTTTGGATGTGAAGTTAACTGCTACACTAAGCTGAATGTTGGTAAAGAGAACTGTATAAAGAGTTTGGAAAAAGTGAACTCAGTACTGATAAATGTGTTTAACTAAATGTAAAAAATTGTAGTAGTGTATTTGGGATTTGCTGGAATAATCTTAAGGTTTGAGTCAGATCCCAACTGTGATATCACTAATAAATCTCTATGGTTATATATGGTACTTCAGTGTCAGGCATGTTACAAAATATCACTGCATTGTATAGTGTACCAGGAAAAGTGGAAGGAGAATGAATGAATGTGTGAATGAATATTTGTAAGATAGGACTACGTAGTTTCATGGTAAACATTCACATGGTCCAAGACAAAAGAAGAAAAAAGAATCTGTATGGGGATAATTTATACCTTTTGAAGGGTTTTGTTTGCAGTGCCAACACCAGAAGAACAGAAAAAAAATGAGAAAACAACTGCTAAATAATACAAACTGCAAGACATTGCATTTTTATTGCTTCAATGTTTTTATGTTTTCAGGCATGTAGAATCGCTGAAGCAACAAAATGACCTCGATGGCACTGATGTGCCTATTGATCTCTTGTTACATTTAGATGACTTAGACCTCACAAACACTGATTTTCAGCATAGTGAAAATTCACAATATGCATCACACATAACATCATTTGAAAGTGCAGCAGTATATTATTGGTAAATTATGTGAAAGTCACTGTATTATGAAGACATCTTTGATTGAATTTGTGATGGTGTAGCCACTGATATCACCCAGCAGCAATTCTCCCCATTAGGAAACCACAGTGCTGATGACACCAATAAACTTGTGGTTCCTTTTCACAGTAACTGTAAAAAATTGTATGAATGCCTGTATGCAGAAAAAAAGCAATATTTGTACACAAACAACAGTATGACATAAGGTTTCTCTATGGTATGTGTGCAAAGTAAATGGACATATATCATTGTAATTAAAAAAGCCAAACAAGGCTAGTCAGCAGTAAGTATCAGATCACCCTTGTCTTTGTAGCAGAACAAAAACCATATTTGGTCTTACAAAAAAACCACAGTAATGATAGGAAAGTCCTAGTCTGGTCACCAGAGCACAGGGAACTCCAGTTTGCTGAAGCCGGGGTTTTCCCTTAAGTGCCAATAAGTGCCATTGCTGATCCATGAGTCATCTTCAGACCACCTAATAAAAAAAAAAGAGAGAGAAATGTATATGTTCTTTTGACATAGTCATGTGAAAAAATAAGTACACCTCATGGAAACTGTTGCTTTTTTTGACATATTTGGACAAGCAAACATTCGATCATCTTTGAAGCAGTGCCTATTAATAAAGCTGATATACCTGAACAAAACTATAAGGAAAATTAGCTTTTCAATCAATATTAAAAATTTATAAAGTTTGTGTGTGCGTGTGTGTCAGTGACTTTGACTGTGGCATGATTGTTAGTGCCAGACGGGCTTGTTTGAGTATTTCTATAACCACTGGGATTCTGGGATTTTAACACACACAGTATTTTTAATTCTGGGATTTTAACACACACAGTATTTTTAATCTGGGATTTTCACACACACAGTTTACACAGAATGGTGCAATAAAGGAACAACATCCAGTGAGAGGCAGTTCTGTCCACAGAAACACCTTGTTGATGTGAGAAATGAACGTAGAATCACTAAACTGGTTCGAGCTGACAGAAGGCTATAGTAACTTAGATGAGCACTCTGTACAACTGTGGTGAGCAGAAAAGCATCTCAGAATGCACAACACATAAAACCTTGAGGTGGGTGGGCTACAATAGCAGAAGACCACGTCAGGTCCCAGTCACTGGATCTGAATCCAATAGAAGACATTTGGGATGTGGTAGAACGGGAGGTTTTCGGGGCATGAAAGTGCACCTGAAAAATCTGCAGGAATTGCGGGATGCAATCATGTCAACATGGACCAGAATCTAAAAGGCATGGTTCCATCATCTTGTGGAATCCATGCCACAAAGTTCCGAGAGCAAAGCGAGGCCCTACCCAGTATTCGTATACTGTTCCTAATAAAGTGCTCAGTGAGTGTATATTCACCAATGGTGTGCTCACATTGTAACACCTTTTAAAAAAAACCCAATAAAAACACTGTTAATATAAAAACTGCATTGGTTACATACTTGAAAAATCGGGGTGTGTGAGTCATGTTGTTCTCTTGTAGTAATCTCCTTCTCTCCCTCTGCAGTGACTCTATCCTTTCTTTCTGTTCTTCTGCTCCGGTAGCATCTCCTTCCTCCAGCAACCTGAAATGATGTCAGATGTGGTGTTTGTGCACTGGGCTAACACAGTAATTAATTTTCAGCTGAACCCTCCCTGTAGATCACGGGCTCCAAAACTAGGGGTCTCTTCGTTTACAAATGGGGCCGTGAGAGAAACTCACCCTCTTTTGTTTTTCCATTTATTTTACATATTAATATTAGAAATAACATTAATATTAGATTAAACTACAAAAATTTATTTAATATTTTGAAATGTCACTGGTAATCTCATTCATCAAGCCTCATTTAAGTGGAGAAATGGACAAATGTTCTTGTCCAACTACCTCTGCTAAACAAACTACCATTTCAAAACACACCTTACTTTTTCGAAAGCTGTATCAAGGCATGTAAGTTTACCCTTCAAACTAGACTGGTAAGCCAGTGCAAGGAATATTTATTTGGTTTTTAAACACTTACGTTAACCATATGTTATTGCCAAAACAAAATGTTACAGTAGTTCTAAATTGTGTGCGTGTGTGTGTACCTCTGGTCTGGTCTGAAACGTGTATCTGTTGGAGGTAAGAATGGACTTATGCTTTCATTCAACTCATTCAGTTCAATAGTAAATTGAGTGAAGCCATAGTATTGCTCATAGTCCTCAGGCATGGGGTCTGTTCACATCCACACACACACAAAAAAACACAACAACAATGTGTTAATGTTAATTTCAATAGATAAATCATTCTCTCAAATGATACCAGTACACATATTATTTTAAAACAGATTCATAATCAAACATCCCATTATTTACTTACTGGCTCTCCAGATGCAGATGGCTGAGGGTGGGTCCCCAAGGTACAAGGCCTCATTCCATTTACCAAAGAGTGAGTGAACCACGTGCCCCTCCGAATCAGTAACCACCGCTTCTACATCATTAGTATTTAAGCTTCTAGACTTGGACTGGGAAACAACATACAAATAGATAACATCTAATAAATAAAATAAAAAGAGACTGTTGTGTGTGAAAAACAAGGAGATCAGCAGTTTCTGAAGAACTCAAATCAGCCCATCTGGCACCAAAAACCATGCCATGGTTAAAGTCACAGAGATCAGCTAATGTTCATATCAACATCAGAATGGGGAAAAAGTGCGAAGCTCTTCTTGACTTATATCTGCATGATTTTCTGCACTGCTCTGCTGCCGCATGATGGGCAGATTAGAAAACTGCATGAATGTGAGGGTGTACAAATGTTCCTAATAAAGTGGATGGTGAGTGTATGTTTGACTATATATCACTACAGGTTCACTATATTCATTAAGGATGTCATCGATCATAGTAACTCAAAAAGACTCCTTCAGTTTTCTGTTAATAGAGCAAAAACAAAGATTTGACCCAGAATGGTTCAATAATCAGACAACGAATGACATTAATGGTGATGACAATTTGAAGATGATTAAATACACTGTTTGTTGTTTTTTTTTGACTGGTGCTCAACACTGAGCCACATCTGTCATTTGGACTTATGTTTTTTTTTTTGTTTTTTGTTTTTTACTGTTTACTGCGCATTAGCACATAATCATGTAAAAATCCACCATCCATCCGAGTTTTCACGATTGCCACAGTTTCCGACTGCACAGCTGCTAATATTATTGCACCTCCACTACACTCCTTAAAACTGAAATGATGGAAATGCTCATTTTCCTGTCTTTTCTTAGGCTGTTCTGTATGATTAAATTGGAATATTTTAAAACGGAAAATCAACCCGGGGGTGGAATCAGTATCGCACAAGCCTAATGTATACATAGATAAATATTTGTTTTAATGTGCTCCACCAGAAAGGGTTAGGGTGTTGCTTTGGGGTTCTGATAACGCATTGTAGTAGTAGTAGTAGTAATAATAATAATAATAATAATAATCATAATAATCATAATAATAATAATACATACATTTATATAGCACTTTTTTTTCTAGAAACTCAAGTGCTTTACATAGTATGGGGGAGAGAATCTCCTTAACCACCACTAGCGTGTAGCATCCATCTGGATGATGCAACGGCAGCCATAGTGTGCCAGAACGCCCACCACATACCAGTTATTAGTGGAGAGGACAGAGTGATGTAGCCAGTTTTGACATGGGGATTATTAGGGGGCCATGATAGAGAAGGGTCAATTTTGCCAGGACACCGGGGTTATACCCCTACTCTTTTTTACGACAAGTGTCCTGGGATTTTTAACTACCACACAGAGTCAGGACCTCGGTTTAACATCTCATCCAAAAGACAGTGCTGTTTTTACAGTATAGTGTCCCAGTCACTACACTGGGGCATTAGGCCCCACACAGACCACAGGGTGAGCACCATCTGCTGGCCTCACCAATACCACTTCCAGCAGCAACCTAAGCTTTCCCCCATCCAGGTACTGGGCAGGCTCAACCCTGCTTAGCTTCAGTGGGAAACTGCAGGGAGATATGGCTCTGGCATAGTAATAGTCAAATTATTTAGACCAGTGTATACCATATACCATACACATACCATTGCTTCACTTTCAATATTTTCTGTATTTATGTTGTTTCAAAGTAAATCCATCATGGTGAGAGAACTTTAATTCATGAGTATTTCTCCCCTATTCTACAAAAATTCTGGCCACAAAATAATTTATAATAATAAATAATAATAATTTGTAGTACAGCACCCCTACACTTAAACCACCTAAAGTTCAACCAGACCTCCTGGAATCAATGAATTTCCATGTAAGCATAGTAGGTCATTGTTGAGTAACAGATAAGAAGTTCAGTTTTACCTTAAGGAAGGTAACTTTGCAGATGCTGCTGTCTTCTATAGTTGCTGTGTTTTTGATTGTCATCTCACCATAGTGTTCTATCCAGCGTTGACCACTTAGGAGGTTATGGATACAGGAAGTGACCCTATTCAGCTCGTAATGATCCCCAAAACTAAGACAGAGGGAGACAGAGAAATATGAAAATGAGGAAAACCCACAACTGAAAGAGGACTGATTAATAAGTAGGGGGAAACAGACTGATTACCATGGCAACACTATATGGGTGGTTCCCACTGGGACAATCTCCATGGACTTGCCCCAAAATTTGTTCTTCCACCGGACATCTAAGAAAGACCAAGCTGTATTTTACATCTAAACATATTTTACAGTAGCATTTGTGTGTGTGTGTGTGTGTGTGTGTGTGTATAAATATATATTTAAAAAAAAAAAATCACACACAACAATCTTTTGTCATTTATAAATGCATGTTTTTGTTCTTCAGTGGAACAAACTGCTTATTTTACAAAAGGTATTCTAAAATGAGCTGGACAATATTATTGATACCCCTTAGAAGCTTTAAGAAATATGAGACATAATACTGTTCTAAAATATCAGTGTACAAAATACTGGTGAGACGAATGTTTCCGTTTAATATTCAATATGAGTGTTAAGCCGGGTACACACTGTGCGATTTTTAATAGTCCTTTGCGACTGTTGCTTGTCAGACTGTACGAACATGATCCCCGTTGTAATCCATGTTACATTGTAGGATTTCAGTTGTCATTAATGTCAGACTGTACGACAGTTAAGACGTGAAAAACGGACGCACACAAGAAGACTCGTACGGAGTAGGAGAAGCCACACTACAGGACTCTCATCTTCTGACACTGCCAGAATTTAATCGGAGGAAAAAAAGTGATCACAACGGCCATTAATCGGATGGTGATCAAAGACTACAGATTTTGGCCTAGGATTATAGGATTCTTTTAGGATTCTCAAAATTTGTCTCAGACGACCAAATCATGGCCAGAATTGTACAGTGTAAACTCTTCTTACACACTAGCTCACAGCACCAGAGATAGTAGCATACAGAGCACAAAGTCTGCGAGTGGGAACCTAACTGCCTCCTTGTATGCTTATGTAACAGTCCAAATTTAAGCTAATCAGAAGGAAGCAAAATCTGGAAAATATAATAATAAAATGGCCCATAGCACACTACTGCTCAACTGCACACTCTCATCTAAAAACAATTCAGAAGCACACGGTGTGTTGTGCTGGTAGTGGTGTAACCAGAAACTAATTTCTGAGGAATGAGGAAATATACAAAAAAAACCACCATGATTGTTTTTCTCATTTGTACAATTAAAGTGGTAAGTGTGACGTGCTTGTGCACTTCAGGTGGAAGACAGATAGAAGGAGCAGCGATGACACTAATTTGTTATTTGAAGCCCAATCTATTATCAATCATTCCATATTAAGTCCTGATGTACTTTGTCTTACAAAACAATGTATTCATATTGCATTGGTTTGATTTGTTCTAATTACAAAATAATTTTTTTTTGTCTATATTATCTCGTGTCAATATCCTCTCATCGCAAGATCATCTTGTGAAGCCTGTATTGGGATATGTCTCTTATCGTGGCTTTGGTGTATCGTCCCATGCCTAATAATGATATTTTAGTGAAACTTCAAGCACATACAGGTGTCTTCACTCTTATAAAATCAACCAATCAGCCAGTTTGAATCTACTGTAGAGAAGTACTCCTGCTGCTGCTTTGTGTCACTCTGTGTATCACATTAAACACAGAAAAGAGAAGGAAAAGCAGAGAGTTGTCATAGGAGGTTAGAAATAAGATAATAGCCAAGCATGGTCAACATAAAGACAAGACAATCTCCAAAGAGATTGATATTCCTGTGACTGCTGTTTCCAAAATTATCAAGACGTTTAAGGCCCACTGGATCAACATCCCTGGACCTGGCCATGACCCAAAAAAAGAAGGATTGTTCAAATGGTGTGCCAAGAGCCCAGGAATACTTCAAGACAGATTCAAGCTGACCTTCAAGCTCAAGATGCAACAGTTTCAATTCAAGCCATTCATCAATGTCTGAATGAAAATGGGCTCTGTGGTGGAAGACCACGGCCGACCACGGCCGACCCCACCTCTTTAAGAGAAACTGGATTTTTGATTTTTGTCTTTTTGGTTAATCACACCAACCGTATGTTTACAGAATGAAATATGACAACACTTTCAAAGAACACTATCTCCACTGGGTACACTGAATCTGTGGAAAGCATGATGGAGTCAGAAGACTCCAAAAAGCTGTCTCTTAGTCGCAAATCATGGGTCCTTCAGCAGGATAATGATCCAAAGCGTACCTCAAAAAGCACCCAAGAATTGATCATAAGAAAATGTTGGACTATTCTGAAGTGGCATTCAGAAGTCCTAATCTCAGTCCCATGTGCTGAAACTCTCAGTTGGGAGAAGTAACCCAGCGAGCCTGAGAGAACTGGAGCAGTTTGCTCAAGGAGAGTAAGTCAAATAACCACTTGAGAAGTAGAGAAATCTTATTCAGATACAGAAAGTGCTTGACTGCAAATTTTGTTTCCAAAGGTTATACTACAAAGTATAAGGTTAAAAAGGTCCCAATATTTTACACCCACACCCATTTTATTATTTATAGTAATGTCTTCACTCATAAAACAAAAGCACTGTGAAATATGAAATACTAAATTGAGGTGTTTTTTGGTTTTTTTTTTGGAAGGGAATCAATAATTTTGGCCACGTATATGTTTGTTTGTTTGTTTGTTTGTGTTTGTTTGTGTGTGTGTGTTTTCTTCTCACCCTGCCAAAGTGTGAAGCTTTTGGATTCGCAGTGGCATGCAGACACAGGAGGGTGGTGGCTTACCTGAGGAATGGGAAAACGTGTATGAGGAAGTACTTGTGAACTAGTAAATACTTGTAAGAAAAAACCCAAAAAACAATATATGTGGGTAGGCTTGTGAGTGTTGTACCTGCTCGGAGATGAAGCGGAAGCCCTTTTCTGGATGCTCACACTCATATGTCTCTCCCAGTACAGGGTTAAAGGGTTTTTTCCCCGCTCTGGTAAAAGTACATGCATACGCCGACACTGCAAATGCTGCAACGTACACCTACACACACACAGACACACACACACACACACAGACAGACTTAAACACAATGTAATTTTTTTTATCTGTAATAACAGAGCTTAGAAATCAGTGTGTAATAGTCGATGTTGATCTCAGCTTTGTTCCGCACATCAATACTATTTTATCATATTTAAGGAACATTGCATTCTGAGATGCTTTTCTGTTCACCGTTGTTATAAAGATTGCTTATTTGAGTTATTATAGACTTCCTGTCAACTCAGATCAGTCTGGTCATTCTCCTCTGATCTCTCTCATCAACAAGGTGTTTCATCCAGAATTGTCTTGGCTGTATTCTTCAGGTCGTTGGCATGCTGAAAGGTTAACCTTTGCCAAATCTAAGGTGGTGTACACTCTGGAGCAGGTTTTCTTCAAGGCCCTCTTTGTATCTGGCTGCATTCATCCATCCTTCAATTCTGACTAGTCTCCCTGTCTCAACCGCTAAGAAGCACCCCCATAGCATGATGCTGATTAATAGCTTAAAATTAGCCTAATTAAATATATAATATAAAAAAGTGTATGGGCCTGAATACTTTCCAAAAACACTGTATATGAATGGTAAATTTTTTCCTGCCCATGCCCCTCGGAATGGGCACATATCTCACTGGCCACTTTATTAGAAACACCTGCATCCCTGCTCATTCAAACAGAAAATCATGTTGCAGCAGTGTAATATATAAAATAATCCAGGCACAGATCAAGAGCAGATCAAGATCAGTTTATGCACACATCAAACAGGGAGAATGGAGAAAAATGTTATCTCAGTGACTTCAACTGTGGTGCCAGTTTGAAACTGCTGATCTCCTGGAATTTTCATTTACAACAGTCTGCAGACTTTACATAAAACGGTGCAAAAAAAAAAATAAATAAAAAAATCCAGTGAGCGGCAGTTCTGCAGGGGAAAAGCTGTGTTGATGAGAAATTTCAGAGAAGAACGGACAAACTGGTGTGAGTTGAACGGAAAGTAACTCAAATAACTCTGTACAACTGTGGTGAGCAGAAAACAACTCAGAATGCACAACACCTGAAACCTTGAGGCAGATGGACCCTACACAGTATTAGTATGGTGTTCCTAAGAAAGTGACCAGTGAGTGAATATCTCAGTTTTGTTCTCACCATCCGCATATGTGGGTCCTGTGTGTGTGCAGCTGTGTCCAGAAGGTGACAGTACTCCATCTCCTCACAGAGTCTCTGCAGTGTGTTGACTGGCTCGTTGAGCTGCACTGGCATGGCCACCTTGGAGAGGTCCTTCCCAATGTTGGCCGAGAGAATGCTCCACACATTCACACCCCCACTGACACACGCACTTGGCAGCCTTATGCGCCGTTGTACCATGCTTCTGTCTGGGCACACACACACAAATAAATGAACAACATATTATATAGATCATAGAGAGATATTGATAACGCATGTATGTATGTGTGTGTGTGTGTGTGTGTGTGTGTCTGGTTGATTTACCTGTGTTGTCCTTCTCAATTCCTCCCTCGCTGCTGCAGAGCTCCACTGAAATAGTATCACTCACATCACTTAAGCAGGAGTCATTGTCCGAGGCCTAATTGTGCACACAAAACACACACAAAATGAAGACACAGCAAGCAACATACTTTAGTCTGCCCTCTTATTGCATATTTATTATAGCATATATAATCACTCTACCGCCCTCTGACCTCATTCTCAGAGGAGCTGGAAGAAAGCAGGTACTCTTTCGCATCAAAAAACTCTGACAACGACTCAGGGATTGAGCCTCGCATTTCATTTGACACCTGTTGCAGGAGGTGCTGGGGCGGCCCATCAGTCATGTCCTGGAGGATCATATGAAACATGAAAGCAGGAAAAAAAAAAAATCAGATTCAATACTCGACCCAGAAACTCATGTGTCACAAATCACTACCCACATTACACAAGAGTTCTTTTATTACATTTACAGCATTTGGTAGATGCCCTTATCGAGAGCAACTTACATTTAACTCATTTATACAACTGAGCAATTGAGGGTTAAGGGCCTTGCCCAAGGGCCCAACGGTGGTAGCTTGGCAGTGCTGGGGCTTCAACTCCTGACCTTCTGATAAGAACCCAGAGCCTTTAACCACTGAGCCACCACTGCAAATGGTGATCCGTTTATATTGTGTTATTTAAATTTTGCTCATGGCTTATTTCTGTAAAAATCGACCAGTGGTGGTATTCTGCAGGTTTCTGTTTTACCTCGCTGTGTGTGAAAACGAAGCTTTATAATATACATTTCATTATTATTGTCATACCAAAACACATGCCATCAGTCACATACCTTATCAGGAATGCTCTTTAATTCCAGAGTGCATCTAACTCTGTCTCTCTCTGTACACAGAGAAGTGTATGCAGATTTCAAGGTGGCACACACTAAAGGGAGAGACAAAGAATGTGGCAGAGGAAGAGATTGAGAATGAGAGAAATGAAACATATACTTAACACCTCTAGCTGAATGCTAGTTTGATTAAATGGGGGGGGGGGGGGCTGTAAAATGTTCTTGTTGCTGTTTTGTACTTCACAGTAAAAAAAAAAACAAAAAAAACTGCAGGACTCACTAGTACTGGCCATCCTGCAGAAGTCCTCCTGTAACTGAGAGGCATCAATGGGTGAGTCTGGTGTGTCTAGATGTGACTCTGGACAACAAGGCTCAGAATATGTCAGGTTTGGGTATGAAACATGCAGATGAGCAGATGAAGGTGAGCCAGGAACCTGAGTTGATGAGACAGCTTGGTCAGATTATTGTTGGATTCACAATTGAATAAAAACCATGTCACACCCCTCTTAATTTCCCTCCACTGGCTTCCTCTAGCCGCCTGTATCAAATTCAAGACCTTGATATGCTCACATACAAGACCTTGTCTGGAACAGCACCCACCTACCTCAACACTCTCCTTGAGGTTTACGTTCCCTCACGCAATCTGCGATCGATTAACGACTGATGCTTAGTAGTACCTACTCAGCGTGGCTTAAGGTCCCTTTCCAGAACCTTCACACTAACTGTTCCTCAGTGGTGGAATGAACTTCCAACCTCAATCCGGACCACAGAATCTGTCACTATCTTCAAAAAACAACTAAAGACCCACCTCTTCCATGAGCACTTAACTAACCCCTAACCTGCCAACCCCCACATTATTTAAAAAAAGAAAAAAGAAAAAATTACACTGGCTCTTACACCTCTACTCTGCACACTTTGCTTCTCTAGAACTTAATAAAAAATCTTGCATGGTAGCACTACTTGTATTGTTCTCCACTTGATATATCGCTTTGTTTGTATTTCCTCATTTGTAAGTCGCTTTGGATAAAAGCGCCTGCTAAATGAATAAATGTAAATGTAAATGTAAGAACCATCACACTGCTGCACCAGCTAATATAACTGTCTAGTTTACCTGTATGGTGTTTTTGCTATTTTTTCTGTAATGTTTGGACCTCCATCTCCTTGTTCTTTTCTTTTCTTTCTTGGGACTTTCAGTCTGTCAGGGCAAAAGCACAGTGAGAATTAGACTGTATGCTAGACAGCATGCAAGCTGCTCAGCAGGAAACACCTATGAACAGATGTGAGGGAAGTAGGTATGCATACACAACCTGCAATGTGTTTATAGCAGGGGCAGAGAAAGTGCGATGCAATACTTCCATATTCTTCAACAGCAGATTTAGTTCTAGCAGAGATGATTCACACTCTGACAGATCTATGAAAGGAAATCGGAAAAAGTTTAAGGTATAGCAACATAAGAAAGGCTAATGAAAAGATGAAAAAGGTGCATGAGGTACATGTTGCTTTGTGTTGCTCATACCTCTACAGCATTTCTTCATGTCTTCTGAGCTCTGTAGCCAACTGTTCTTTGATAGGACAGATGGTTGTTTAGAAAGAACAGCTCGCTGTGTAGTGAGAGAGAGAGAGAGAGAGAGAGAGAGAGAGAGAATGGTAGAGAGAAGTGAGGTGACTAAAGCCTGCTTTAGACTGTATGATTTTAACGTCTTTAAAATTATTATTGCACACTGTACGAGATAATCTATTCTATGACAGACTGCCAGTTCTCCATGTCAGATTATATGAAAAAGATCCTCTAACTATAGCCCTGCTATTAAAGAAATTAGGTCACAAACAGAAACAAGCCCTCAGTATAACCACAGCAATGTTGTGCCTAGAGGAAATGCATTTTCTTCAAATGCATTCAAAAGGGGTTTGTTACCGTTAATCATTTTTTTTTACTAATGTGAATCTACCACATTATTATCATTTATACCACAGCACTGTTGAATTCCCGAATCTAATTATTCAAAAAACAGCACAGCACTGACAGTAAAGCGCTTGTTCTAATACATTACTGTTTTATGGTAACAGCTAAGTTATAGAGGACACTCGCATATTCTTGTTCATCCAAAGCATTACCTCATCTGGCTCTCTTGAGTGATGAAAACACACCTACTTGTTTATTATGTGAAGCTGAACATTCAAACATTAAAATCTTTACACAGATTTGAAGTATATTCTCATTGATATTTAAAAAAAAATTTAAAAGGGGAATAAATATGAGGTAACACATAAGCCAAATTCCCTTAATCATTCCTAACAATGGGTAAGACCAAGGAATATAGTTGTGATGTGCGGCAAAAGGTTGTTGAGCTTCACAAAATGTGAAGTGGCTATAAGAATCAAGCAAAAGAATTGAAAATGCCCATTTCCACCATCAGGGCAATAATTAATAAATTCCAGTCAACTGGAAATGTTATGAATCAACCTGGAATTGGACATGTGTCTATATTGTCTCAACACACTGTGAAGAGGATGGTTC
>JANDJT010000021.1:13876593-13889722 GCA_024331685.1 Stegophilus panzeri | reverse complement strand
AAGATTAGTGAGCCTGTTCCATAAGCAGCCATGCAAGCCCAAGCCATGACACTACCTCCACCATGTTTCACAGATGAACTTGTATGTTTTGGACTTTGGCCGTTGCATCACTTTGATACAGGTTGACTTTGGTTCCAGAACTTTTGTGGCTCATTTCTGTATTTTTTTTTGTGAATTTCAATCTGGCTTTCTGATTCTTACTGTTTATGAGAGGTTTGCATCTTGTGGTATGGTCTCTATATTCCTGCACTTGAACTCTTCTTCAAAAGGTGGATTTTGAAACCTTCACCCCTGCCCTGTGAAGGCTGTTAGTGATGTCACTGTTGTTTTGGGGTTTTTCTTCACAGCTCTCACAAGGTTTCTACCATCAACTGTTGTTTTCCTTGGCTGACCTGTTCCATGTCTGGTTGTTAGTGCAAGAGTTTTTTTTTGTTTGTTTGTTTTTTGTTTTCAGGAAATTCCAGATTGTTGTATTGGCTATGCCCAATGCTAGTGCAATGAGTTTCCCTCTTTTCTCAACTTCAAAATGGCTTGCTTTTCTCCCATAGACAGCTCACTGGTCTTCATGTTGGTTTATCATTTTTAACAACAAATGCAGTCTTCATAGGTGAAACCTAGGGCTCAAAGCAAAAGTAGACATTCTGAGCTATTAATTGTTTAAACATCAATTTATCAGGCCACACCTGGGCAGCAAGAAACACCTATCAGTCACATGTTCCAATATTTTTGATCACTTGAAAAAAAATGGGTGGGTTCAAACAGAAGGTGCCATGATCTAAGTTGTTTAACACATCTGGTTGTAAATATGAGGAAGTTAAAGCTGAAATTATTATCTGTCATCTCATATTAATTTTTTTTATTTCAAACACACATGTCTTCAATGTATAGTGAAAACAATAGAATTGGCCTTGGTGGTCCAATACTTTCAGAGGGGTTGTATTTGAATCTTATATGTATTTGAATTATTATGTTGATTAAAATACATTAGTATAAATCTGTTCTGATGGGGTCTATGGAATTTATATTATAGTTAAAGGCATTCCTGGCTGCAAACATTTTGAGAATCCCTGTTACAGATGATGCAGCAAGCCTCAACAGTCACTAATATAGCATCAGCTCAGCTCCTAAGTGGTCATCAGTGCAAAGTGACCAAACACAAGGGAGAGTCTTGTAGGAAAATATTCAGCAGTTTACTTGCCAATTAGGTGTGTAATTGTAATTAAAAAGAAGCATAAACAATATTTATCAGCCTTCATTTTTCAGCTAACAGCATTCTTTTGGTGGTAATGTTGTGCTTTTGCTTGTTTAAAAAAGAAAAGAGAGAGATGTGCTAAGACCAACCTAGCAGATGATGATGATTTCTTTTAAAAGATAAATGTGGTATCTTCACAGTCAAGCATGATCTCAACTTTACAGTAAAGGTACAGTTGGTAATATGAGCTAGTGTTTTGTGTAGGCTGTTGCAAACATATTGGAGAGGTCACTATGGGGTCAGGCAGAGCAACATGGTCATATTTCTCTCTTTTGCATAATTAAACCCAGGCCCTCCACCTGTGATTTGAACACTTGTTCAATGACAAAAGATGATGATGATGATTGTCTCTGTGATAGCCAGTAATATATAGCTGCAATTTGTATATTGTCCTTTTAGCTTGACGCTCATGTGATTTAGTCTGTACAGTACCTTTTCATGAATTTTGTGTAAATACTAGTGCCAAGTATTGTGCTTTACATGTATGTTTCTCTCTTAGGCAATTTGTCAAATGGATCAAACTGAGTATGAGATCCCAGGACTGATCAGCATACCAGAGGTTGGAAGTGGTTCAAACTCCACCTGCCATTCAGTTTAGACCTACCCAAATGCCCTGATATTTCCCTGGTGGATTCAGTGGAGATCACATTTAGATCTATTTTGGATATCTTTATCATCATCTGTAGTCATGCCCTGATCTGCAACAATTTCCTTTAGCTTTATGTTCTGCTTTTTCTGGTTCTGATTTTTGCCAGTCATCCTACTAATACTGAACTTGGAGCTCCAGTCCACACAACACACTTACAGGTTTATCTTTAATCCTATCCTCTCAGTCCATTCCACTGGTCTTAGTGGTGGTAGCCAACATAGCTGCTGGACTACAGCAATGCTTGGCTGTCTGCTGCGAGGTAGGAGCATGTCTCAAAGGCTGAGTGTTTTTCTCTTACTCTTTGGCGTGGCCTGGTGCCTGCTGCTGCTGCATTACACCATTACACAGCCACGGCACCAAAGCAGCGCCGAACTCCGCCAGCAGATCCTGGAGCTGAGCCAGCGCTATGTCAAAGCTCTCAGTGCGGAGAACAATGAGCTTGCAAGGCCACACAACCCCTCAATGGCTGGATATGGTAAGGCTCAGATGCTTCACTGTTGGATACTTGACTTGTATTCTGACTGGCGTATGAGTTGCCTTTGATAAAAGCATATGGCAAATTAGTGTGCAAATGCACATGTGAGAAAGGACAACAGTTCATTATTTTTATTAAATACTTTATCTGCAGAAAATATTGGGCTGTAGTATACAATTTTTCCAGATTTCAGGTCATCTGTCTTGCATTGTGTACTACAGCATAACTTAACTTCTGAAGTTATTATTAAGGTTGCACTGTGGTTATTCACTGTACTTGTGTACACATAAATTCTGATTTATACACTCATTGTCCATTTTAGAAGGAACACCTTTACACCTGCACATTCAGTAAGTTACCTAATAAGCCAATCATGAGGCAGCAGCACAATGCAACAAAACATGCAGATACAGCTCAAGAGCTTCAGTTAATGTTCATATCAAACATCAGAATGAAGAAAAAGTGTGATCTCTGTGACTTTGATTTTGGCATGGATATTGGTACCAGAATGGCTGGTTTGAGTTTTTGAGTATTGAGCATTGCTGTATTGGGTTTTGCTGATCTCCTGGGATTTTCACACATAACAGTCTCTAGAGTTTGCATAGAATGGTGTGAAAAACAAAAAACATTGTGAGCGAGAGTTCTGTGGGTGGAAACACCATATTGATAAGAGAGGTCAGAGGAAAATGACCAGGTTTCCTCTGACCAGGTTCGAGCTGACCGGAAGGATATAGTAAGTCAGATAATCACTCTTAGCAACCGTGGTGAGTAGAAAAGTATCTCGGCATGCACAAAACATTGAACTTTGAGGTGGATGGGCTACAATAGCAGAAGAACACATCAGGTTCCACTCCTGTCAGCCAAGAACAAGAATCTCAATTCATGGGCACAGGTTCATTGAAACATTAAGGGGGGAGTCCCCTGGTCTTTTTCCAGTCTTCAACTGTCCAGTTGAGCCTTAGATTATTTTTCTTGACTGAAACTAGTGGAACCTGATGTAGTCTTCTGCTGTTGTAACCCATCCACCTTAAGGTTTGATGTGTTGTGTATTCTGAGATGCTTGTCTGCTCACCACAGTTGTAAAGATTGCTTATTTGAGTTACCATAGACTCCCTTCAGCTCAGACCAGTATGGTCATTCTCCTCTGATCTCTCTTGTCAACAGGGTGTTTCAGCCGGCAGACCCTCCCGCTCACAGGATGTTTTTTTTTTTTGTTTTTTTTTTGGCACCATTCTGTGTAAACTGTAGAGACTGGTGTGTGTGTGTGTGTGTGTGTGTGTGTGTGTGTGTGTGTGAAATTCCCAGGTGATCAGCAGTTTCTGAAATACTCAAACCAGCCCATCTTGTACCAATATCCATCCCATTGTTAAAGTCACAGAGATCACATTTGTTCCCCATTTTGATGTTTTGATGTGGACATTAACTGAAGCTCTTGTCCTGTGTCTGCATTATATTTTGCATGGGTCTGCTGCCACATGATTGGCTGATTAGATAACTGCATGAATGTACAGCTGTTCCTATTAATGTGGATTGTGAGTGTATCTTGGTCGAAAATGGGAATAAAGTCATTTGGTGTTAGGACTATTGGACATGGTGTTAATTTACTGCAGTTGTAAATACACTCAATGGAAAGGGACTGCCATTGCACCAACACTGTCCAAATATTGTTTGTATGGTGGACCATTCTCAGCAGTGCTATGACACTAAATGACATTGTAGTGGCAGTTCAATGGGTGTAGTGGTGACAGGAGTGTAACAGTTACAGCATAATTATTGGAATTTCGAAACACCTTACTGTCACTGCTGGATTGAGAAATAGTCTTTCAGCCAAAAAAGCAGTTCCGTTGTCTAAAACAGTTCACTGCTGGAGGGCTAAAGGATGGCTGACACATTGTGCATGGAAATGAATGTGCTATGGTCTCTAAGTCTAGACAGTGTTTTAAAACACCAGCATTGCTGCTGCACCTGATACATTTGTGAAGTCAACCTATATAGTAAACTTACAGTAGTAGAGTGCAACTAAGCAAAGTACTTATTAGCAAGATAGTTGTGTAAGTAAAACTGGTGAGACCTTAATTTTAGTGGCAGGGGTTTTGTTTCAATGTGCTTGGATTGTTTGGCAAAGAGTTACCCAGGTTGTGTGACATGTTTTAACTTGAACCCAGCAGCTGTGAGAGAAGCTGCACTTTGTAACTGATATTAATCAGTCAGTGTTCTGAGGACATCAAAACAGATGCATGAATTCAATTATGTGATTATTTAATTAATTTTCTAGCCAGAGTTTAAATATTAATTTCTATATGAAATATTTTGTTTCCTTCTACCCCAGCTGATCTGAAAAGGACCATTGCCGTGCTATTGGATGACATCTTGAACCGTTTGGTCAAGCTGGAGAACAGGCTGGATGCTACAGTGAACACCTCAGTGCACAGCCCTTCTCACATGACAGGGACTGTCATACACAGACCCACTAAACAGAATGAATCAGGCACAAACACTCACAGCAGTCAGCTGTAGCCACAGCCACTGACGTAATCTGGGAGCTAGTGGATGATGGGTGGCACCAATGACAATACGGTTGCACCATGACTCCAAGACTGATATGTTGTCTGTCGGTGTGTGTGTGTGTGTGTATAGTGTATATAATTTTTTCCTATTATGGATGTATCCAAATATGAATACATTATTCATATTGTTGAATTGAACAGATAATGCGTCCTAAATTAAATCTGTATACAGATCCAAATTGTAGGCATATTATTATTATTATTATTATTATTATTATTATTTGTTTTGTTTTTTAAGAAAGGTTGCCAAATTGCTTCAGACTCTGTGTATCCATTGGGACTGTGACTAGCCCCAAATTTTTAGGCATGTGAAAAGTGTCTAACTTTTTTTCCTTTCTTAATCTTTTTGTGGGAAGCAAGTTAACGGGTATGCTAATTTCTGATTTGCAGTACACAACCATTATATGCGGAACCTGGCTACCATGCTCCAAGGACATAGTTCATTTACGCGAAACAAACAGAAGATGCACTATTCATATTTTACCCAACCGCAAACCGGAAACAAATTTGATAAAATATTATTAGATGGCTATTGTTGTCAAATGTAAATACGAGTTTCTTGATTTGGGAAAGACCTCACTGCTTTGAAATAGCTAATCGGCCACATTAGATAGAAGATAGAAAGCTTGTTAGAAAGCTTACACAGGGCGTGCAGATCAGGACTTGAATAAAGTTATGTTCTGCAAATTGCTATTTGTTGTTAGAATTTGTGAATGAAAAATTACATTATTCCAGCAGCCCTGTTTTTTCCATGTTTCCGGGGCTTTGTGATAAAGAGCGTTTTTTAATGTTAAAACTATTTTAATGCTTTTATGCATTGCAATGCTGATGCATGATTGGCTCATTGGATAATTTTCATAAATGAGTAGGAGCACAATTCCTATTAAAGTGGTCAGTGAGTGTGTATAAGAGAAGAGAAGATAATACTTTATTAATCCCCAGATGGAGTAATTAGGGTGTCACAGAAGCAGCCAAAAAAAAAAAGAAAAGAATATGATGTTAGATAAGCACATATTATGTGCTTTAAAAAAATCAAATCAAGTGAATTTTATATTTGGATTAATGAAGGCTTGATGTGAGACAATAGTGTTCATTAGGAACTAGTTCAGGATATAAATAATACATTTAAATTATAAATTTATCCCTAAGTAGCAAACCAGATGTGACTGCGGTGAGGAAAACTCCCTGAGACGATATGATGAAGAAACCTTGAGAGGAATGAGACTCAAAAGAGAACCCATCCTCATCTGGGTGACACCGGATAGTGCGATTATAAATTATTCCCTTCTAAAACTGTGTACTACATGGTCAAAAAGTGCAACTGTGTAACCAGGAAATTCATAACAGTTTTGACATCAAGTCTATTTTCTTGATGTTATCAACTGTTCACTGTTGGAGACTTGAGTGCAAAACTATTTGTAGCAATTGCAGTCCAAAATCTTTCATAGCAATTGTGGTCCTAAGCTATCTTCATGGTTTTAAGTGATACCATCCTCAGTATCCTCATTGATATTTGCTGTCCTTCTGGGGCCATCCTCAGCAATAACGAGTGATTGCCATGGAAAACAGAAGGAGTCAGGATCACTGGTATCTCATGAGTAGCATGTGTAGCTTGAGAGAGAAAGAGAGAGAGAGGCTAGTAGGCATACTAATTGTCTCGTCATGGTTAAGGACAATGCACTTTGCATGAGTGCAAGCAGGGACTCTGGCAAGACTAGCTATGACAGCATAACTAAAAGGGAGAACCAGAAGGTAAAACAGACATGAGGGCATCCTGTGACATAAGGCAGCCAGCCACTCCCCCATCAACAGACCTGAGTGAACGTGTGAGGATTGCTAGGTGAAACCATCCAAATATCCCAGTTCACAACATTCTATGCCTGTGAACCCTTTAGAGCTGCTCCTTTACCTTTAAGAAAACAACTGTTAACAAAAGCCTTGACTAAACAAACATGTTTTCAGCCTAGACTTAAACACTTAGTCCTGAACACTAATTGGAAGGCTGTTCCATAACTGTGGGGCTAGGTAAGAAAAAGCTCTACCCTCTGCTGTAGCCTTCACTATTTGAGGTGCCAACAAATAGCCTGCACCTTTTGATTGAAGTATGCATGGCATATCTTAAAACACCAAAAACTTTGCTCAGGTACTGTGGTGCAAGACCATTCAGTGCTTTATAGATCAAAAGTAGTACTTTATAATCAATGTGAAATTTTACTGGGAGCCAGTGCAGTGTGGATAAGATAGGGGTGATGTGGGCATATCTTCTGGTTCTAGTAAGGACTATTGCAGCTGCATTCTGGACTAACTGGAGCTTGTTTATTCACCTACTGTAACATCCAGAGAGTAAGGCATTACAATAACCTAGAGGTAACAAAAGCATAAACTAGTTTTTCTGCATTGTGTAGTGACATTATGTTTCTTAGCAACATTTCTGAGATGAAAAAAGGCTATTCTAGTATTATCTACATGAGCTTCACATTAACTTAAGTCAATAATCATGCCAAGATCTTTTACTGCTGCACATGATAAAACTGTCTGGTGTTGAGAGTCCAGGAGAGGTCCTGAATCATGTGTACACCAAAAAACCTGGAGCTTTTGACTCTATCCACAATTGTTCCAGTGATGTGCAGTGGTGAGTGGTCCACTTGGGTTCTCCTGAAGTCGACAATCATCTCTTTAGTCTTATCAACATTAAGAGATGGGAGTGTCTCTACACAATTCCACGAGCTGGTTCACCTCCTCCTTGTATGCTGACTTCATCATTGTTGCTGATGAGGCTCACAACTGTAGTGTCATCAGCAAACTTGATGATGTGTTTAGAACTGAACTTTGCAACACAGTCATGAGTTAGCAGGGTAAACAGAAGTAGACTGAGCACGCAGCCCTGCGGGGCACTGATGTTCAGTGTGGTGGTGCTGGAGGTGGAGTTGCCGATCCTGACGCACTGGGGACTCACGGTCAGAAAGTCCAGGATCCATTTGCAGAGGGAGGTGTTTAAACCCAGCAGGCTGAGCTTTGTTGTCAGTTGTTGTGGGATGATTGTGTTGAATGCTGAACTGAAGTCTATGAACAGCATCCTTATGTAATTGTCCTTTTTGTCTAGATGGGTCAGAGACAGATGGATGGTAGTTGTAATGAAGTTTTGACTCATAAATGTTGACATGTATTTATAATGCAGTTTAAGAAGACAGATTCATATCATGGAAAGCAGCATATTCATGCTTTTCTGAAAGAAAACGATTTAATGTTAATGCAAAAATGGCTTGAGGTGCAGTCATTTTAGATGGTTGTAGTCAGAATGATTAGCACATTAAAACCCTGGGACCCATGGTAGCAAAATTGAAATGGTTTTTTAAAGAAATATAATAATATCATATATTCATTAGGTATTAGTAAAGATGACATAATAATAGCTGACATAGTGTAACTCTTTTGAAAAAAAAAATGACAAGTATAGCTTTGTGTTCAATTGTGGTGTGAACTTCTACTTCATTTCTGAAAAACAGTTTGTTTGTTTGCAACACTAATGCACATTTGCAACATTTCCCCAAAATTCACCCCCACAAAAAATATTTTTAAAAACCCCTCTTTTTTTTAAACAAAAGGCTCACTAAAACATTCAAGGAAATTTCCCCCCTCTTAATACCAGTGTTTGGGTCTCTGTGAGGTCAGATATGACCACCACTTGAAAATAAGTGGACTTCAGGTTAAAAAAAAAAAAAATAATAAAAATATATATATATGTATATGTATATGTATGTATGTATGTATATATGTATATAATGTGTGTGTGTGTGTGTGTAAAGATATAAAAATGTAGAATATGGTCCTTATGTGCATTTTTATCATTGTTTTTAATCATTTTAAAATAAAATTTAAATGAAGGTTTTAACTGATTTCCTCTTTTCCAGGATGATGCTAAGCCTACATGCAGTGTACACTCTGCAAATTCACCAGTTCAAGTCAAGATGTCCTTCTGAAGCACTATCAGCTTCATCACAGGACCGTTTTCAACTGGCCTTGCATTCACACTGAGTGTGTTTGTGTTTTCAGAACAGCAGGTGCTTTAAGAGCCAAGCTTTCTAGATTGCACTGCATCTATATAGATACTACACATACTCACCAAAACTGGACAGTTTCTTCAATTTTCCAGTTTGAGTGAGTCTGTGCTCATGATAGCCTCAGATTCCTGTTCTTGGATGACAGGAGTGGAACCTGATGTGGTCTTCTGCTGTTTTAGCCCATCCACCTCAAAGTTTGATGTTTTGTGCATGCTGAGATGCTTTTCTGCTTACCACGGTTATAAAGAGTGATTATATGAGTTACTGTGTCCTTCCTGGCAGTTTGAACCAATCATTTCCTCTGATCTCTCTTATCATTAAGGCGTTTCCACCCACAGAACTGTTGCTCATGGTTTTTTTTTTTCTTTTTGCACCATTCTATGTAAACTCTAGAGATTGTTGTGTGTGAAAATTCCATTAGATCAGCAGTTTCTGAAATACTCAAACCAGCCCATCTGGCACAAATGTCCATGCCACGGTTAAAGTCACGTAGAAATCACATTTCTCCCCATTCTGATGTTTGATGAGAACATTAATTGAAGCCCTTGATCTGTATCTGCATGAGTTTATGCATTGTGCTGCTGCCGCTACATAAATGTCAACTAACTAAATTCCCAATTGCATTTAATGAGAGCCTTCTTAGCTATAGAAAGGCTCTTAGTGTTGCTAGATCAGCATATCTTTCCAAGCTAACGGGAGATAACAAAAATAAGACAAGATTCTTATTTAATTCAATAGCAAAGTTAAATAATAGGAATAAGTTAAATAAAAGAATATTAGACCACCACAGAAGCATACACACAAGTCAGTATGTTGTAGTGATGAAAATATTAGGCAAAAAACTCTATTAACTTAAGACTAAGTTAAAAGACTATTAACTTAAATTCAGGTAATTTGAGGTGACCATGTAGATGACAATATAACCACATCAGATCAGCAATTAGAATGCTTTATTCCCCTCCAAAAGACCATTAATTTCACTAATTTCCTCTTCAAAATCACTTTGTGTACTAGATCCCTTACCTACACATTTCCTCAAACAGATTCTACCAGAAGCAATCAAAACTGTATTAAAATTAATCAGTTCTTCCCTTAGCTCTAGCTGTGTATGTAAATCTTAAACTGCTTAAACTAGCAGTAATTAATCCCCTCATTAAAGATCCTGTCCTCAACCCCTGTCAGCTGTCCAATTATAGGCCAATATCAAATCTCCCCTTTATCTCCAACACCCTAGAAAAGGTTGTAGCACAGCAATTAGGATGAATAGGAATAACATTCATGAGGTCTATCTGTGAAGGCATAAGAGGTGGGGGGTCACCCAGATGAGGATGTGTTCCCTTTTGAGTCTGGTTCCACTCAAGGTTTCTTCCTCATGCCATTTCATGGAATTTTTCCTTGTCACTATCACCTCTGACTTCCTTATTAGGGATAAATTCAAATTTAACAATTATATCCAGATTTCTGTAAAGCTGCGTTGTGACCATTGTTAAAAGTGCTATATGTATTGAGTTGAATTGAATTGAATTAACTGAATCTCGGCTCCATTTGCAAGCTACTGGTAGGAGAAAGGGCAACATGGCATTTCAGTTTAATCTGGTTTGGAAACTCCAGGATTCGATTATCAGTTATCAGTATGTGAAGTTGCACAGCAGTTATTGAGATTGATATTAAACTGTTAATTGTTTACTCAGTAATTCAGGTTTGCGAGAAGTTAATAATATCTATAATATCTCATACTGTAGATAGCTTCCAGCTAGCTTCTACATTTTCCTTGCAATCATTGTTTAAAACCATAATAACGTAGGCTACAATAATCGAACAATTACGGAAGATAGCATGGGATTACAATCCATAAACACGTGTGTAGGCTCTATAGTTAGCACTTACCAAATGTATTTAGATTAGTAGTTTAGACTCAGTTGTGCATCCGAATGTATAGCCAAACAATATGATTTTTTTTTGCTGTCTTCTTTGTATAAATGGTGTCATGGGTCATGGATTGGGCCAGCTGTTACAAAATAAAACAGTTCACCTAAAACATGTGACATGAGGCAGTGGGACGACGAATAACCATTTATGTTTGTTTGCGGGACTATAATATATGCCTTTAACTCACCTATGTCTCAGCCAGTGTGGACTGAAATGCTTGTTTGATTGATAAGCTGTTTAGTTTGGGACTGCCATTTGAAATATATTCTTCATAGAGGAGTGAAGTTTATTGTTAACAATACAGGACTGTAATCCATCCATCCATCCATTTTCTGTACCGCTTTTCCTTACTGGGTCGTGGGGAACCTGGAGCCTATCCCAAGGGGCATGGGTCACAATCCGCCTTGAAGAGGTGCTATTCCATTGCAGGGCACAATCACATACACATTCACATACCCATTCATACATTACGGACACTTTTGGACATGCCAATCAGCCTACAATGCATGTCTTTGGATTGGTTGTTTGGATTGGTTGTTCATTTGCCATTTGTAAGGTATGTGATGTTTATGCACAGTAGCTTGTTTAATATAAGCCTGCCAAAATTCAAGTTTATATTCAATTCAACACTTGCCATGTTGAATTCCTGGATTGTACTACACCATAGAAAGTATATTGACTGATATATGTATATCTTATTATTGTATACGTTTTTGTCATTTAAACAAACTAGAGGTGTAGATGAGTGTGGTATTATTTTCATTTAAAGCTGTTTTATTATATTTTTAATATGAAGAAAGTGCATTAGTAGTGCAATCATAATACTTATAAAGCACATTTATTATTAGACACTCTTAGTATCTCTGTGCACCAAAATCCTCCTTTAAAAGTCTCATTAAAAACCTGTCCTGTGGCATAGTGAATTCAATTCTATTTTGTGCATGTTTTTCTTCATTCTTAATGATCATTCTCCTTTGTTATTAAAATAAAATCATTCATGGCCATTTTAATGAGATGCTGCTTACACAAACCCCAGAAGTGCTCAGAGTGCATCCCAGTTTTATAGAAGATTCTGAGAGAGTGCCCAGAAAACTTTTCTGACCTTTCTGGAATGTAAGAAACCCAAAACTGAAGTGGATCTGAAAAAATATTATGAGTATTGTTGTTAAGAGTAAATAACAGTAACTCAGGCTCTTGGTTATTGACCAGAAGGTCAGGGGCTAAAGCCCCAGCACTGCCAAGCGGCCATTGTTGGGCCCTTGAGCAAGGCTCTTAACCATCTCTGCTCCAGGGGTGCTATATCATGACTGTCCCTGTGCTGTGACCCCAACTTTCTGGGATATGCGAAGAAAAGAATTTCACTGTAATATGACGAATAAAGCCTTTCTTCTTCTTTCTTATAACAGTTTCTTGATCTGGGTTAAACATTGTTGTTTTGAAACATAGTTAGCTTTCTTACTCAGTCACATAAGATAGAAGATAGAAAGCTTGTGAGAAAGTTCCACAGGTGTGTGGTTTAGGAGTTGAATAAAGTTATATAATTTTAAAAAAAATCATTATTTTATATACTTTTTCTGGCAACCCTGTTTTTTTCTCTCATTGTTTTCCAGTATTTCCAGGGCTTAGTGACAGGGTTCACATTAATAAAATGCTGGATGAGAATAACAACCCAGAATGAGTTTTAAAAGTAGGTTTTTCAGAAAATTCATAATGGTGCAAAATCTGTCAGACAAAAGTTTTTAAACCATAAAATTATTATTATATTCTCTACGGCTGTGGAAATATAAACGAAAAGCTAAATTAATTTATTATAGAAGCCACTTCAAGTGTGTATGTGTCATTTCATTTGGCTAAGTAGGGGGTGGGATATGGGACCTAACTATCAAGCTTCGTTGCATGATAACCTGTTTTACAGCTGTTTGAGTAAATTAAGCTCCATCCTTCCGATGATTCATTCGCATGTGGCTGTTATATTGTTTACAAATCTCAGCACATTTTTGATAGTTGTTGATGTTTAGAATTTGCTGATTAATGTGACACCTCCTTTCTGAAGATATGTCAAAAATTTACTGTGAACACTCTCCCCTCTCGCTTAGTGGCTTAGTGGTTAGCATGTTTGCCTCACACCTCCAGGGTCGGGGGTTTGATTCCCACCGTGGCCCTGTGTGTGCAGAGTTTGCATGTTCTCCCCGTGCT
>JANDJT010000021.1:13841588-13870595 GCA_024331685.1 Stegophilus panzeri | reverse complement strand
AGCAAGCAGTTCATGTGAGGAAACCCACCAACATCCCAGAGTTGAAGCTGTTCTGTACTGAGGAATGGGCTAAAATTTCCCCAAGCCGATGTGTAGGACTGATCAGCAGTTACTGGAAAAGTTTAGTTGCAGTTATTGAGGCAAAAGAGGGTCAGATACTGAAAGCAAAGGCTGACATACTTTTGTCACTCACAGATATGTAATATTGAATCATTTTCCTTAATAAATTAATGTCTCATTTGTTTAATTGCGTTCTCATTGTCTACTTTTAGGACTGAAAAAGGTGATGTTGTTTTAGGTCATATTTATGCAGAAACATAGAAAATTCTAACTTTCAATCACAAACTTTCAAGCACCACTGTATACAGTGCCCTCCACAATTATTGGCACCCTTGGTAAATATGAGCAAAGTAGGCTGTGGAAAATTGTCTTTATTGTTTAACCTTTTGATCTTTTGTTAAACAAAATTCACAAAAATGCTCTGCTCTCATGGATGTCAAACAATTGCAAACAAAACACAGGATTATCCAAAAAAAAACCAAAAAAAAAAACCACTTTGTTAAATATAGGTGTGCAACAATTATTGGCACCCTTTTAGTTAATACTTTGTGCTACCTCCCTTTGCCAAGATAACAGCTCCGAGTCTTCTCCTATAATGCCTTATCCAGTTGGAGAATATATGGCAAGGGATCTGAGACCATTCCTCCATACAGAATCTTTCTAGAGCCTTCAACTTTTGAGGTCCACGCTAGTGGACTCTCCTCTTCAGTTCACCCCACAGATTTTCTATGAGTTTTCATGTTTTGCCCATTTCAATGGGATTCAAATCCAGGCTTTGACTAGATCATTCCATAACCTTCCATTTCTTCTTTTTGAGCCATTCCTTGGTGGATTTGCTAGTGTGCTTAGGATCATTATCCTGTTGATAGGTCCACTTTCAGTTCAATTTCAACTTTCAGACAGATGGCCTCACATTATCTTCAATCACTCTTTGATATGATGCAGAATTCATAGTTCAATCATTGACTGCAAGCTGTCCAGTCCCTGAGGCAGTGAAATGACCCCAAACCATAACATTTCCATCATGCTTCCTAGGTGGTATGAGGTGCTTCTCCTGAAAAGCTGTCTTTGGTCTGGGCCAAACATGTCTGCTGTTACTGTGGCCAAAGAACTCTATCGTTAATTCATCTGTCCAGAGCACATTATTCCAAAAGGCCTGGACTTTGACTATATGCTCAATGGCAAACTGTAGTCTTGCTCTAATGTTTTTTAGACAGCAAAGGCTTTTTCCTGGCATGCCTCCCATGCAGGTCAAATCTCTTTCTGATTGTAGAAGCATGCACTTTGACACCAACAATTGCAAGACTTACTATCAGATCCTGTGATGAGATTTTGGGATTCTTTGAGACTTCTTTTTGCATCAGATGATCTGCTCTTGGGCTGAATTTGCTGGTACGGCCAGTCCTGGAAAAAGTTAAATAAGTCGTTTGAAATCTGCTCCATTTGTAGATTATTTTCCTTACAGTGGAATGATGTATTTCAAATAATTTGAAGATCTTTTTAAATCCCAGACTCATAGGCATCCAAAATATTTTTTAAGGCCTTGCAGAACTCTTTAGATCTTGGCATGATGACACCACACACCTCAATAGCAAAGGGAACACCAAACACTAGATATGAGAGAGGTATAAATAAGACAGGTTCCACCTGACTCCCTAAGCAGGTTCTAATCACTGGCATCCAATCTTCAACACCTGATTCTAATTTTATGGATTTAAAGAGGTGATAATTGTAGGGGTGTACTTACTTTTTTGTTAAATTAAATTGTGGATATTACTACAAAATGTACATTTTATGTGTCATTTGATAGTGTATCACCTTTATTAATAGGCACTGTTTCAATGAGGATCAGATGTTTGCTTGTCCAAATATAATCTCCTGAGATTTTCACACACAACAGTCTCTAGAATTTCCTGTGAGAAGAGGGTGTGTAGGCTGATACACCTTGTTGAAGAGAGAGAGAGATCAGAGGAGAATGACCAGGCTGATCTGAGCTGACAGGACTCAGATAGGCACTCTTTACAACCATGGTGAGCAGAAAAGCATTTCAGAATGCACAATCAAACCTTGCGACAGATGGCCTACAACAACAGAAGCCCACGTCAGGTTCCACTCCTGTCAGCCACAAACAAAAATCTGAGGCTATTATGGGCACAGGCTCACCGAAACCTGAAAGAAGAAGACTGGAAAAAATACCAGGTGATTTTTTTTCTAACCTTCAACTGTCCAGTTTCGATGAGCCTGTTTCCATTATAGCCTCAGATTCCTGTTCTTGCCTGACAGGAGTGGAACCCTATGTGGTCTTCCGCTGTTGCCCATTTACCTGAAGGTTCAATGTTTTGTGCATGCTGAGATGCTTTTCTGCTCACTGCAGTTGTAAAGAGTGATTATTTAAGTTTCTATATCATTCCTGGCAGCTTGAACCAATCTGGCTATTTTCCTCTGATCTCTTTCATCAAAAAGATGTTTCCACCCACAGAACTGTTGTGCACTCAATGTTTTTTTGTTTTTTTACACCATTCTGTGTAAACTCTACAGAGTTGTTGTGTGTGAAATTCCTAGGAGATCAGCAGTTTCTGAAATACTCAAACCAGCCTATCTTGTATCAACAATCATGGAACATTAAAAGTTACTTTTGCCCAGATTGTTTATTTTGAATATTACTTGAAGTTCTTGACCTGTATCTGCATTATTATTTTTTTTGCAATGCACTGCTGCAACATAATTGGCTGATTAGATAATTCAGTTGTGTTGTTACAGTGCTCTTGAATACTTTATTTCATACACTGAAATAAAGAGGAGCTTATTAGAAACTGATTGAAATGCGTATTAGAAGGATTGGCAGTTTATAATAACAGTAATGAGATTTTTAACTATTACATCTTATCAGTCAATTAATATTAATCTGTAAACCCTAGATAAAAAAATAGGTTTGGGCATTAGGTTGTTATTATTATTATAAGTCAATATTAAACACAAACATCTAATTGAACACAGAAATACTGCCATAATAAATCTTTTACAATACATATTAAAAAAAAACCCTACACACCCCTGTTAAAATGGCAGGTTTTTGTGATGTAAAATAAAGAAACCAAAATAAATCATGTCCACCCTCAATGTGAAATTACAATGTATAAAAATTAAGCAAAAAACAATTTGAAACATTTGGGGATAAATAGGAAAAACATAAAAGTTACAATAACCTGCTCACATAAGTGTGTATACCCTTTTATAACTGGGGATGTGGCTGTGTTCAGAATGAACAAATCACATTCAGTCTCATGTTCAAAAGTAATTATCATACCCCTGTCATCAGTGAAATTATTCTGATTAACCCCAAATAAAGATCAGCTGTTTCTGTAGGATTTTCTTGACATCTCCTTGGTTTCATCTGACAGCTGAAGCCATGGTCCACATAGAGCTTACAAACCCTGTATGGTATCTCAATTGTTGAAAGATATCGCTCAGGAGAGGGGTATAAAAGAATTTTCAAAACATTAGATGTACCATGGAACACTGTGAAGGCCATCATCAACAAATAGAGAGAATGGGGTACCACAGTGACATCACCAAGAACAGGATATCCCTCCACAATTTACAAAAGGACATGACAAGTAATTACCAGGGAGGCTGCCAACAGACCTACAGCAACATTAAAGGAGCTGCAGGAATATCTGACAAGCACTGAATGCTCCCTGCATGTGACGACAACCTCTCGTATTCTTCACGTCTGGCTATAGAGCTGGGCAATATGACAAAAATATCACGATACTTGAGGACATCATTATACACATCGTGTATATGTAATTTAGCTAACAAATTGTCTGCAAAACAGTAGTAAAATAAACGAAAACATTAAACTGAGTTTGAAGATAACTTTCTTTAATTCCTACAAAGACCAAGAAGATTAAGTTTTTCAAAAAAATTACGTCAACTCAACAGCATCCATTCATTTTGTAACAGCATACCATTTATTTTGTAATTATTAAAAATGTTTCCAAAAATACATAATCATACCAATGATATCTCAGAAGTGTATCATGAAATCATTTATCACATCATTTATACTATATTGATATACCACCCAGCCCTACTGGGCTATGGGGTAGGGTGGCTAGACAGAAGCCCTTTCTCACACAAAAAAAATCCAAGCTCAATTAAATCACCCCAAATTATGTGGCAAAATATGTTATGGGCTGATGAGACCAATTCCAAAAGATAGAATAATTCCATATTTCCAAAAGGTATGTTTGGTTGAAAAAAAAGCACATCATCCCCATTGTCTAGCATGGTGGTGGCAGCATAATGCTTTAGGGCTGCTTGTCTTCAGCCAGAACAGGGGCTGTTATCAAGGTGGAGGGAAGCATGAATAGCTACAAATACCAGTCGATTTCAGTGCTAAACCTTCAGGTGCCTGCTAGTAAGCTGACAATGAAAAGGCATGTCACCTTTCAGCACGACCCCTATTAGTTTAGGGGTGTGCACAATTATGTAACTAGCTTATTGTACTTTTTTCTTTTTTCCCCTAAAAGGTTTTCTAGTTGTTGTTTTTTTTTACTTTATTTGTATAATTTGCAATTTCGCATTGAAGGTGGGAAAACATCTTACATGATTTATCTTGTGTGTCATACTCTTACGTCACAAAAACCTGCCATTTTAACAGGGGTGTGTAGACATTTATATCCAATGTGTGCCATTATGTGCATATACAGATCTGATCCCCTGCCCCAGCTACAATTATATCAGGATGCTTTTTAAAACATTGACAAAATAATATATTTGTGATTTTGTTATGTCACCACACAACTTAGTTTACAGGAAAAAAAAAAAAATAATAAATTTCCTCGGTTTAACAACATTGATGGTTTGACTGAGTCAGTCATTAAACAAAAATAAAGTAAATAAATAAAATAAACATTCTGGTTTAAATTTTTTTGCTTCAACTTTATCAAACATGTAAAAAGTTAATACTATTGATCTCATTTCTATTGCATCTTACCATATTCAGTCAACAGGCCAAAATAAAAATGTATGTATTTTTTATACAGATAAATATATTTATTTGCAATTAATTTATTTACTAGATTTATTAATTTATTTTATATTTTATAAAACAACAGGGTTTGCTTGGCCTCGTTTATAACATTTTTGTGTGGTAGAAATTCTACATCATCATCTATATTTCAGTTTCCAGTTGCAAGTACCGCCACACTAATTTTACCTATTCATTTATTATTGAAGCTTTTTTGAGAACAGAATGAAGTACAAGATGTACAAGGATTTGTTTAAGGTCTCAGGATTGATTACTGCAATGTAAAAAAAAAAATAGGATATAAGAATAAAGATTTGCATGGTATTTACATTTATATTATGGTTACAGTTACAATTACAGTCAAAAGATGTAATTGTGTTTACCCACTATGTAAACAGAGAGATGTTGGAAGGGTAATAGATTATTAGTTATCATTAGATTTATTCTTAAACCACAGTCTTATATTTAGTTAGGTTTTATGCATTTTATTTGCAATTGAATTATATGCATTCACTTTTTAAAAACAAAGTCTCAGTCACTGCACAGTTTATTAACATTATTTCCAATATATACATCTACTGAATTCTTCATGCAGTTGTTTGTTATGCAAGATAAATATACTGCTCAGAAAAGTTTCAGTGCTCATACTCTGTGACCAAGTGAGGAATTATGGGGAAATGGTTTGTATAACCTGTTTTTAATCCCAACTGAATTGTGAAGGAAACAACTAAAAAGTCCAACTATTTGTTTTTACAGTTTGCACCTTATACATGTGATTCTTCCTACAAACTATATTAATGACCTTCCTATAAATTAAATAGCCCTAGTAAGTTTTAGTTTTCAACATTTGTACCACATAATGTAACAAAATAACTAATAACACGTTTAAATTAAGATCTAACAGAATTGTACAGCATCGTTTGTAGTAAACATTTACAATTTGAAGGATTCTGCCCAATTCCAAGTGAAAGAACCAGACAATGTCTAAAATTAAACAGTCAAACTTTATTAGGCGGTTAAATTGTGTTGTTGCTTGTTACAAAAGGTAGTATTTTGCTGAATAGTTTAAACAAACAGAAATAGTCTGATATGAATCTTTTATATAGTGTATCAGAGTTAATAAGCGCCGCCATTTTCTGATTTTTAGCCTATGGATTAACTATACTGAAGAACTTCCGAAAAACTGACGAAAATATGGCAAACATCTACTAAATGAGACAATTCGTGTAAAGAAATATGCGGATGGATTCCTTCAACTCCTTCTAACTCAAAAAAATATATATATAAAAAATAATAATAATCAATGAAAGTAGGCAGGCGGTTTGCGAGCTACTGAACTTCTCAGCAACATTCCCTTTCATTTGAATCAAACATGGCGCTTGCACAGAAAACATCCATACATACATCCGAATGATCACACCACTGGGAATCATATTACACGACTAAATCGGGGAGAGATCTTTCATTCCGATCATTTTCGAATTCAGATACAACAAGCAGTTATTACTAAAAGAGACGGTCGACTTACAAATGGGTTTACGTCCATATTCCTAAACGGACACGCAGGAGACATTATTTCTCTCCATGCCATCGGCAGCCTGTTGCTATAGAGTTCAAGTCATATAGACAGTGCAAACTTAGCCCGAAGTGTACAAGATTATAAATACCCTAAATTGACGTTCGAACCTTAAATATACTCATTTAATTACTGTGTGCGCAACTGATATTTAGGTTTCAAATTGTTCTTCGTACAAGAAACCCATGAACAACACGAGTGCAGTCTATAGAAAATGTCAGATAACGGGCGGAGCAACGTCCACATTCCACACCCTCACACATAAACAACGAGGCACTGGCACTGCCTATATAAAAAGTCGTGTTAACGATATTTAAAAATACACACTGAATAAAACAATTTAATAATAATAATAATAATAATAATAATAATAATAATAATAATAATCGCACACCAAAACGCGCAAGAGGCTTCACATTATGTAGGCACCTTATTGTAAGACAAGACATACTATTTCCCATTCGAATAGTTTATGGAGAGAAAACTGTATAGCGACGTAGTTATGGACTAGAGTAAGAATTTTATAACGTTAAAATACAAACTAATCTATAAGAGAATAGATGCCTTTTCTCCTGCCCGGATTCGTATCGAATAGCAAGTAGAGGAAACCAATGAATGAACACTGCTGTGCGCGCCGGTGGGCGTGGCAAGGGACGAGACGCCCTTTTCTGATTGGTTTTTCATACCAACCAATCAGAGCGCTTCATATGTTTCCCACTCTGTGTGTGTGTGTGTGTGTGTGTGTGTGAGAGAGAGAGAGAGATTAGCAACTAAACATTAGCCAGTAAACGTAACACCAAAGTCTACAAAGCAGCTGTTTTTACAGGGGCAAAGAGAAGAGCAAATATAAAACTGCAATCACAAAGAAATTTTAATGGGACATAATGAGGGGGAAAACCCTGAAATATTAAACCCCCCACCAATCAGTGCCAACGTGGGGTATGGGAAGAACCGACTAAAAAAAAACACCACCACCCCATAGAAATGAAATAGATGTAAAATACTATACACTAGCTACCAGTTAATGAAAAATAATACTTATTAGCTTGCTAACCTAGCTGGTTGAATTGTAAATATGGTGCTAAATATAATCATAAATATATAAATCACCAGACTTTCCATGATTAGCCAGTTGGTCTTTTGGCACCTTACAAGAAGAACAAACTCTTTCCAGATGAAACAACAACAAAAAGCAAGAGATGCCCACCGAATACTTTCTGACACCAGTCTTGGCGCACACAACTTTCTGTGTCATCCACGTTAGCAAACAACCAAAGAAGAAACAAAGACAAACAACAACAACAATTTGTAAAAAAAAAAAATAATAATTAAAAAAAAAACAAAAAAAAAAAACAACAACAACAACAAAACAAAAAAACACTATTTAATAAATACATAGGAAATAGGAAAATGTTGCACTTGGAACAGGATATGCTTCTAGAGGGGAGTATCATTTCTGGGCTTGGGGAAATGTGTCTGTCCTTGGGGAACACTTGATACTGAACACTGTCTGATTTTAATAAGGGCAATGTGTACAATAAATCAAAATGACAGGTAAATAACAACTTTCCCCCTTTTCTATACATATTTCTGGATATATAAAAACAGTGGCCCCTGCACTTCATTGTAAATCTCTGGAATACTAAGATCTAAGAAAAAGCAACAGTCCTCTCACTCAGCTGATCCTGGGCCATTCTTTACCCAAACCAATACACCAATGTTCCCTATGCACACAACACCTCAGTCTCAGGACAAAACAACAGACTGGGTAAGAAGCGTCCAAATTATAACACAACAAATAATACATCACCTAAATTCACTGAGACAATTCAGTGCTGTTAGGTGTGTTATGATGATCCGATGGCATACTACCTAAGTTTAGAGATAGACAGTGCCTTAGTTAACACTGGTTGGCTAGAGAGGGGAGCAGAACCAAACAATCCTGCCTGTTTGAAGAACAAACGGATATGCCCACAAAACACACCTAAAACTGAAATGCACTTTCTAAAACAGCTGGAGAATTCTTCAATAACCTTAGCACTAAATATGTTGAATTCAACAGCAAATATTTACAGACACTGGGAAAAAAAAAGTAATTAGCAGTGTGCAAGGTGAGTTGTACATTTACAGCACAGAAGTCCTCCCTCGCCTGTGAGCAGATCCCACAGCAATGCACTGTCGCAGGCCTTAAAATGTTCTCATTCTTATTTTATGACATTAATATTCACGTTTTAAACCCAAGCTTCGGTAATACAAATGTGCATTTGTCATAAAGCACCTTGAAATGTTTCTATTCAGTTTTCTGATTATGTATGACAGCGTGGTATGGAATTGTTCACAGTTTCCGTTGACCGCCGTGCTTGATTTTTTTTTTTCTTCCCAATTTTCTTTTAGGAAGTGTTATGTCTTAAAGGAACAGCATGATTCATTGTCGGCGTACAAGAGCTGTTACAGTCTACTCTGGGGGACGGACGGACGGACGACACCACTTTCCATACAGGCTACAAACGTGCAGCGGGATAGTATAGCGGTTTTCATTGAAACCGTTACTATTTTAAACAATTAAACGATACAGGTTTTTTATTTTATTTATTTATTTATTTATTTTTAAAAATTACAACTATTTGTATAAAACCTGAAGAAGCAGCTGCTATTCTTGTGTACCAGACTCAGATAACACGCACACGGGATACAAATATAGGCCAAGAAGCAAGGGGTAGTCTTACTACGTGTGTGGTAGCCTTTTTCACTGCATACGTTTGAGGAAGAGTCAAAAGTGCAAACCGTGTGTATTAACATACTATTTTAACTGAGTAAAATGTTAACACGAGTAAAGTAAATGCCGTTTAGAGCCCGAACACGCAGGATGTGTTTTATGAATGTCAGACCCTCCCCCTCTGCCACTATACGACAGGCCTCCATAGGTTTGTACCCCCACCCTTCCCGTTGTGTACTGTGTAGCGGGCGCGCGCCACGCCGCTTTACTACATCACTGACAGCCAATCACGAGCCAGGAAAAGAAAGTTCGCCGAGCTGAATACTACAGGAGTCTGCACGGAATCCCTCAGTCCACACAGCCAGGTTTTACCTCAAATCCAATCTCTCCTTCATTACCCAGTCTCTACCCACACTCCAGTCTTTCTCAAAAGTCCTGCACTTATCCTAATTAATCAAGCGGCACTCCTCACTCACGTGGAGGCATTGATTTGCAGTTTGAACACGTGGCTCACTAAAAAAAAAAAAAAAACCAAAAACGGAATAACCGTGGGGTTTTTGGTCCCATTGTCTTCCCTCGATTTTATTTGGAGGCGGCGCCCGCATTAACGTGTGACTTTTTTTTTTTTTTTTCTTCCCCTGTCGCGTTGGTTAAGAACTTCGGACGAAGACACAAAAGTAGTTATTTTTTCTTTGAAGTCTGAAAACAAGAGAGGGAGGACATGCAATAAGATATTGGATGCAGCCAGTGCGCAGATCCCGTCCATCATAATTCTCTTCTATCTATCCAGGCAGCTTTGGAGCGAGTGAGGAGAACACGCCCGCTCCGGCTGATAGACAGTGCGCCGCTCTCTCACAGCACTGCCCGTCCGAGGGACGCGATTAAAAAGGGCTGCTCTTTTGCAAAACACGGTCGCTTTTGCTTTCTTTTTTCCCCCCTTAACCGCGCGGCAACATGAACAAGCTATACATCGGTAATGTAAGCGAGCAGACGAGCGCGCTCGACTTGGAAACTATCTTTGAGCAGTGGAAGATACCGTTCAGCGCGCCCTTTTTAGTCAAAAGTGGCTACGCGTTCGTGGACTGCCCCGACGACAAGATCGCGATGAAGGCCATTGACACACTTTCAGGTGAGAATGGAGACTTGTTTTAATTTCGGCACGTTGTATCCCCTCTAATACGTGCACTTGTACACGAAACGTTTACGCGCTTTGCAGCTGAAATGCTGCGCGAGGAGGGAGCGATGGTGCCTAGGTAAGTGTGTGTCGATTTGACTGGTTGGGTTTATTTTTTGTTTGCTTGTTTTTTGTTTTTTTTAAACCGCAGGTTTTCCGCGCTGAGGATACAAAGTGGCCACTCTCTGCTCGAACAGGCCACATACCATCCTTTCAAAGAAATTCGCGCCGTCCTAAGAATAGGCTTTTACACACAGGCAAATGAGTGTAAAATCAGTTTCAATTCAAACTCCTTTTGGCAAAGCAGTTCCGCTGTGTGTATCTTCAATGCTCTGACTCACGTAGGCGTTCACATAGGCCTGTTTTCTTTGGTAATTGATGTATCTTTCGGATACTATGAATGTTACAAACTATCCTCTTTGGGTTATAAACCCGGCTCCATTGTTAAAACTGCATTCACGTAATCGCCGTCGTGAACGCTGACCCGCCAGGTGGCTGGGTTTCGTGGCGTGGAGTCTACTCGTAAGGCGCCTTTGATTAACACTAAACATTTTAAGGCGTCATCAGATTTATACACCGACCCTTAATTAGCTTTTGTGTGTTCGTGTGTGTAGACTTTGCCAGACTCGAATGTAGTTTCCGTCCTATTTTCCTCAGTGAGTTTTTCGCTGTGCTCGACTGAGGCCTGCTCGTGGTGCAGGGGGCAACTTTGTCTTCCATGTTTAACCTCCAAGAACTAGCGAGGATCTCTCGCTATCTCTTTCTGATTTAGCTAATTAATTAGCAACTATACGATGTAAATGCCTTCATCAAGTCATTTCCATTATACGTGGATATATATATATATATATATATATATATATATATATATAACCCCCACTATTTTAAAATGGGTATCGCTTGAAAACAATTAAAATTAAGAGTCTTGGCTTTGACTAATGTTTTTTTTTTTTTGTTTTGTTTTGTTTTGTTTTCCCCCCTAGGAAAAGTAGAACTTCACGGAAAACTTCTAGAGGTAGAGCATTCAGTCCCCAAGCGTCAAAGGTAAAAAAAATAAATAAAAATAAATAACTAATAAAGAACCACCACTTTAACACTGACCTAGCTTTCTCTCGTAATAGAAAATTGCGTCTCTGGTCTCAAATATTGGTTGTAGTTAAATTATTTAATACCGTAGGTGTATGGTAACTAGTTTCAATGTTTTCATGATGTATGTTGCATTGTGTCCTCAAATAGATTTCAACTTGGGTATTTCGGACTGAACACCACAATGAGCGAGAAATGTGTGTATGGGCTGATTTAACCTGAAACCCGTTTTTCGCCTTAAACAAATGTACGGCTGTATTCTTTAAATAAACAACTCACTCCAAGCTGTCGGCAAAGGCCGCAAGAAATTCGGCACATCAGCATGTTAGCAGACAAGGCCACGTTTTTTGTATTTTTTTTTTTTTTTTAAATAAATAATAAACAGTGGTGACTATTTAAGAAGGCACTGCTTTTTTCCTCGTGTCCCCTCTCGCTTCCGCTTGTTTGCTCATGCGCGGTGTGTGAACTCCCCATAGCCCCCACACACAGAAGGGTTCGAGGCCTAGTTTACGAAAAGCGGCTTTAGCTTAGGCAGGGTCCACACGCTGCATTTCCGCGTACTTTGTTAAAAGCACTGCTGTTCATTTTAACAGTAACTTCCACGAGAGTGTGTAACTAAGAGAAATGCGAGCTTTTCACTCGGTGTGAATTTGAATCGCGTAACAGTATTGTCTTCACGTTAGTGGAGTTGGTTTTCAAACTACAAGCAATTGGACGAAATGTTTATTTTATATATATATTTTTAAATAAGGCTGATAATAGTTCTACTACGTTCACAAATCAGCTGCATAATGATGCTAAAACGAATTACACGTTTACAAAATGGTCCTGGGGTGAAATGTTTTGTGAAATCCGTACAAAGGCTAAACGGCCTTCAGTGCAAGCGCCTCCTATTAAAATGGCGAGTTCTGGGGAGATCTTGGTACAATTAAATCCAGCCACACCCTAAAAAGTGTCCCCTATATTTTGCTTGTATGGTTGAATAGGTTTTTGTATAGATGTGTAAAGCCGCTGGACACAGGTGTTTAATGTTTTAATTATTGCTACAACTCATTGAAATGTAACTTAACAGCACAATGTGCCATTATCTGATTGGCCTAATTTATTTATTTTATTTGTTGGAGAAATTTCAGCTTGTAGTGATATTTAGACTGTGATGTGAAATTATATTGAGCCCAATACAGGCTAATGTGTGTGTCAGAGGTCACATATGTAAAAGTAGGTTTGGATAGTTACCTAGTATGAACAAAGTAGAGCAAGATGAACGCTGGGAAATCTGCAGCATTCCACCCAATGAGAGACGGTTTACCCACTTTGCCACACATGCTCACACAGCACATGATTCTTTGTGTGCACATTGGCTGTGATTTGTGTTTTAGTATATAGGAGTGTGGATAGCCTCAATTTATTAAAAAAAAAAATTGCCTTGCATCTTTTTTTCCAAATTGTTTTAAACAAAAATATTAGAATTGCCACTATGGTTTAGGAAATGGTTGCTACTGGAGTCTAATTAATTTTAACATTTGAGCAGAGTTCATAGTTCCACCTGGATTGTGTTGTGCATAAGATGTGAGATTCTTTGGAACCTAACTATTGTGGGGGTTTTGTCTTCTTTCGCTGGGTCCTCCTGGGTGGCTTAAATGTCCATTTTCTGCAATCTTGTACTGTGTGGTTGGGGGCAAGGTAGGAAAGGCTTCCAAAGTAGATACAAATTCTTGTTTTTTAAAAAAAAAAAGTCTCACTGTGTAGGCAAAAATTTAATTGGAAACATATCTACTAATGAAATTGCAAGACATGATCAACATCTCTGTAGGTTTTTTTTTTTTTCTCTTCCCCCTCCCCCACTTCCTTTCCCAAATGTGCATTGGATTTATTTATTTATTTATTTATTTATTTAAGCTATGTTTGAGATTCTAAGAAGTCTCTTCGTGCAAGTTGCACAGAAGGTATGTAGGATTGCCATTGATGAGCCATTTAAAGCTAAAACTGAATGATGGCCAAACATGGATCATATTCTCTCATGAATTTAGTTGTTTTGACTTTTCCTCCAAATCATAGTCTGTACATACTTGTACTGATTGACTGTAAAATTAAATATGACTTAATGTTTCTTATTTTGGTTTTATTTGTTGCTTTTAATAGTGTAGTTAGGTTATGTGCATTTTTATTGTACAACTTTCTGGGTTTGGGAATTTACTGTGCAGAAATGCTTATTTCATAACATGCATAGCAACTAATCTTTGTGTGGGGAAAAATCTGACAAGTCAAATTGGTGGAAAGTTTATGGTTTATTATTGTTAAATTTCATTATTTTGGGAGTGGTAGCTTTACTCTCAGGAGTATCATGTAAACCATTCCTGTAGTTGGGTGTCTTGAGTTTGGTTTATGAATAATGTTAACACAAGGCTACACAGGTGTTTTTCCTAGTTAATAAGGGAATTGCTCTTATGCTGAGTGACATCTTGAACTTGCACATAGGATAGTGAAGAAAGGCCACTAACTTGAAAATAGTCCTTTATACTTGTATGTTCATATCTTCAACACGCACACAATTAATTCATGTCTGTAGGCAAACCCGTCACTATAGTAACCATACCCTGTCCCTGGGCAGAAGGGGGCTCTGTCGGCCTGAAATGGGGCACTGAGAGCTTGCCCATCCCCTACACACACACACACACACACGCGCGCACTCGCTCCTATAAGTTAATGCACCAGAGAAGAATGGTCCATAATGCATTCCCACTGTAATGCGGGTCAGAGCTGGAAAAAACACAATTCCTACTAGTTTTGTAGGAAGAGGAAAAGGTTAGATATAAATGGAAGCATAGCTCTTGTGCTTGTGGATATTTAAGATCTGGATTATAGAGAGGTCCTTGTAAAAATTCAGTGTTTATGGTCTAATTTTAGAGAATTTGGAAGTGTGCAGTTATTTTTAAGACTGTTATCAGGGGCAATGTTTTGTAATGACCAGTTACAATGCCACACGTTTCAGACGAACAAGTGAGCAGCACTGGTGCTCATAATCTGGACTAAGTACACACTGCATTGTAATGGGGCTTTATCTATGTAATGAATATATCATAGGATTCATCTCACAATTACATG
This sequence comes from Stegophilus panzeri, assembly GCA_024331685.1. Taxonomy (NCBI): domain Eukaryota; kingdom Metazoa; phylum Chordata; class Actinopteri; order Siluriformes; family Trichomycteridae; genus Stegophilus; species Stegophilus panzeri. Next base: position 13,855,843 of record JANDJT010000021.1, on the reverse strand, counting down.
CCCCTTCATATGAAAACAAAAGGAGTTTGTGCCATCTCTTGTAGTATAGATTTTTACAAAAATTAAATAATTTATTCCTTTGTGAGTTTAGGTGTAATAGAAAATAGGAATTCACTGACTAAACATAAAAGGAAATTTTCTTAGATATCCAAAACCTATATAGATTTCTTTTTTTTTCCTCTCCAAGTGCCCAGTTGAAACTGTAATTACCTACAGATCATATGCAGGAAGTCATTTATTGTATCATCTGATTGATTTTGGTGTTTGTCTTTTCTTTTTGTTTTTTTGTTTTTAAACAAAAACGGGTTACTCTGCCCACTATGGTAATTGTCTGCATGTGTGCATTCTGATTTAAAAAAAAAAAAAAAAAAAAAAAAAAAAAAAAGTTCACACTGCTAGAAAAATCAAAAGCATTTCCACTGTAACTGTAACAACACACATTTAGTTACTTTCCAACATTTGACCAGGGCCAATGAGCCTTTAGAGTAACTCTGGCTGTTTCAGACTTCTGTTGATGCACTTCATTAATGGACACATTCCTGGACAAAATAGGAAATGATACTTAAGAGCAGTTAATGACTGCAATTTCACTGATTTATTCCCCCCCCCCCCATTTATTACAATTTTTCAAAGTCTCCTCTGCTGTCTGTAGTGTTCTCATAAGCAGGTTTCATTTGTACCCTGTTTTGAACAATGCCCTGTGTGCATTTATCAAATACAGATGGAAATGTGCAAACACGCATAGTGTTTGAACTTGGTAGTAATGTGGTGCTGACAAATTCAGACTGTTCAGATGTACACATTTGTGGATCCGGAGCCCGAGATACCACACACAACTGGGAAAACACTCTAGCCCAAAGCTCGAGACCATGCCACTCAAACAGCACTTTATATAAAATTTTGCCCTGTTAACACAAATTTGTCTCAGTAAAAATGTAGCTAAATGTACACTCCCCTGACGTCCCCCCCCCCAAAAATATCTTCACTCTTGGTTCTGCCAATTTTGTCACCCTGTTAGATTTTGTCTAAAACCTTTTGATTATTAAACTGTTTGGACTTGACTGGCCACCTACATGGTTTCATTTTACAGAAATAACTTGTACTTTTTAGAAGCTTGTTTTTATTAAGTTTAAACTTTATCTAGCTAAGCTGGTTGTTCCTATTTACAGTAGAGGCCTTACAAGGGGAAGTTTAATCTTAAAGCTTCCCAGAGACACACACAAAAATGTATGAGTTTACTCAATCTACATTGAAACTAATAGCCTAAAGTATACATTGTGATCATTGTCTGTGTAAATGCTGAACACAATATGTGGTGGGTACATGAAACCTGACAATGTGTGTGATGGAGTGATTGTTCATGTGCTTCAGACTTTTATTGTAGATCATCAGGATTACAGCTGTGTGTAAATCCACTGAATTTGCAAATAAATGGTGTGTATATACGGAGTTCATCTTTAGCATTTAGATGTTGTTGTGCTCCCTTATCCTCACTACTGGGGTTGGCAACCAACCTTTGTCCTGTTTGGTACAGTAGTGGCAGAGTTGACCAGGTTACGTAAAGAGGCTGGAAAAAAGAGCTCTCTGTTGAATTCTCCTGTATTTTTATTTAAATGTTAAATTTAAGTTAAATGTAACTTAAATGTTTGTTGTATATGTATGAGCTAAAAAAAAAAAAAAAAACAATCCAAAAAGCCTGGGTATATTTTTCCATAGGACTGCCTTCAGTTTGATCAGATGTCTTGTTTCAAATGCAAATAGTCATAAAATATCTGAATATATTTATATTTGACAAATTGGTGTATTTTAACATTTACTAATGTGCTATGGAATATGTACTCGTTTTTTTTTTTTTTTTTTTTTCCCCCAGACAAAAACTTTGTGCTATTTTATACCCACTGATAATGTTTCACATGAATCCCTCTTACAGCTTTCCATAACCTTACACCTTTTTGTTTTATTAGGTCAGTAGGTAAAATATTTTAAATAATGCCTTAAACTATTTTTAAATAAACAGAAGACCAGACTGTTTTACAGCTTTAATTACATTTAGGTTTATTTAATCGCTTTATTCTACAGTGTTACAAAACAATTTTTTTTTTCTAGACCTATTCAGAATGTAATTAAATCTGTTTAATCAGAACCTTTTTGATAAATGTTGATTACCATTATCTGATCATGGCTTGCTCTGTTTCCTTAAGCTGCTCTAAAAGATTTGTTTATGAAAACATAAGCTGTTTCTTGGTCATTCTTTTGAGGAATAAATGTGCTTGCTGTGACGTGGTAATGTCATTACTTCCCTCTGAATTTACACCCTGTATTCTTTCTTTGAAACTTTTTTTTTTCAGGAGCTGTAAACTGCAGATCAGGAATATCCCACCACACATGCAATGGGAGGTGAGTATGTTTTGTAATTTGGAAGTATAATGAAAGTTGGAAATATGATTAACATTGATCAAAAAACAGATAAATTTGCTCAGTGGATTTCATCATAAAACTGCCTGGGTGTGACCTAGTCTTCACATGCTGTCACTTGATGGACTTCCCTCTGTCAAAGACTCTCGGCTCGCTACACCGTTTAGATTATTGAAAGGTTTACCCAAGATTAGGACTGGCCATTTTGCATTAAAAGGGGTTAAATTCTGGTACATGGTAGGGCTGCACCATTATGGTCAATAATTATCACGATTATTCATTGTTTTTAGGGACATGGTTTTTATTGCACTTTCACATTTAAGTAAACTGCTTTCACCTCCATGTTGATGTACAAATTTTTGCATCAAATTAGACTGATCCTTAAAGTGCATCATCTTGTAGGAGCAAAAATATAAATAAAAACTGTACCCAAAATATAGGCTAAGTAAAAATAAATATTCCATCAACCAAATGAAAATATACAATCCAATACAACAATATGCAACTAAATGAAAACAATTCGGGCGTATGCAGAAAAGGAAACAGGAGGAGAGATGAAGCCAAATCACCCAATAGAGTGGCACAGGGATGATGTCATTTTGTACCAGAACCCGGACGTTAGCATCACACTGGTTCCCTCGACAAAAACCCAATACGGTTTTCCCATAGGCTTTTGGATTATTGCAAAAAAAAAAAGCTCTGTGATCGACAAAAGTTTACAATACTAACACGTTTTGTCCAAGATAATTTTCACAAATGAACACAACTTTTATGAATTTTGGAGCCTAAATACAATCGGCAGAAATAAAAAGCTAACTGTATGCTATAAACAAACTACACCACAGTCGCTCAACTTCAGCGTCACCATCACAGAGCTTCTGAGAACTTTTCCAAACTTGATTTAAAACATTTTCCATAATACGGATTTGCTGTGTATGAATCTTCATTTTCTTCACTTCACTTTTTTTTGGAATTGCGCACAGCATACCTGAGCCAGTTTATTTGCAAAGACTTTTCCTATTCGGCATGATGACGTTAAATTGTCCCCGACAGCGTCTGTAGCCTCACTTAGCTACTTGTTAGTGTCGTGATTTGCCCTCTGAAACTTGAAGCGAAGCTGGCAGCGAGAGCGCTAAAATGCTAACTTGTTTCCAGGTTTTGGCATTACAAAATTGTCATCCCTGAGCCGCTCTATGGTGACTGGCTGTATGTTTAGGAAGCACTTGATTTGATCTGCAGCGGAGTTTTCTATGAACAGAAGACAAACTTTAAACGTCAGTATCGCAGTAGATCATATTCATGTAATCATGGGCAGTCAAAATCGTAATCGAGCTCAATATTCGATTAACTGTGCAGCCCTAGTACATGGTCATTGGATGTTAATCACCTGCATTACTTAATTTCTTAATTTCACTACAATTTAGGGTTGGTGCAATATAGACAATCATATGAATACATTACGATAAATCATTTCAAGATATTAATGTATTGTGTTCTCTTAAATTGATGGGGGGGAAAAATTATCAATACAAAATAACCGCATGTATTCCTTGCAAATGACTGTTTTCTGGTCAGCGTTTATTATACCCAAATCACATCCAAACAACAAAACCTCCCTTTTTAGGCACAAGTTCCTCATCTTTTAGTTGGACTAATGCCTGTTCTGTGTTGGGGTGTCTTGCTCGGTCACATTCTTCAATTCTTGTTTTGTTACAGCAAACCACTCGTAGCTCCTAGCGCCGACAATAGTGACTTAAATCGGCTGCCAAAAAGTACCTTTTGCAATAGGCAATATAAGAAAATGTTTATTGATAGATACTGTATTGCTATATCACACAGCCCTACTGTGATTTGTACTGGATCTGTAATATTGCATAACACATCCATAACAGAAGCCACTTCCATTCAGAAATGTTGACTGTTGCATCTACAGTTTTCAATTTCTGCAGTTTAGATTAAAGCATTTGTTAAAACCGAGAACCAAAAGGACGCTATATGTTGATACCTGTGGCATGTGTTTACTTCTGTGTACCAAGTAGTGCATAATTCTTATTGAGAAATTCATTATGGTCTGCTTTGAAAATATTTAGGCATTTCAAAATACTTGTAACCAGCAGCTTTTATTGTAGCCAAGTGACCACACTGGCTAATTAGTGCACTGTAATATTACAAAGAGTTTTTGTTGTAGACTTAGTAAGGCTAAGGTTTTATGTAGTGCATTCAGTTTATATATATATATATATATATATGAAGCTACAGTTTTATGTATTTGGTGTCCAAGCCTTGTTTGTAAAAACTATTTGTGACTCTGGAACTCCTGTGATGGCTGACAGTAGTGAAATTCTGGATAAAATTATGACATGGTGCTGTATTTAATCTTATTCAGGCTTACATTAAAATATAGCCAATTTTGAGCTGCAGCATTGGTAGCACTGTTTCCCAATTCTGCTGTGATACACCACTCACAGCACACCTATCTCAACGCTTACGCTAATTAAATAGATGTGCCAGGTGGGATGTTTGGCCAATTTATTTTGCAAAATTATTTACACTGTTCCTTTTTACAATGGAAAGGAGGTAAAAAGGTGAAGGAGTAATCAATTTCTTTTTGTGTGACTACTGATAAATTGTGATTTTTATATTCACTCGTTTAACAAAGCACTCAGCTGCATAAACGTATCCAACCCACAGAGCCTAACCCTTATAGGACCACAGGCTCAGCGTGCTGGCATTTTCTTACTCTATCTTCAGTTTCAGTTCATGAATGTAGTAATACTAACCCACACGATGCATTGTTTATCAAACCAGCTTGCATTTTCCTATTTGTTTTGTGATTCCAGGTCTTAAAAGACAAGCATTATTCCCAAAATTCTTATTCTCAATATCCAGATTGTTTCCTGACAAGATTTTAACCATGTGCAAACACACTTGTAGTCAAATGCATATCCAGTTGGCCAGACTGAATTCTGATTGCTCAGTTGAGTGTTAATATGCAAATCAGCTAATTAAGTTTGAACACAAGTGTTGGTCATCTTTTAGGTGCTTTTTATTTATTTATTTAAGGTGGTTGCATCCAAAATCTTAGTTTTTGTGATATTTTTAATATCACAGTTTAATATCTCCAAATTCTGCATTTAGAGAGCATGTTCAGCACCTTTTTTTTTTGGGGGGGGGGGGGGGGGTCAGTTGTGAAATGTGGCATTTAGAAACCTGCATTTGCACTTATTACATGTAGCTAAAATGCATCTCAGACCTCTTGAAGTGGTGAGAGCATTTAAATCTGTCTTAAATGCATCTTGTGTGCATTTACAATTTTTACAATATTTGTATAATTTCAATCAAATATAATCCTGATACTCAGGATATTCTGAGTGTTTATGAAGTGTGTAAATAGTGTAGATTCATCAAAACGCGGGGGGGAGGTTAATTTACATTGCTGCAAGTGATTTGTCAGAGTACTGTAAACTTGGTATCCCATTTTCCTCCAAAGGCAGCCACGTTTCTGTGTGAAGTATTATTACTTATGTCCAGTAAATGCAGGACTTCATTTGATCACCAGCAGAAATCACTAGAGATGAGTAATACACACCTAACTGTCTTGAGAGATTTGTGTGTTTACTGAATATCTAAAAGATTTCCTGTTTGCAAATGAAGCAATCTAAATATTTGCTTAGTCTCTTTGTATTTTGTATCAGTTGTGTTCAAGTAAATGTCGTATGAATTCTTATAAATTTATTTCTACATTTTGGTGTTTTCAGCATATAAGCACTGGGGGGGAGGGATTCATAAATGGATCAAAAGGTTTTTGCTGTCCTGTAAAACATTAGTGTTACTGGAGAGTTGTAGCTCTAGAAATATTTTATATGCTTAATATTTTTATAATAAGCTGACCAATAACTACCTGGTCCGGTAGTATTACAAATAGCTCAGCTTTGAAGAGGAAAAGCACCAGGTATTCATTCCATCAATATGTTGTGTGATGTAAATGTTGAACAACCCTTCTTTTTTTTTTTTTTCTTTTTTCTTTTTTTTCTTTCTCCTCTATAAATATTTTAGATATCTAAAATGATTTGATTCCTCCACTAGTCCCTTTGGCTGCTGGTGCATCACTTAACATGGTGGATTTATGCTGAATTTGAATTGCCTCAGAAGTGGGAAATCTGAGCTTGGTATGAATTAAATGAATTTAACCTCCATTCAAGCTATATATTGGGGGGAGTTCATGGACACTTCCATGTTTTGTCTTTTTGTTAACAAGAAGCTAGCTAGCTAACTGTGAACTGTATGTGTTGTAGATTAAACAAGTGAATATAGCTGTATGCTGATTGACCAAAAGCAAATACTTGTGTTTACAGTATACCTCATTTAAAGGTAAGAAGTGCTACTTTGTTTACTGTTCATGCTTTGAGCAGCCATGTTGTCTTGGCCAAGGTTGAATTATGAAGCATATACCTGAGTAATATAGAGACCTAACTTCAAACTTTTTTCAGTGCTATGGAATTTAGAAAAAAGTGATTGAATTGTGTTAATTGGGTGTTTTTATATGAACAGAAATGGATAAAATGTTTGCAAAATTTTTCCTCTAGTGGTCATTAATGGTTGAAGTTAAACATGATCTAGCTGATTGTTTTTATTTACAGGGTATGGTAAGTAGGATTTGCAAAATAAATTGGATGTGCTAAATAAACATAGATCCAGATGTCTTTGTGCATATGCCACTAGGACCAGGACTAGTTACTGTTAGTTGGAGTCTTGAGATTTTTGATCCTTTGTTGCTTAGTGTCTGTGAGATGGTTTCAGGGTCGTGATTTGGGTCTATATGTTGACATGAGTCCTTTTCAAATGGGTTGTTATGGTGGGGCATATCAAGTCTTTGTTTATTCCCATTACAAATACATTCAACCAGAGCTGCAACAGCTAATCGATAGTAATCGATTATGAAAATCGTTGTCAACGAATCTCGTTATTGATTAGTTGGTCTGCGCATGGTACTGAGTACATTTACTCACTACGTTACTTCTGTTCCGAAAACATGCTTCGGAGTGTAAACACCAAAGTTGCTTCCCAAATGACGTACGGTACACGCACTATGCACTGTGTACTCTACCGTCTAGTGTGAATTTTATAAAGGCCATCTCTCATATCACTAGCGTTTTGGTTTTTTTTTACTAACCGGAAATATAAGCCGCTTCCTACTTGATGGTACATGACGTCATACGCATGTAATGCGCTTCCGCTAGCTTTAGCTTAATACCCAGAGTCACAGACAATGACTTTCTTCTGTTTACTGTTTATCAGCATTACCTTTTATTCCCAACATGACCTCAGTCACCATCGGAGGCGAAATCGTCAAATGACTGAGGAAGAAAGTCCTCTAAGGCAGGGGGACATTTTATCTTAAACACAGCGGAGATCAAACAGTGATTCACAAGCACAAACTTATGTTTATATCCAACATGCTCCACTATGTGCAAGGGGTTGGGGAAACGTGCAAATTGCTTAAAAGGTTTAGATTAATTTAAGTTTGTCATATGTTGTGTTTGTGTGCTTGCAGTGTAACTTCTGTAGTTTATTTTATAACTGAAGTGATCTATTAATAACAAGGCCACGTTGCTCCTCATGTGCGGTGTAGACGTAGTGATTAGAGTGGGAGCATGAGCAAGATCTGTAATATCTAAAACACTATGATCAAAAGTAAACACAAGAAAAGTAATATTCCTAAAGGCAGCGAGTAACAGAAACCACAAGGTGTGGTGAAAGTGAGTGGGGGTTCCCCCCCCCCCCCATTAATTTAGGATTATAGTTTAATTCAGTGCTTTTTGTGCATCCATAAAATAATGCATAAATATTATTTTATATATAGTATAACTAAAACCAATAAATTTTATATATTAATATAATATTAATGTATGAATTAATACATTCTGGTGTGTGTATTTGGATCTTTTCTGTTTTGGACAAACAGTTGTGTAAAGTTTTAGTCTGAAGTTTACATTTAACACTCAGATTGTGAATTTTATTTTAAGTAACCAAAAAAAGGGTACTGAAAGTATTCGGCCAAATAATCGATAATGAAAATAATTTAGTTGCAGCCCTGCATTCAATCGATCAGTCATGGTTGTTGAAGGGAGTTAAGGAATTGAAGCAAAACAGCTGACTTCTCATGCCATAATAGCAAAACGTGTGCCTGGATCAGAAAAATGAACATGGTGAGAGAGCTGCTCTTTGACCATCAGAAGCCAGTAGCATCTGTGAAGATGGTCAAGACTGAGCACATTGCCAACATGGTCTTGGGCCTAAACTGTGAGATAGAAAATACAGACTTTATAAAATTGCTTTTGGTATTTTTGTGTGTATAATTTGGGCCAAACTGTCCTTTTTATATTAGCATGTATGTTGAACTAAACAACCTCTATTCCCTTGTAAATTAACTTGTGAATATACAGGTCTATTTATTTTAAACCAGAGTTATGACACATTGATTTTATTTTATTTTGCAACCATATTGTAACTTAAACTATTGATTTTCAAGCCAAGACCTTCAGAACGACGCATTTGTTTCATAGCTTTTTTTTTTTTTTTTTGATCTGCTTATCTGTTTAGTGAAATTCTTGAAGAGAGCAAATATTTAACTCGATGCAGTTTTAATTCTAAATTGGTCAAGTTTGAAAGAAATAATGCGGTTATTGAATAAACTACAAATTAATTTTACATGTAGGAATAAGTTCATGGCCACGCTGAGAGAATTTTAACCAGCAATGTGGTTATTCACTTTTTTTACAGCACGGGCTTGTGCTTTAGGATTTTGTCTGGAGTATGAGCTCTTGTTGAGGGCTTGTGCCATCTGTGGGTATCCGTATGTGGGATATACTGCAGCGTAGCAGAGAGGCCCCCTTTTCACTTCCAGTGTTTAGGCAAGATCAGTCTGGCTTGGATTATAACCCACTGCCCCTGTGCACTCGGAAGTCTCTGCTCTCCATGTGTGCACTACCCCACCCCCTATACACACAGCACCAACCAACCATTGGCATGCTTAAATAATTGACTGACTGCTCATGCAGCCAATGGTTGGAGCTTCTCAGTAGCAAGAGATTTCCATAGTAAGGTTGGTGTCAGCCAGTAAGAGGATGTGAAGAGGAGACCGGAAGTGGTTGTGTATTGGTAGATGTATAGAGGGGTGTGTGCTTCTATGCCTGGAGGCACCGCTCCTCCTGCTCATTCTTTCACATAAAACTGCATGCTATTTTAGACTATACCAAGTAGCATACCAATGCAGCACACCTCTATATAAAGTATGTCATTGCTAAGAAATATTCATTGTAAAAGTTGCTCAGTGTTGTGTAAGTGACTGTCAATTTGAGTGTGAAATGTGCACCTAAAATCAGTGAGCGCTACAGACAAACCTCCAGTCATTACAGCAACTAATTGCACTCGATGATTCAAACAAATTGGGTGCTTAAGATGTGGCCAGCTCTTCCTTATTAAATGTGGGCTCAATAATTTGATGTGCTTAATACTATAGGCCAATTTGTCACTCACTTCCTTCTGACGTTGTCTAATGCTGTTACACTCATGCATTGTTTTTTCTTGTTTCCTTGTGCAGGTGTTGGATGGATTATTAGCTCAGTATGGCACAGTGGATAGTTGTGAACAAGGTATTTCTTGTCTGTTTTTAAACCTAGTTTTACCCTTTTAGAACTTGCTTTCAAGCTAACGCCTCTATTACAGAGGCTTAGCTGTATAGTATTCTTTGACCCAGACCTATTTGTACTATCAGGATGTGTTTTGAGCACTTCTGTTATTCGCTCTGGATATGGCTATCTGCTAAATGATTTAAAGTAAATGTTTTTCTGTCCATAGTCAACACGGACACGGAGACAGCTGTAGTAAATGTGCGTTATGCAGTTAAGGAGCAGGCCAGACAGTGAGTACTCCCCTTTCTGTGTTTAGCTAGAGCACTCCATGTGTACAATGTGTGAAACTTGTAGCTGCTTCATTTTCCTGCTGCCATCTAATGCCAGATCAGAGTCATTGCAGGACTCTTGGTATTCACTGCTAAGGGTCTTGTTTCTGTAATATTTTAACCATATATTTACTCACCACTCTTGCCTAGGTTACTGATTTTGTTTATACCATGTTTGTTCCATTTATGCTGTTATTGCATAGCTTTTTATGTTTAAACTTGCTTTAAAATCCTCATAACAAGAGGACGTAAGAGCTTCATTTTTTTTTTTCTCCCCAGTTGGCACAATCTTTAATTGCATGTTCCATTTTTAATACAATCTCAAATTGATATTGAGGTGTGCCAATAGCAGATGCTGATCTTCCCAGTGACCAAGGCAACTACAAACTTGGAGCAGTTAAATGTCAGAAAGCATGATGGTGCTATGCATTTAAGGAAAGTTATGTTCAGCACAATGTCCTGTCCACCCACACACTCAATTCTTTCTTCCATCTTTAGAGCAGTTGAGAAACTGAATGGTTTCATGATGGAAAGCTATGCACTGAAGGTGTGCTACATACCAGATGAAAATGTACTCTCCGATTCCCCGGCAGTGGGCAGCAGGAGAGGAGGGGCCCCACGTGGTGCACCACGCCAGCCCTCACCCTCTTTGGGTACTCGCCCTAAGCTGCAGTCTGACATTCCACTGCGCATGCTTGTGCCCACCCAGTTTGTGGGTGCCATCATTGGCAAAGAGGGTGCTACCATTCGCAATATTACCAAACAGACACACTCAAAGTAAGTATGACATTGGGTTTGTGTTTTTATATATTTGTGCACGCACAGGTGTTCCAAGTAGATTTGTGTAGTTCATTGTCTATTTCAAGAGCCACTAGTGATGCTGTTGGTTCATGTAGGATGCTTTATTTATATATATATATATATGTGTGTGTGTGTGTATATTTGATTTGCTCATATCTGCAGACATGAGTATTAAGTAATGAATAAAAGTAATAAGTTTTAGGACTAGAACATAAATCCCACTTTTTGACAATGTCTGAATGTTGTGATTTTCCCCTCCCTATACAACCATGCAGAATTGACATCCATCGTAAGGAAAATGCAGGAGCAGCAGAGAAACCGATAACAGTCCATTCAACTCCAGAGGGCTGTAGCTCTGCCTGCAGGAGCATTATGGAGATCATGCAGAAGGAGGCCCTAGACACAAAAATGTTGGTTGCTTTTATATACTCCCACCCACAGACACTAGCTGAGAAGCTGACTAGCTTTATTTGATCAGTTGCCCTCTTGCAGATCTTTATGCATAATCTTTATGCATTTCCTCTCATCATGCATTTGCTGTCCCTCCATCTGCCTTGTTTGTATTTCATGTACAGCACTGAAGAGATTCCTCTGAAGATTTTGGCTCATAATAACTTTGTGGGGCGACTGATTGGAAAAGAGGGTCGCAATTTGAAAAAAATTGAACAAGACACGGGGACCAAAATCACCATCTCACCGTGAGTGGATTTGTAAATAGTGCTGGTGTTTTTCATGATGTAATTGACTGCCAAGCTGAGTATACATGATGCTGAATATCCATAAATAACAAGTAAACTTTCAAGCTCTTCTCCAGTCTCCAGGACCTGACTCTGTATAACCCAGAGCGAACAATCACAGTAAAGGGCTCAACAGAGGCATGTGCCAGAGCTGAAGAGGAGGTCATGAAGAAAATCAGAGAGGCCTATGAGAATGATGTGGCTTCCATGAATGTATGTTGGCAGCACCGTCTCTACTTGTCGAGCAGAAAACAAAAAAACAGCACTTTAAGATGTGTTTTTGAAACTGTCACTTTAAAAGGTTGTGCTAAATGATTAAGATGTTTATCACTTGTTTATTTGTCTTTTTGCATGTGTCTGCAGCTCCAGTCTAATCTGATTCCTGGTTTGAATTTGAATGCTCTGGGTCTTTTCCCGGGTGGGACAGCAGGAGCAGTATCCCCCTCTTTGGTGCCAGGACCCTTTTCTGGAGCACAAGCTGGATACCCATCCTTTGGGGTAAGTGTGAGTGGATCAGTACATTTAAGTCTGATGAGCCTTGCATGCTATTACTTTGTTTTAGTCCACCCTTCTACTTCGATGAAGGAGCATATCCTAACAGTAGTAATGCCAATTTTCTAGTTCAACCAATTGGCATGTTACATTAATCTTGGTGAGCCTCACAAAAGGTGTGGAAATTGAAGTATGAAGCCATACTCTCAATACTCCAGAGACCATGGAGTATTTGTGCTCATTTGTGATGGAGTGTTGTGGGATGATTGTGTTAATGTTTGCAGCAAGAATGCACAGGCTGGCAAGTGTGCCTGTGTTAATGCGTGTTTCTCCTGTAGTGCAGCGTGTTTCCGAGCGAGGTGCCGTTTTGGTCCTCCAGTGATAGCCCATCCCTCTCTGTAAGTCCCCCAAACCACAATGCATTGCACGGCTGCTGGCCGCTCTCTACCTGATTAGCTGAAGGGTGCAGTTATTGGCCTTGGCTTCCTTTTATTTCTGCGGCCTATGAACTGGCATAACTTCCCCAAGTAACAACGTTGCATAAAATACAGCATGTTAAATTGTATGCTTTTCAATTGCTGTATTTGTTTATTTGACCTGTATGTGAATAAAATTGGACCAGGTGATGGTTTAACGTGGGCTACCTGCACCATCAGCATACCTTGAACTGGTGACCTGTGTGTGGGGTTTATCTTGGGCAGATACTGGAGACTTGATTGCTTGATAAGGCGCTTATTAACATACTCCTTATAGCAGTTTATGTATTTGAATATGAAAGTTTGGCTGCAAGTAAAACGTATGCAACCAGTCTTGTGACTTTGCTTTGCCTGGCATTATAGCTACAGCTGTGAATCAACGTTTTCAAGCAATTTGCATTATATTGTTCTAGCTGGAAAGTGGACTAGAACAAGTAAACATTTCGCAGGTTGTCAAAAATGTGCAGACACAATTGGCTGTTTTGTCTGTGAGAGTTGCCAAGAATGATCCTTGTTCACAGGCAAGCTTCTGCTTGTGCCAGAATTTGTGCAATTAATTTCAAACCTCACTTTATTTGTGTGTGTGTGTGTGTGTGTTTAAAAAAATAAATAAATAAATAAATAAATAAAATAAAATTATTTATTTATAAAGAGGAGGGAACGATTACTTAAAATAAGAACATTTGATTTGAAAAGTCAGGATAACGTATCCTGTGCTCCTCAGTCACGCCTGACATTCTGCACCATGTTTACCTTACACAGCTGAGGTCCGTAAGTATTTGGACAGTGACAATTTTCATAAATTTTTCACTCTACACCACCGGATTTGAAATGAAGCCGTCAACATGTGATTGAAGTGTAGACTTGCAACTTTAATTCAATGGGTTTAACAAAATCATTTAGGAATTCCAGCCATGTATTACATAGTCCCTACATAGTCCCATTTTCACAGGCTCAGAAGGAATTGGACAATTGACTGAGCAGTTTTATGGCTAGGTGTGGCCCGTTTCCTTGTTCAGTTTGTTTATTTGCCACTTATGGACCCGATTGTAGGTGGTGAGGTCTTATCTTTTACATATGGAAGTATGTACAGTCACTTTCTTTGTCAGCAGCAGCCAGAGTCAGAGACTGTGCATCTCTTTATCCCTGCACTGGCAGTGGGCGCCATCATTGGGAAGCAGGGCCAGCATATAAAGCAGCTCAGCCGTTTTGCTGGTGCGTCAATAAAAGTAGGTGACGGATTAAAATTAATGTTTACGTGTAGTGGATGTATGTATGTATGTATGTATGTATTTATTTATTTATTTATTTATTTATTTTAAGCACTTTCTAAATTCCCCTGTGTAGATTGCTCCAGCTGATGGGATGGAT
>JANDJT010000021.1:13808761-13827570 GCA_024331685.1 Stegophilus panzeri | reverse complement strand
GAATTTTGAGGAAAATAATGAATTTAATCCATTTTGGAATAAGGCTGTAACATAATAAAATGTGGAAAAAGTGAAGCGCTGTGAATACTTTCCGGATGCACTGTATATCTTGATGATGTTTTTTTAAAATATACTCTACAATCTTACTAATGATCTTCTAGTTGAATGAAGAAATCCCCACAGCCACGACCTAGTGGACAGCCTTCCTAGAAGAGTGGAGCTTAGTATAAGAGGAAGGGGGGGTCTGAGTGTCCACATACTTTTGACCATAGTGTATATACACTGCCCTGTGAAACTGGCAAATGAGGAGACATTGCAGTTATTTATAAGGATACATCTGCATGTGAATTTAACTTATTGTATTTATATCAGCAGCTTCAGAGGCAAATCCACCGTCACGGTAAGAGTTGACTCTTCTCTGGCCGATGAGCTGAAAATTTTCTATGTGCGCTTTGAGGCTAACCATGCTAGCACTAACCTACCAACTAGCACTAAAGAAAGAAGCAGCTCTGTTAGCGATTAGAGCGTGATCACAGTCTCAGAGGATGAGATTCGGAGGGCTCTGGAGCATGTGAAAATCAGGACAGCGGCTGGACTTGATGGCACTTGATGGTACTGAGATCCTGTGCTGATCAGCTAGCTGGTTTGTTCACTTCCATCTTTAATGAGTCCCTAGCTAAGTGTGTGGTCCCCACCTGCTTTAAAAAAACCTGTTGTCATTCCTGTACCAAAGAATAATAAGCTCTCTTGCCTAAATGACTATTGTCCTGTAGTCTTAACATTGCTTGTCATGAAGGTTTTTGAGAGGCTTATCAAAAACTCCATTTGCTCCATGAACCCTGACATCATTGACCCACTCCAGTTCACCTACCGCCCCAATAGGTCTACTGAGGATGCAGCCTACTGAGAATGTGAGGCTGCTGTTTATAGGCTATAGCTCAGCCTTCAACACCATAATCCCACACAGGCTAGCCTCCAAGCTCAGGGACCTTGGCCTTAATGCTCCCCTCTGTGACTGGGTCCTGGACTTCCTCAAAGGTAGACCCCAGGTAGTGAAAGTGGGCCAGTTGACCTCCAACATCATCACCCTGAGCACTGGAGCATACAAGGTTGTGTCCTGAGCCCACTGCTCTACTCTGTCTACACACATGACTGTGTGTCCTCTCACAGCTGTACCTCTATTGTCAAGTTTGCTGATGACACTGTGGTTATGGGCCTCTCCATATATCTCCAACAACGACAAGGCCGCCTACCCTGATGAAGTGGAGAAACTAGCTTGGTGGCTGGCTAACAGTCTCTCTCGGAATGTCAGTAAAACCAAGGAGTTGGTTGTGGACCTCAGGAAGAGGCAACAGTGGAACTATACCCCACTCGAGATCCAAGGGACCCCCGTTGAGAGAGTGAGCAGCTTCAGGTACCTTGGAGTACACATCTCTGACGACCTGACCTGGACTCATCACATTGAAGATCAGGTGAACAAAGCCAGACAATGGTTGTACCTTCTGAGACTGCTGAGGAAATTCAGGGTCTCCTCAGCGATCCTGAAAACTTTCTATACTGGGACCATAGAACGTTTACTAACAGTGCATCTCAGCATGCTCAGCATGATATGGAAACTGCTCAATCCAGGACCACAAAGCCCTGCAGAGAGTGGTGTGCTTAGTGAACGCATCTCCGGGTTTGCTGTCCCCTCTCTGCACGACATCTACATCAGGCGATGCAGTACAAGAGCTACTAAAATCATCAGGCACTCCACCCACCCTGGTAACTGTCTGTTTAGCTTGCTGCAATCAGGCAAGCGCTTCCGTAGTCTGATGGCAAAAACTGAGAGGCTCAGGAGAAGCTTCTTCCCTCAGGCCATCAGACTCCTCAACACGCACATGTCCTCCATACAGATCCCTTAGGACTCCATAAGGATTCTATACTCACTCTGCACTCCACTGACACACTGAATGACACACAATGTTTATGAAAATTGTACCCAGAGGTAGTATAGAGAAATATATATAGAGAAAAGAGCAGTGGGCCTAAAACAGATCCTTGTCAAACACCAAGCGTTACTTTAGTATGTGTAAAGAAGTCACCATTTACATCTACAAACTGATAATGTTCAGTCAAATAAGACTTGATCCAGAATAGGGCTGTTCCCTGAACTCCAACAACATTTTTTAGGAGAATATTATGATCAGTGGTATAAAAAGCTGCACTAAGGTCAAGCAACACAAGCAAGGAGACACAACCCTGATCAGAGACTAGTAGTAGGTCATTTACCACTTTGACCAGCGCTGTCTCAGTACACTGTGATGAGGCCTAAATCCTGACTGATAGATTTCATTAATGTTATTCCTATGCAGTTATAATCCTAACTAATGTGCTATAACCTTTTATAGGCTCTTGGGAATAAAGGGGAGGGCAGGTTTTTTTAATCAGGGGTTTGAGAACTGCTAGTTTAAAGGATTTAGGTACATAGCCAGTGCTACGGGAAATGTGTCAGTGCCATGATAGAGAAAGGCCAATGGGGGAATTTCACCAGGACAACAGGGTTATACCCCTACTCTTTTACCATAAGTGTCCTGGGATTTTTAATGACCACAGAGAGTCAGGACCTGGGTTTAACATCTCATCCAATAAACAGTGCTGTTTTTACAGGGGGTCAGTAGGACCACAGGGTGAGCACTCCCTGCTGGCCTCACTAATACCACTTTGTTTTCCTCAGGACATCTCCCATCCAGGTACTGGCCAGACTCAATGCTGTTTAGCTTTAGTGGGACACTAGGGGAAGAACTGCAGGGAGATATGGCTCTGACATAGTGTAGTGTACAGGCCGCCCAGAGCACTGCTATCAGGTTGGCTCACTAGCTGGCTAGAAAGTTTTCAATCAATCGGTAGCCAGTTCTTGTAGCGCCATTCGCATAATTGTCCAACAGTCTCTGTCATTGGTGTGCTGGAATTTTTGACCACCCTTGCATGAAGCTGAGGGTCCCGTGGGATCAATGGCTGCTTGTAGTGCTGCTAGTTCTTCAGGGTTCAATAGGTTGTCAGCTGTGGGAACAATGACAATGACATGTTGTGGGTCAGTGGGTAGACCACAATTCTCCCAGTCAAGCTCCTGAAGGTACAGTTCCTAAACAGAAGCAGAAAATTTAAAAATGGATTAATCATTTATTGTGCATCAAATCACACATGCTTCCAAAAAACTGTAAAACCAGTGACAGTGACCTTCTGAGTTTCTGGTTTATAGTTGAGTTGACAAAAGACGTTCAATGCAGTGAAATGTTTTCATATTTCCATTCTGTCATCAAGTTATTTAAGATTTGTGTAGTAACTTGTAGAAAGCTTGGAATTATGCAAGTGTGCAATTAAATAGAATCTGAAAGCTTTAAATATAAAGTAAGCACAGCAAATTCAACTCAGAGCACAGCTGTCTCCCACAGCAGAGAGAATTCTAGCACAAACCCGCACTGGGGGAAAAAAAAAACCCATAATGAACTTTACGCATGCTCAGATTGTGTATAATTTAAGAAGGCACTACACACAAGAGAGTGTTAAGATTACTACAGTTAATTAAAACGCAGCCTTGCTCTAGTTAGTAGTAACACTAGATTCCCCTATAGGCTCCAGCCTAATGATGGGGTAATGTGGCTGGCTGTCTGGATGTGGAATTAACATTTTTTGAGGAAAAAAAACTAAACAAAACCGGAAGGGGTTTAATTATTGCTTAACTGAGAAAGAAACTCACCTGTTCGTCGCTCATTTCGACGGCTGTATACCTGGTGTAATGTTATGTAGCATTGTTGTAACGCTTCTCCCGAGAGACTATTGTAAATTGGCCGACAGCGCCATCTGTTGGTTTGAAAGAAGAAGTTGCTCGGCTGCATATGTGAGAAAGTCAAGCCGGGGGGAAAACAGGTCACGTTTCTCACAAATATGACAGAGATATACAGTGGATTCTTTTATTCGCTCAAAGATCTGTAAAATGGATTGTATTTATTTGTGAAATATGATTTAGGCTAATATTTTCCATTTATTTGTTTACACCTCTTACACCGTTTTCTCTCAAATTGCCGTTTGTATTTACAAATCGCTTTCGGTTTGTTTGAGAGTCGAGTTTTCCTTTGCAAAGCAGATTGTGTTTGTTTGTTAAATGGTACATTTATTTGTTTAATTTCGGCACAAATTTTTATCTCCATAGGGAGTTTCGCTTGTTTCCGACGTTTATTAACCACAATAAGCCCGTGACAGTCCTGTTGTATGCGCAATTCTTTTGCAGACTTGGTTATCTAAATCATGTTCATGAACTCGAGTTACCGGTAACTACTTCCGGTTCACGTCTGCGTTTACTAAGAGCATGACAGAGGTTAAATAGCTATGTTTTAACACAGTCAGTGACGAGTAGAAATGTACTGAATTACGTTGTGAATAGATGTTTTCGGGTTTGGTATTATTATTTTTTTTTTTTTTAGCTTACCCGGGGATTTTTTTAGATAGTGAAACGTGAGAGATTTAGAGCGCAAATGAGATCACCCAGTGCAGCCACTACACATGATCAGGCTGCAGAGAACCTGCTGGTCTGCTACATTAGTTCCCATATATTTTAGTTACACAGTAACTTCCCAGTGCAAACTTCAAATCCAGCGCAATGAGTCTGCGGTGTTTTATAATTACTGCTCGGTGTTTTGTTGGGGCTGCGCGGTCACTACAAGCCCCATCTAACCTGTTCTGTTCATCGAGGTTAGTTCCCAATGTCTAAGATGTTTGCAGGAAAAAAAACCCAAACAAGACTTGATAATCATGTTGTTGTACAGTCATTTGCGGTACATGCGTATGCGCCTTCTGTTTTACTGAGTATTGTTTTAAATACAATGAACTTGAGGTGTACAGAACCTGAACAATGGCATCGTGTCCTTTTTTTTTTTTTTGCCCAGAAACATATCACGACAAGCTGATCACCTTGAAAGGACAGCTAGTGTTTACAGACAAAAGGTGAGTCCTCATGTAATAAGACAGTAGATCAGGGAAGCAGAGGCAACATGCAGAACAGCATACTAGATGTTCAAACTGCATTTTGTTACCTGGCTCAGATCCTACAAGGTCCGTCATCCTGCTGTCAAAGTCCATCATGTCCCTGCTGTCAGCCTCCTGTATCTCATGTGACAGACATTTTATATAATTATCAATTTCTGAATTATCAAGCTGAAGTGCTGTTTGTTCCAGTCTGAGCAGTACAATAATGCAATAAAGCTGTGACTCTTAGCATCTGTCATGTTTGGATGATGATTATACAGTTGTTGTTTGTTAGATCAATGGTTGTGTGTGTGTGTGTGTGTGTGTGTGTGTGTTTGTGTTTGTAGGCCATGTTCTCAGCACGAGTTTGTGCCATTACAGATGAGTCAGACACAGTGAAGAGGCTGCAACTGGAGGTGCCGCATCCTGAATTTAGTTTCCGTGCTGGCCAGTGGTAAGGACTGTGTGATTATGAAATATCATGTTAATACTTTGGTCAGATCACACTTTCTTAGTATACTTCTGAGTACATACAGTAATGTGAAAACATAAGTACACCCCATGGAAATTTGTTTAAATTTATATTTCTCCTTCATATTTGATCATATTCGGACAAGCAAACATTTGATCCTCTTTGAAACAGTGCCTATAAAAAAAAAAAAGGTGATACACTATCAAATGACACATAAAATTGACATTGACAGATCAGTCACATGGAAAAAGTAAGTTCACACCTTCAAATCCATAAATTTAGAATCAGGTGTTCAAGATTGGGTACCAGTGATTAGAACCTGCTTAGGGAGTGCAGGTGGAACCTGTCTTATTTATACCCCTCTAATGGTGGCTGTGGATCAGGTGGTAGGGTTGGCGGTTCGATTCCCAGACCACATGACTCCACATGCTGAAGTGTCCTTGGGCAAGACACTGTAACCCAGGTTGCTCCCGATGGCAAGCTAGTGCCTTGCATGGCAGCTCTGTTACTATGTGTGAATGAGTGATTGAGACACAGTGTAAAGAGTTTTGTAGAACTGATAAGGTAAACTAGAAAATACGGAGCAGACTAACAACACAAGCACAAACACAATTGAGTGAACATCAACAATTCGTCGCCGCTAAATACTGTCTCCCATTGAGGACGTCATATTTGGGGTGGAAGCGGTACACAAAGCTGATGGAGAAACATCTAATGCAGGGCAGGAAGGCCTGGATTGGAGTGTGGAATGGCCCGACCTGCACAGACTTTGAAACTGTATCATTTCAAGCTACAAGCTACTTACAGTATAGTTTGAAGTAGTTGAGTTACAGTCAAGCTACCCTTTTAAAAAAGTAGTTAGCTACACTACAAGTTACTAAGAAATAGTAGCTAATTACATTAAGCTACTTAAATGGGAAACATTTTAGTATGTCATGATTGTGAATCAGCTTATAAATAACTATAATTGTGCATAAAGAAATTAAACACAATTTAAAGATAATTTAGAACAATTATGATTTTATAGTCTTGTTTTATTTATAGACCATCAAAAGACAGTAACGGCTGGTGATAAAATTTTTTTGAGAGGACGCAAACAAAGTGAAAATAATAGCTATTAATGCCGGCCTGAATGTAATTGTTAAATAGCCATTTAACAGGTGATGTAAAAATGTATCACCACTACTTAGCTAAAAATAGAAAATGCAACTGTTAAAGCATGCAATAAGATACGACAAATCAGTGAATTTGAATTTAATGTAAGTTTATTAATAAAGTATGCAAGGTAATCACTCGAAAAAAAAAAATCACTGTAATGTTGCCTAAACAATGGCCAGTAGCACTACTTGAAAATAAATTTTGCCCTTGCCTTTTAATGCCAATCCTGTAGCCTTCATCTAGCTGTTCAGCACTGCTAAGCTTCTCAATAAACTGTAGCCTCATAGCATTGTCAAGATGGCTGCGGCAACTTTTAGGACCTACAGACTCACTCATTTGGCCGAAATATTTGAACGAAATACAGTGTTGATTTTTTTTAACAAATGCTAACATGACTACCAGGCAAACAGTATGACTAAGTAATTTTATTTCATAATTATTTTGTAATATATATTTAACTTATCTTTAAAGGGGTCATATCATGATTTTTAAATAGTAATTATTTTGGTTATTGAGTGTAATGGAATAGGTTAACATGCTTTAACATTAAAAAAAAAAAGTCATATACTGTACATTATTGCAGTACCTCTATTCCCAGGCTGCCTGAAATGCTCAGATTTCTCCAAAGCCCCTCCGTCCGTACAGCCCAGAGTGCTCTGATTGGCCAGCTGTCCTGTTGTGTTGTGATTAGCCAAAAACCTCAAGCATGAGTCGGAAATGTAACACCCCTTGGATTAGTTTCAGCTTCTAATGCAATTCTAAGCTCCTAAACAACTTGTCGGTTTTACCGTATCAGAAAAAGGCAAATTTGGATAAATTTTTAATCCTTATCACATCTCCAGAACAGGGTAGGTTTTTGTTATATCCTGTCCTAAATCAGCACTGATTTCCCATTTGTTTGCCTGATCAATGACAGAACAAAAACTTTAACATATGCTTAAGAGGTATAAACTTGTAAAATCTTGAGGGGAAGACACTATAATCTGCTCCAGGAAAGAATCTACAATCTCTCACTGGTGCAATTACACCTGCCTCCTATCCCTCCTATGTGTATTATAAGTAAGGGCATACATATATAAGTTATAAAATGCTGAGATATTACATTTTCAACATTTAAGCTAAAAGTTTGTTGGTTGATGTGAGGTATAGTAAAGATGTAAATTGGAGTCAGATCATTCAGTTAGCTATTATTATAATATTTATGTAATAGATTGACACATGCTTGCTGCTTTTCCCATCACTGATTTTAGGATAGCAGAGGAGTAAGTCCTACAATTTGGACATGGTTCTACAACAGTCTGCTCTCTATTAAACATTTTCAGCTGTGAGCCAAATATGATGGTCTAACTTTAATGGTTGTGTATTCATGTTGACTGACTGTGTGTTATGTTCAGGGTGGACTTTTTCATCCCGGGTATGGAGAAAGTGGGTGGCTTTTCCGTGTGCTCCAGCCCAGGCCTTCTGCACCGAGAACGAGTTATAGAGCTGGCAGTGAAATACACACAGCACCCACCTGCACACTGGATACACACTAAGGTGAGTGTATGGTGGGCACAAGTAGACACAATTGTGGATTTCCTTTTCTTATAATTTCTTTAAAAGAATCGTTCATTTTTTTTATTACATTAAATATTAGAAATGAGTTTCAGCTTGATGATCAACATGGCAAGAAGTAGTAATAATAATTTGCCTAATATCTGAAGGTAATGCTCAGATAAAATGAATACTTTGATAGCTGTAGAGCTCCATGGTGACAAAAGACAGGTAGACACACACATGAGTAATACACACACCAGTTTAATAATTCTCTTTCCTGCAATACTTAGGCAGTACTGTACTTTATTGGTCATGCGGATAAAGCATGTTGAATTGAATTGAATTAATAGTACTAAAAATGCAACAAAAAAAAAAGGGATGTATGTAAACCAGTGGTGTACAAATGTGAATAGTATACAAACAGAAAAGAAGAGAAAAACAAAAGGGATAGAAAGCAACACTATGGACAAATCCAAACGGCAAGCATCAGCATCAGAAAATGTAGTATTCCGAATGACAAAAAACACCATAATTTCTGTGTCAGAATTTCAAACAACACAAATCAGAATTCTACTATAGAGAGTGCCCTCCACTAATATTGGCACCCTTGGTAAATATGAAGGCTGTGAAAAATTGGCTTTATTGTTTATTTGTTCTTTTGTTAAAAAATTCATAAATTCTCTGCTCTCATGGATATCAAACAATTCAAAACAAAACAGGTTTATCCAAAAATATAATTTGTTAAATATAGGTGTGCAACAGTTGTTGGCACCCTTTTAGTAAATATTTTGTGCTACCTCCCTTTGGCAAGATAACAGCTCTGAGTCTTCTCCTATAATGCCTTATGAGGTGATATCTGTTGATATTTGATAGAGTCCATGATGGCATGTATCATAACAAAATATCCAGGTCCTCTGGCAGAAAAACAATGCCAAAACATTAAAGATTCACCACCATATTTAATCATGGCCATGAGGTACTTTTCCATATGGCTACCTCTCTGTGTGCACCAAAACCACCTCTGGTGTTTATTGCCGAAAAGCTCTATTTAGGTTTCATCTGACCATAGAACCCGATCCCATTTGAAGTTCCAATAGTGTCTGGCAAACTGAAGATGCTTGAGTTTGTTTTTGGACGAGAGTAGAGGCCCTTCCAACAACTTTTGGTGATGTAGGTGAATTCAGATTGTAGTTTTGGAGACTTTCTGACCCCAAGACACAACTAACTTCTGCAATTCTCCAGGTGTGATCCTTGGAGATTTTTTGGCCACTCGAACCATCCTCTTACCAGTGTGTTGAGACAATATAAACACGTGTCCAATTCCAGGTTGATTCATAACATTTCCAGTTTACTGGAACTTCTTAATTATTGCCCTGACAGTGGAAATTGGCATTTTCAATTATTTTGCTATTTTCTTATAGCCACTTCACATTTTGTGAAGCTGAACAACCTTTTGCCGTACATCACAACTATATTCCTTGGTCTTACCCATTGCTGTGAATAACTAAGGGAATTTGGCCTATGTGTTACCTCATATTTATACCCCTGTGAAACAGGAAGTCACGGTTGAACATTTTCCTGTTCCTACTCACCCAGTTGTGAATTTACTTCAAATATAGTCTCTCATATGAATTCATAGGGGTGCCAATAATTGTTGCACACCTATATTTAATAAAGATTTTTTTTTTCTATAACCTCTGTTGTTTGCAATTGTTTGATATCCATGAGAGCAGAGTATTTTTGTGAACTGGTTTAACAAAATATCAAAAGGTTAAACAATAAAGACAATTTTTCACATACTTCTTTGCTCATATTTAAAAAGGGTGCCAATATTAGTGGAGGGCATTGTAGCATCAAACTACCTTAGCAAGATACTTCTAGCCAATCCACCATGACAGCCTCAGAAGGATAAGCAGTATAAGGGAAATGCTGTATAAACAGACCCATTAGAAATGAAAGGTACATGCAGACAATATTGGGTGCTTCACTGTAAATTTAATTAATCAGTCTCATTAAATCAGTCTTATTAGGTAATCAGTGTCATAGAATATCCCCTTTTATTTTAGAGCTTAGAAATGTTTAAAACAACAAATTATAAATTTTATCTAATAGCAATAATAACCGATGGCTTTGTTTCTGAAGTATTAGTTCTGAATGGTTTGGTTTCTTGCAACAGCAAATTAATGACCACAACAACAATAAAATGTCCAGTAAAATTGCATTTATGAAAAATATATTGGTGGAGAGGAGAGTGATGTAGCCAATTAAGGGATGGAGGTTATTAGGGGGCCATGATAGATAAGGGCCAACTGGAGAATTTCTCTGACCACAGAGAGTCAGGACCTCGGTTTAACGTCTAATCCGAAAGACGGTGCTGTTTTTACAGTGTAATATCCCCGTCACAATATGAGTCCCTCAGTTGTCCTAAGTGTGAAAAGATGGATCGTAACGTCATATAGCCGCTGTTGGAAAGTGCTGAAAGAAAATGCTGGAAAACCAAAGAATGTGCAGGACCTGGAGGATTTTTCTGAAGAACAGTTGGCAGTTTAACTGCTCAGGACAAACAAGGGACTCATAAAGAACTATCACAAAACACAAAAACAGTCATTCATCATCCAGGTATCAACACAGTATTAAGAATCAAGGATATGTAAACCTTTCAACTAGTTCATTTGTGTAAATTCCGTTATTATTGAGTCTTGTGGACTATATGTAAACATCTATTATGTGAAATAGCTTATTCAGGGCAGTACTAAATAAAAAACTAAATGCAATTTTTATGATCCCTCTTTAAAAAAGAAAATTATAAATTACCATTTTGCAGATTCTGCAATGGGTATGTAAATTTATACAGTACAACTGTAACTACTTGAAAAATGTTATATACAGGAAAAACATTGAAATGGTTTTATGCTGTCTTTTGGATTATGTACCATAAATCTAGGCAGCGTGTTCTCTCTGAAGTCTATAGGAATGTCTACAGGAACAGAGCTCACTGAGCATTGAACTATTGAGATGTGACTCTGCCGCCAATGGCTTCATGTCTTTGTATAGATTTGTATATACTTTGACAGTCCAAGCTTGCAGTTTGCATTTAATGTCCTGAAAAACTGAATTGATTGAGCTGCCTTTTTCTCTCTCACACCATCAGTGCACATTAGGCTCGCATGTGGAAGTGCGAGTTGGGGGGGATTTTTATTTCGACCCCAAACCATCTGATCATACAGTGGACCTGCTATTGGTGGCTGGTGGCGTTGGTATCAACCCCCTTTACTCCATACTAATGCACACTGCAGATCTACTCCGACTGCCACACACATACACACCAGGACACTCACACCTCTGTTACAGTGCCAAGAACACAACGGAGCTGCTTTTCACAGTGAGTGTATATGAGAACGATCTACAGCCGCTTATTGACATATCACATTATCAGCTATTCTTCACTGATCAGTGTATGTGCAGTGTATATAAAAAAGACTACACACCCATATTAAAATTGTAGGTTTTTGTGATGTAAAAAATTAAACCAAGATAAATCATGTCCGATCATTTTCCACCTTTAATGTTATATACAGTGCCCTCCACTGATGTTGGCACCCTTGGTAAATATGAGCAAAGAAGGCTGTGAAAAATTGGCTTTATTGTTTAACCTTTTGATCTATTGTTAAAAAAAAAATCACTAAAATACTCTGCTGTCATGGATATCAAACAATTGCAAACAAAACAGGTTTATATATATATATAAAAAATCTTTGTTAAATATAGGTGTGCAACAATTATTGGCACCCTTTTAGTCAATACTTTGTGCTACCTGCCTTTGCCTAGATAACAGCTCTGAGTCTTCTCCTATAATGCCTGATGAGGTTGGAGAATACATGGAAAGGGATCTGAGACTGTTCCTCCCTACAGAATCTCTCCAGATCCTTCAAATTTCAAGGTCCATGCTGGTGGACTCTCCTCTTCAGTTCACCTCACAGGTTTTCTATGGGTTTCAAGTCAGGGCACTAGGATGGCCATGGCAGGATCTTGATTGTGTGGTCAGTAAACCATTTTTATGTTGATTTTGATGTATGTTTTGGATCATTGTCCTGCTGGAAGATCCAACCACAGCCCATTTTAAGATTTCTGGCAAAGGCAGTCAGATTTTCATTTAATATCTGTTGATATTTTATGGAGTCCATGATGCCATGTATCCTAACAAAATATCCAGGTGTGGGCAATGCTTGTGCTATATTCTTATAACAACTTCCCATTTTGTAAAGCTCAACAACCATTTGCCACACATCACAGCTATATTCCTTGGTCTTACCCATTGTTATAAATGACTAAGGGAATTTGGCCCATGTGTTACCTCATTTTTAGCCCTGTGAAACAGTAATTAAAGGTTGAACAATTTCCTGTTCCTAGTCTCCCAGATGTACTAAAAGAAATGTAAAACATCAATGGGAATATACTTCAAATATAATTTTCTCATATGAATTCATGGGGTGCAAATAATTGTTGCACACCTATATTTAACAAAGATTTATTTTTTTAGAAACCTGTGTTGTTTGCAATTGTTTGATATCCATGAGAGCAGAGTATTTTTGTGAAAAATTTTTTAAACAAAATATCAAAAGGTTAAACAATAAAAACAAATTTTCACAGCCTTCTTTGCTCATATTTACCACCCAATGACATTCAAGGGAAAAACAAACAAATATTATTATTATTATTTTTTTTTTAAAGAAAAGTAAAAATTTACAATAACCTAGTGTACACAGCCTTTTATAATGGGGCATGTGATTGTGCTCAGAATTACTCAATCACATTCAAACTCGTATTCAAAAGTAATTATGATGCACCTGGCATTAGGTGGGGCAGTGGTGGCTTGGTGGTTAAGGCTCTGGGTTACTGATTGGAAGGTCGGGGGTTCAAGCCCCAGCACTGCCAAGCTGTTGGGCCCTTGAGCATGGCCCTTAACCCTTGCTGTATCATGGCTGACCCTGTGCTCTGACCCCAGTTTCCTGACATGCTAGGGTATGCGAAGAAAAGAATTTCACTGTGCTGAAATGTATGCGAGACCAATAAAGACTCATTATTAGTGAAGTGATTCTTATTAAGCCGGAGTAAAGATCAACTATTTCTATAAGATTTTCTTGACATTTACTTGATAGAGTGAATAATAGATAGCTCCACATACAGGAGATAGCTCCTGTTTTGGTGCAATCCTTGCAGACCTCTGTTAGACAGCTGAAGATGAAGGAATATTTCACCTTTCAGCACAATAAAGACCCAAAGCACAAATCAAGTTAACAAAGGAATTGCTTCAGAAGAAGAAGTGCTTTGGAATGGCCCAGTAAGAGCCCAGATCTAAATCCTATCAAAAACCTCTGGAATGACTTGAAGGCTGTGCACAGGAGAGCTCATTGCTATCTAATAGGTCTGGAGCATTTTTATCGAAAAGAGTGGAATAAAATTGACAAATCATGATGTGCTAAGTTGCTAGACAAAAAGACTGAGTGCTGTATTATAAGCAAATGGTGCTTTAACAATGTATTTAGTTAAAGGGTTTTTACACTTGTGCAACCAGCTTATTGCAAGTTTTTTTCTGTTCTCTGAAACATTTCTTTTTGTTTTCCACTTGAATTTTCTTGGTTACTATGGCACATCAAAGGTAGGAAATGGTCTGACATGATTAATCTTGGTTTATTTATTTTTTTTTTACATCACAATACCTGCAATTTTAACAGGGGTGTGTAGCCTTTTTATACTGTATTGGTGTTTGAATCATCAGTGCTAATAATCAAATGCAGCTCAGTCTTACAAAAGTATATTAGACCTAACAATAATAATTTCAAGATGCTTCTCATAGCGATAATTTAATGTACTGTATGTTATTCTGAACATGCAACTATAGGAACATACTGAACTTTTATATTTGATTTGTAGACAAGAGGTTAATATTGAATTTTATTATTGTAAATCAAGGCTTAATACAATCTTAAATAATGGTCACTCCATGAAACCCGCAACCAAACTGTGACATGAGGCTAAAATTACAGAATAAGGACTTTTGAAGAACACTCACAACCTCACACTGACATTACCATCAGAAATAATGGCATATGGGTCAAAAACTAGCATCTTCGCTCAAACATGAGTTATGAGTTATTTACTGTGATGTGCATGTCACAAGGACATGAAAATAATGATGAATTTATCAACAAAACTTTTATATAAAAAAAAAAAAAAAAGAAAATATTTGACAAGTCAATAAATAACAAACTTCAACAGTAGTTTGAAAATAATCAACAATTTAGACCAATCTCAAGATCTGTTATCTTAAATATTTCAAGATAACTCTTTAGTCTATTTTCGATCCAATCAAAAAGAAGGATTTAGAACACTTGGGTACAAGTGTTGGGTGATTTTCTTGGGTACAGAGTGCATCACTAGGAAGTTAAGGTAAGACCATATCAGTTTTTATTTTAGTTTTTCATGCATTATATTCAAGTATATTAATTGACCTTGCATGAAACGTTGCATGAAACGTGTTGTGTGTGACCTGCTGTAACCTGGACGTGAACGTCCACAGATCTGGAAGTACTCTCGGGTGATGTACATCATGCCTGAATGTGGGGTCTGGTGGGAAATTCGAAGCTTGGGAATAAGGCTGCAGCAGTTTTAAGCACAACATACTCAGAACAGGACACGATAAAACTGAAAACTTTAGATGATTTTATCTATAGTTTTAATTCTGGTAATTTTCCTCTGCTTTTTTGTAAATACAATAAATTGTGCTTGACTGACTGACAGAGATATATTGGTGTTACTAAGGAAAACGACTTTTAAAAGACATTGCACCGAAAACGGGCTGTGACCCTGAACAACCATTCCCATAGATCACTATTAATTAGCCTCTTTACTAAAATAAGAAGACTTTTATTATTAGGAAAGTGTTTTTTATTAGGAAAGGGTAGGAACTAAAACAAAAAATAATTACTTTATTGGATAAGGTAAGGAATGGCACAATTTCCGACACTAATTAATGGGAAGAATTTAGAAAGACATTGTTTTTACAGTAGTTAGGAACAGGATGAAAGTGAAATTATCTTATGTATATCTCAAAGTCTAGCACCTTACATTAAACATGATATTTAACAGTATTTATTGCAATGTTAAATTTTATTGCCAATGATTTATATACATTTGAATGGCTGCAGTTTTCACGGAGTGACCCTTTTGTTATTGTTGTCTACCAGAAATATGATTCAACAGCAGAATTTGTTACCACAATTCCTTATTTAAATGGCACACAGACATCAACACAACATTCACGCAATACTTTTAAATTGATTATAATTGTCTGAATGGAACCTGATCCACCAATTATGTTTAGTGGATCACTGTATTCATAGTTTTTGTGTGTATATAATTTGTTTCTTTCAGGACAGCATCATTGGTGTTTGTCGGGAATTTCCAGATAAATTCTCATGTGACTTCCGAGTGACGCGGCAAGATTTTGAAATAACGCCAGGCCTACAGTCCTACACAACCAGTGAGTCTCACATAATCTCATTTAGCTTCATTTACGTTTTCAGTCAATTTGAATTAAAGATGATTAACAGTTCAGGATTACAGACTTACAACATAAGTCCTTGATTTACTATTATGAGATGTTTTGACTGTGTCTTCACTTAAAGGTGGAAAAATATCACAGGAGGTGCTGAGGCATCATGTTAACCCTGGGCGCACATTGTGTTATTTGTGTGGGCCGCCACCCATGATTGAGAGTGTGAGTAGAGACCTGCAAAATCTTGGCCTGCCTATGGACAGAATCCTATATGAGAAGTGGTGGTAGGTCTCCAGTCCATCAAGTGCCTTTGGGGCTTGAAAGAGGACCATCAGAACAGATATTTTATTTTTGAAATTCATAACTACACAACTGGACAACTTTACCTGCACGATACAATGTTTCCTCCTCTACAAACAACAGCTTACTTAATACTATCACAGGTTGTTATTCACTTTATGGTCATATCAGGTTATATATAAAAATAATAAATTTAAAAAAAAAAAAACCTGATTTTTATTTCCTGTTAAAACAGTGTTTTCATACTGGAATTAAATATGTGTAAAACAAATTTTATTCTTGTGTTAATGAATACAGTCACATAATCCTGTTTTAACATGTGAACAAAAGATCTGTTTTTTTCCTCTTTTATAGTTTTTTGCAAAATTGCTTACAGATATTTCTGTGTCTCAGTGGTTAATGCATTAAC
This sequence comes from Stegophilus panzeri, assembly GCA_024331685.1. Lineage (NCBI taxonomy): Eukaryota > Metazoa > Chordata > Actinopteri > Siluriformes > Trichomycteridae > Stegophilus > Stegophilus panzeri. The sequence goes on along the minus strand of JANDJT010000021.1, from coordinate 13,811,133 downwards.
ACATTTTTCAAAACGATACACACATTTCCCAAATCCCTGTACTGCTTTCAGACCTCAATTCCACAACAGTGAGCTGAATGATAGTAAATCAAAATAAAACACTGACTCCAAAACTATAAACACATTTTCACAAAATATCATGCTCAATCAGCATTTGAATTTCTACATCAAACAGTGTTTTCCCCTGGACACTGATTTTTTTGAGGGGTGTGGAGTAGGAGCGGGTAGGCTTCTTGTGACCTGCTCCCTGTAGCTTATTCAGGTGTTGCATGTGGATGAAATAGGACATTTGCTTACGTACATTCACTTGGAAGTGGGAAGCACACTCATGAGCCTACAACGACATGGAGCAAGAGATTAGAGTAGGGGGATGAAGACTGTTTTCACTGCCACACCCTGCTTTGGAATATGAACACAGTTGACAAATATTTTGTGGTGATAAAGACAGATGTCACATGGTGAGAGATGACAATACATAGATATACTGTATAATTAAATTATTTTTTGTTTTGAACTCATTTTGCAAGAATCTGTCCCTTTTTATAAATGGTCTGCACTTATACAGTGCTTTTTTAACCTTTGCGGTTCCAAAGTGCTTTACACTGGTTCTCGTTCACCCATTCACACACAGCAGATCTGCAATGCAAGGCACTAGCTTGCCATCAGGAGCAACTTGGGGTTCGGTGTCTTGCCCAAGGACTTTCCCCCACTTCGGCATGTGGAGGCATGGGGGGCGGGAATTGAACCACCAACCCTACGATTAGTGGACAACCCGCTCTACCACCTGAGCCACAGCCACCTCTTCACATGATACTCCTGAGATATCAGTGATCCTGACCCCTTCTGCTCACCGGACTTGCCTGTTCCATCCTGATGCCCTACTTCTGGTTGGAGTTCTCATCAGTCACGTGCTGCTGCTGAGGATGGCCCACATGGTGCAGCCTAAAGATCATTGAGATTACTGAGGATGGTATCACTTAAAAACCACAAGATGGCTTTGGACCGCAATTCATCTGAACATTTATGCTATGATAGCTAGGACTACAATTGCCACAAATAGTTTTGCACTCAAGTCTCCATCAGTGAACAATGGATAAGTTCAACAAAACAGACTTCATGTAAAAACTGTAATGAATTTCCTGGTTACACAATTGCACTATTTGTCCATGTAGTATTAGAACATTTATAAAAGGGATTTATTTATAATCGCACTATCCGGTGTCACCCAGGTGAGGATGGGTTCCCTTTTTAGTTTGGTTCCTCTCAAGGTTTCTTCCTCAGATCGTCTCAGGGAGTTTTTCCTTGCCATTGTCACCTCTGACTTGCTCATTAGGGATAAATTCATACATCTAAAATCAATATCCTGAATGTATATATTTCTGTAAGGCTGCTTTGGGACAATGTCCATTGTTAAAAGCGCTATACAAATAAAACTGAATTTAATTTAATTTATAAACCTATATAACAACACAAATAACATTATATATACAATTATGTCTTGATGTGTTTGGTCTTCTACCTCTGTTTCCTGTCCACCAGCCTCACTTGAGCTAAACTTGGTTTGATTTTCAGCAGCTTGTGGGTTTTCAGTTAAATCCAGAGGATCCTTTTGGTTACTGTTTTTTTATACTGCATTTTCTTCTTGGCTTTGGTAGTAACTATTTGGACTGTGTTTTGTTTCCTGTGTGTTTGGGAAAAGGGCTGGAGTGAGTAGAGAAGGGCTCATTTGGGGACATAATGCTCCAGAAAGGCTGTTGAAGAAAACCCACAAACATCAAGCCCAGATAACCCTGATTCTGAACCTGTAGGTAAAGGACATGAGATGTTATAGTTTTATTGTTATATTTTTTTTTTATCACAATATAGTTTTCTTAACTATGGAGTTTCTTTTTCTGTAGAACACTGGTTTAATTTTGGAGAGAATAATAGCACTGAGCCTTCCTGTAATGTCTAATTTGGTTGGAGACACTTGTCTGCATGTGGACCACTCCTCCATGCAGAAGTGCACATGGACTGTGTCCTTCAATTAAGACCACTGGTTTTCAAAGGGGTTCAAAGTTGGAGATACAGTCATGTGAAAAATTAAGTACACCTCATGGAAATTGTTGGCTTTTTTGACATATTCAGACAAGCAAACATTTGATCATCTTTGAAACAGTGCCTGTTAATGAAGTTGATATACTTAATCATTTATTCAACAGAAATATCAATTAGATACATCAAAAAGTAAGTATACCCTTGGAAGTCATTTTAAATCTGTGCTGTTTGTAGATTATTTTCCTTACAGTGGAATTTTGCATTTCAAATAATTTGGAGATCTTTTTAAATCCCTTGCCAGACTCATAGGCATCCACAACCTTTTTTCTGAAGGC
>JANDJT010000021.1:13791425-13802942 GCA_024331685.1 Stegophilus panzeri | reverse complement strand
TATATATAGTAGACAAAGAGAACCCAATTAAACAAATGAGACAATATTATACTTGGTCATTTATTTATTGAGGAAAATGATCCACTATTACATATCTGTATGTGGCAAAAGTATGTGAACCTCTAGAAATAGCAGTTAATTTGAAGGGGAAATTAGAGTCAGGTGTTTTCAATCAATGAGATGACAATCAGGTGTGAGTAAGCACCCTGTTATATTTAAAGAACAGGGATCTAGCAAATTCTGCTCTTCACAACACATGTGTGTGGAAGTGCATGAACAAAGGAGATTCCTGAGGACCTCAGAAAAAAAAAAAAAACAACCCCAAATAATTAAATAAATAAATAAATAAACAAACAAACAAATAAATAAATAAATCCACAGTCAGACATGTTGAGTACAAGTGGAGGAAATTCAAGACCATTGTTACCCTTCTCAGGAGTGGTTGACCAACAAAGATCACTCCAAGAACAAGATGTCTTATAGTCTGCAAGATCACAAAGGAACCCTGAGTAACTTCTAAGCAACTAAAGGCCTCTCTCACATTGGCTAATGTTAATGTTCATGAGTCCACCATGAGGAGAACACTGAACAACAATGGTGTGCATGTCAGGGTTGGAAGGAGAAAGCCACTGCTTTCCAAAAAGAACATTGCTGCTTGTCTGTAGTTCGCTAAAGCTCACGTGGACAAGCCAGAAAGCTAGTGGAAAAATATTTTGTGGACAGATGAGACCAAAATAAAACATTTTGGTTTAAATGAGAAGCATTTGGTTTAAATGAGAACCTGAACCATATGGTTTAATCCCTGTCATTTTCCCTCGCTCTCTTTTTGTCTGTATCAAAATTCTTTATCTATTTACTCTGGTTCAATCTGATATATCTTATGTTGGGAATAAGTAACCTTATTAGTAAACTTCAACTGTTTCATACACTTATTTTATAGCTTTTAAAGGCTTTAAACACCTTCAAAATCTATCGATGTTTCCTAAGACTGTTGTTGTAAATAATTCTGACTTATGTTAATTACTCTGAACACTGCATTCTTGATCAAAACAAACCATTTCAACTTTTTCAAACATATAAGTCTACACACAGATGTTAGTGTTTAAGCCAAAATAGCTAATTTACTATACTAATATGAAATTAATCAGTCAATAGAAATTATTTAAGAAGGTTCTATTACAAACATTAATATGATATATTTTAATCTTTGATAACTTTTTGGAGCATTCCGACAGCATTTGAATCTAAAATGCAAACAACTAGACCCACTTGCGTGTGTGTTTTTTAATACTGTTATATTATAGTCTATGCAAAGATTTACTTACCTTTAAAAATATTCTTCTTGTGACTGTGTTAATGTTGTTGCCAGCAAGTGGAAGTTTGACAGTACTAACATCTTGAAAGACCAAACTACTTAGGATGCCTAGTGTTAGAGACAATGCAGAGCAAGACATCTTCCACTCTTTGTCAGGATCCAACATATTCCAGACTATTTATACACACACACACACACACACACACACACATATATTCCATACAGAACACTTACACAATAGCCGGCTTAATACAGGAAATTTGTAAGCAGTACCATTTCTTGCATTCACTAATTGCATTTTTTGCTGCATCATAGCAACTACAGACAGGAGGTAGGAATTTAAGGGTTTTTTTAGACTGCTTTTGAATTCTTTAGGGGGGTAATTTTACTATACAGTATAGACAAGCAAAGAGTGATTTCCCTTTTTGAATCTCAGTTCCTCTTATGCTTTCTTCCTTCCTACAAGAGTTTTCCCCTTGCCATTATCACCTTCAACTTGGTCATTAATATTTCTGTAAAGCCATTCCAAAACACAGATCTTCTACTTTTGAAGCCAATCATTTGTTGACTTGGACTTGTTATTTGGGACATTATTTTGAAAATGGGAGCCCCATTTTCTCCACTTGTTGATGATGGCCTTCACAGTATTCCACGGTTCATATAATGTTTTGGAAATTCTTTGTACCCCTCTCCCAATTGATACCTTTCAACAATAAGATCCCATACATGCTTTGAGAGCTCTTTGCGGAAAATGGCTTCAGGAGTCAGATGAAACCAAGATTTCCAGAAAGAAACAGCTGATCTTTATTTGGGGCAGAGTTTGCGTTAGCTGGTAATTGTTTGACACTGTCCGGTAAAAATATTAACACAAAGTATCTGCAACTCCTTTAGTTGATGCCACAATTATATAGCATGATGCCATTCCAGTGATGATAGCAATTTGCTGCCATGGAGCTTTAACTTTTCTGACAGTGTGCAAAGTCTTAGTCCATGACTGCAGTGATTTATAGTCCGAGTGGGCCACATTGGCAAAAGTAGTCTGCATCATTCCAGTCTCTAGCATGGCCACAGAGCAAGGCGTCTCACTGCAGAATCTCATTAAAACAGCCTTGCGTAGCCACTGCCAGAAGGAGAAGGTCACCAGGCTGATGCGCATCTCAAGCTACAGAGAAACACTGGTCTCATTTGATTTCACTTTGGCAGCAGAACGCTTCTATGACATGAAAATAGTCATAAAAACGAAGAGAAACAAATTTCTCTTCGTTTTTTTCTTTTTCTTTTTTGTTCCATTAAACATTTCTATTTCAGTTGAATTGTGTTGATTGCTATATCACATTAAAGGTGGAAACAGATGATTTATCATGAAAAATATGATTTATCTCGGTTTTATCTCAAAATCTCATAAACTTGCTATTTTAACAAGGGTGTGTAGATTTTTTTATATCCACTGTACCATCACTGTCATATTATGAGTCATTCTGTGTCAGTTTTGTGTCAATTTTGACAATTTTCTGTTTACTAAAAACATTCATTGCAAGCACCGAGTATACTGCTTTAGGCCTAAAAACCTAACAAAGGCTTACATTTTTTTTCCATGTTTGTCCTTCAGGTTATTGTAACCTACCTTAAATTCTGCTATTAAGACAATTGCCTTTGTAATATCTATATACAGTATATCTATAAAATTAGCACTTAAATAAGTGAACCCAGAAAGGCTAAATATAAGTGGCCAGAATATTGCACAATAGATTACAACAAATAAATGGAAGCACACCAAGAACGAGGGTTAGATAGGTATTAGGCTAATTAAGACAGCTATTGACTCAAGTCTTCTCTATCATGCACACACAGAATAAACAGTTATTAATGAGGGTAAATGATGGTGTTTGATCTGCAGCTGTAATCCAATGAAAGAAGAAGACACCCACATTATTGGACTAATTAACATGCCAGCATTCAGTATAATATAGGTGAATATGCTCTGACGTTTGTTCACCAAATGGAGTACCTCTCTGACGCAGTGGTGGACACTGAGTCAACCCTATCAACAGAGTGGTATTTTGATTAAACTATTTTCTAATTGCAGTTTGTGCTATGTAAATATTAGCCCTTGCATTCTCCAGATATCTTTTGAGTCAATGGACAGCAAGCTTACTTGCAAATTAGCTGTCCTTTTATATTTAATTTACAAATGTCATAATACATTTTTAAATACCTAGTTATGGTTAACTAATGAAATAAAATGTATATTTATAATGAAATTGCTCATTTATAATTAGAAATTGTATTACACTTTTTCAGGTTACCTGCACTATTCGCAAAAGCAATATATTAACTTTTAAAATAAAATATTTAAACATTTAATTTTACCATTTATATTATATATTATTTTATCGATTATATATTATTTTGTTATTTTTTTTAGCTATCTATGTTGTAACACACTGGAATCTTAAAAACTTGGATGTATTGAGTAGTTTCAAACAGGCAAAAACCAAATCAGGCTCAAAAATTACACAGACATTAGAAGTGATGCTAAATGATATTACTAAATAATGCTAATAAATGCCAGAAAACTATGACTACTGATACAAGAAAGCAGAGTTAACAAGATCCAGGTGCAAATGATCAGAGAACAATGCCAAAACCAAGCCTAAAGCAGGACCACCTTGATGGCATACATTACATTACATTACATTTAGTCATTTGGGAATGCATTTATTTATTGCAATTTACTGGTTAAAAAAACAAATGGTCTGCAAGGGCAAACCAGAAACTATTACTGATACAATGTTTCTTAAAAACACAATGTTTCTTTAAACTATTACTGTATTTGTACATGTTTAGAACTCAATTTATTCTTATTTTGTTGCAGTAAACTACAATAAATATGTGTAATATATTAGTAAAAATATTTTTTTTATCACCATATGAAAAATATAGACAAAGCATATGTAATTTTTTTCTACACAAGATATTTGGGGTCAGCTTGTATGATCACCAATGGTAGCTGGTGGTGGTTAGATGGGAGATCTATCAATAGTTCGACAAGTAAACTATTATATCCTGAGGTCTCACTCAACAATAATAATAATAATAATTAACACTAAACTTATGGTTCCTATTGTGTAGTTTGTACTTTAATTAGACAATGTGTGCTTAATCTATCAACTTTTACTTTCTCCTCTAAACACATTCACTCTAAACACAATCTGGCCATAAAATATTTTTATAACAGTTACACTGAAAATTATTAAAATAGCATGTTAATAATTGGGGGAAATGACACCTTATATCTTATCAATCCTGATCTAATTTTTTTTCCATCTTACAGCAGTAAACCTCCAGCAGTTTACTTCAATGACTCTCACCTCCATAATATCCTTATTATAATAGTGTAGCTAGCTAGGGTGGGTTTCCCAAAATATTTACAATGCTAAGTACTTTAATACATGAGCTATACAAAAATCCTCAGTTATATTGAGTGTGTATAATCTTTTTCCCAAGTGTTGAATTAATTAATTGAACTGTCCATGGTACAATGGGTAGTGGGACTGCCTTACAGTACCACTATATGTCTTAATATGTCTTGAGTTCTATATGTATTATGTTCGCGCTTCATCTTGGGTGAATGTCTTCACATTGTTTTTATTAATTAACCTTGTTTTAGCTGTACAAAAACAAGTGAAACAAACTGCATTTGAAACTATGTTCATGTAAATCAATTCTCATTGAACCAACAAGTTAACAAGTTAAGTGTAAGAGATTAATTATATTCATATATTTATATAAACACCCATAATAAAATAAAAGAAAAAAATGTTTATTGAATTTACTTCATTCAAATGTGTACATTGGTTCCACATGAATGAATTGATTGGCATTAACACAGTTTGTTTTTGTACAACCAACATGATTTGATCATGCCCTGGAATAAAATCAAACTTCACACAGTCATCCAAGCTCAGGATTGAACCTTGAACTATGGGGCTGTGAGGCTGAAAAGTTACCCACTGTAGTGCCACTCTTTTTAACTAATTATAAGCTGCTTGATGGTGCAGGCTCCAGAAACAGTATAATCTGACATGAACAGAAATAAAAGCGATGTGACCTGCTCTCCCCAGTCACTCATGATGTCCTCAGGGGTGCCAAAATACCTGAACACATGGTTAAATTTGACTTTGAGAACAGGTTGATGATTATCAATTATCATTATTGATGACTGTGTTGTTCTGTGACAGAGGGAGATCAGTGATGAAGTAGATGGCTAGATGTGACCATGGTCTCTGAAGAAAGGGTAACAGGAGTTTCCCAGCATGTAAGGTATGAGGAACTTTGACAGGTGGAGCATGAAGAGATATATCTTGAATATCTTGGAGCATTTGGGGAAATCAGTACTTGCCCTGGAGGAGCTGGTGGGTCCGGTGAGTGTCGGGGTGTCTGGTGGCCAGGGAGGCATGAGCCCAAGTAATGAGTTTTCTACGAAGGTGAGCAGGCCCATATTTTTCCCTAATGGGCAGGACATGGGAGTTTTCACTTCTGAGGTGTTCTAGATTTCTCTATTGATGTCCCAAGTTATTGCCTCTACAAAGCATCAATTTGGTAAAATGCATTCATCAGAGGTATCCTTGGGAGGGACTGGGTATAGTCATGAGAGAGAGTCTGCCCTGATGTTCTTCGATCCAGACCGATATGAGATGGTGAATCAAACATGGCGAAGAAAAGAGCATGCCTGGTGTGAGTTCAATCTTCTGGCTGGCTTGATATACTCAAGGTTTTATGATCTGTCAAGATGGAGAATGGGTGAATTCAACCAGTGTCGTCCATCCTTGAGCACCAGTTCGACTGCAAGAAACTCCTAGTTGCTGATGTCGTAATTGCCTTCTGCTGGGCACAGCTACCAGGAGAAGGACACTGGATGGAGCTTGGACTTTTCCACAAACCAGTGTGAGAGGACGGCCTCCACCCCCATCTCAGAGGCATCTTCATGCACTATGAAAGGCTTTGAGGGATCGGGATGTTTCGGAATGGGAGCTGAGGTAGATGCTGTCTTGAGGCCAGGGGCATGTCTAAAGGGGTGGCACGGGGTGGCACGGGGTGCCCCCCCCGAAATATGATTGGCTCCCTAAGTGTCCCCCCAACACCATTGGGCTAGAGTACTGTCAATCTGACAATTCCCAACGTCACTGGATTGGAGCGCTGTCAATCACTGCCTGATTTGCTGCCAGTTGCTGCCTGTAAATTTGACAGTGCTCAACACCACTGAATCAGAGCACTGTCAATCACTGCCTGATTTGCGAGAGGAGACACAGAAGGAGAGACATGACTCGACCACAGACCATGTCTCTGTTCATGGTATATACACACTCAATTATATATTTTGAAATATGCAGACTTTGGTGTTGTCATTCTGTGCTGTAAAAATATGCATAATTTTAACCTGTAGAATGGTGAATGCCGGTCTGTGTGGAATAAACTAACATTATTTTGGGGTGTGGTGGAGTCATACAAGATTTTCGCTTTATTTGCATATCAAAAACAGCTTCACAATTGAATGACTCTGCCTTTAATCAGACCAGAAAGTCAGAACAGAGCATTTAATGCGCTTTTTTCCTTTTCACATTCACAACCAGTTCACAAGATACCACTTCCTAGATATATTAACTATGGTAAAACAGGCTCTTGAGCCTAGAAATCATGCCCAATGTTTTCTAAGCCAGTATTTATTTCTGATAGACTGGTTCTGGGTCCCCCTGCCTAAGGCATCATTTGATAGCTTGGTCTGCTGCAGAATTCCACTGCAGCTTCTTGGGTGAAGGGTGAGGCAATGATGCTGAACCCTCTGATGAATATATACACACACACACACACATATATAATCAGCTCTACAAGTATTGGTACCCTATCTATCGATCTAGCTGTCTATCTAATAACATTATGCTAACTACTGTGTGTAAAGAATAAAATTAGATGTGATTGAATTACACTAACTGCTGTGTGTAAAGAATAAAATTAGCCATGTTTGCTAGTAAGCAAGCTAACATTACGCTAACCGCTGTGGTAAGAATAAAATTAGCCATGTTCACTAGTATGTGAGCTAACATTATGCTAACCGATCTGTGTAAATAATAAAATTAGCCGTGTTTGATAGTAAGAGAGCTAATGCTATGCTAACCGCTGTGTGTAAAGAATAAAATTAGCTGTGATCGATAGTAAGAGAGCTAACCTTACGCTAACCGCAGTGGGTAAAGTATATAATTAATACACATAGGTATACACTCTGTTCAAAAAGAAGAGAAGAAATAATTCTTTTGAAATCCCATCACAATAATACAGAAGTAACTTTTGAAATAACCTGTATATAAAACAACAAATATAAACCTTTTCATTACATTTACAATCCATCCTCTCCAACCCTAGTCCATCAGAGCCTCAAAAACAAATTCATTATGTTTTATATACTAGACAATATACTGGAAGAGGCCACTGAAACTGTGAAATTAGCTTCTAAACCAGTTGGGCAATTCCGGTCCTAGAAGGCCGCTGTCCTGCAGTTTAGCTCCATCCCTAATCAAACACAGCTAAAAAATCTAACCAAAGTCTTGAAAATTACAGGCAGGTGTGTTTGATTGGCATTTTTGTGAGTAAATTAACTAACTAGCAAAACTAACTAACTTGTAAATGTACAAATCACATCAAAACGCTTTCACTGATGATGAATAAATCACATTGTTTGTGGCAGAATGCCAAATTAGAAGAGATAAGCAAGCATTCTTTTAGCAGTTAACAATTTAATGTTATCAATCAAATCTATGCCAAGTAAATTAGATCTGGAAAATGAAAATGTCCTCATTCAACTAAATACAAATTAACATACTATTCATTAACACAGAGATCAGTGTTAGCCTGGTAGTTACCTCTCCTCAGCTACAAAGTCCTATTATGAATTACTGTCTGACTGCAAGTTGAGGTTTCCTGGTGGAAAAGTAAAGGGAGGCGGAGCACAGCCATGGGGGCGTGGCTTATGATTGAAGATGATGCGCAGGATATGTTCACTGGTGTTACAGTTAGACATCATGTTTTAAATAATTCAAATGATGTCATTGATAACGCTCATTGAATGGGGCCCCAGTTAAAAGGGTCTATAGACACGCCTGGTAGAGAATACAAGAACAACACAATCTGTAAGTTCAAAACAAACCATATTAACAGAACCAAATGTAGTACACAGAAGCCTATGTAAGCATTTGTTATTTAGAATGAATTCAAGCCGAATAGTAAATGTCAAGACTATACAATGTAGTACTAGGCCTATACACCATATTTTATTTTATTAAACTTTAGAAAGATGTGCATTATTTTATATAATTTATATATCTTGTATTATTTTGTCCTTGCAATGAACTAAAAATGATAGAAAAGGTGGATTACTCTCTGCATGGGAGCATTAAGGGTGGAAGCCTAGTTGTCTAATACAACGGTGCCCAACCCTTTTTCAGTCACAGCACCCTTTAAAATTTTCAAAAATTTGTTGCACCCTACACAAACACTAATGCTAGACCGAGTTAAGCCTGGTTTATACTCAACGCGTCCGCAATAACGCAAGGGAGAACGCGGGGAAAATTACGTCATCGCGGAGTGGGTGGTCGAGCGGGTTGAGTGCGCGAGGCCTCATTCCACGTGGCGGTTTGCACGGCATTTTTTGTAACTTGCCGCGCGGCGCCACTTCCGGAAATGAATAACTTCAAGGCGACTCTTGCAGGAAGGTACGATTGTACAGGCATCTCTATGATCCATCCATGCGGGAGAATAGAGATACATGCCGTTTGGGGAGGCGCACGGGCAGTCAGTGGAGGCTCGCGGTGCTGAACCAGGCGAAAGTATAAACAAGGCTTTAGCTACATGAGGATGAAGTTGATGGTCCAGAAGCATCTGGAGCTTTTCTTTTAAGAAATCTGTCCATATTCTTTTGCACTACACACGCATCGTCACACGCTAATTATTAGGATAAAACGCACACATACATTACGCATAATCATGTTGATGTGTTGCTTACAGGTTACCGAGGGGGGTCGAGGCGGAGGGAATTATTATTATTTTTTATATATATATTTTTTTATTATTATTGTTATGCGTGTGTCTGTCTGTCTTATTATTTCTGTGTCTGTGTTATTATTTCAGACATCAGATATTTCTCATATATATTAAATGCTTTATACACATTTTTTGCATTTTAGAAATGTTTGAAGGATTTTTACACAGCACCCCTGCTCTCATCAGACGGCACCCCAGGGTGCGACACCCCGGTTGGGAAACACTGGTCTAATACCTTACATTAATTATGCTGGAAAAAAAATATTAAATATGTAGTCGGTTCGATTTAAGAAAAAAATATTATGTATGGTTTACAAAAAAGTGATTTATTTGCTTATGCTAAACTTAATTTAAACAACTTTCTAATTAATTAGATTGAATTATGTAAAGTGAGCATGATCAATTCACATAGTATTAACATTACACTACGAAATCTTGGGGGTGGGGTGGGGGGGCACTTGTGGTAGAAGAGCGGTAATGTCATGGTTGCGGAATGTTCACAACGCAAGTTTGGTCATCAGCTCCGGTGGGAGCGTGAAGTTAACTTTTATTCAGGCCATTGAAACTAGGCTACATGATCAAATCACAGATGTACATAAACAAATTATGTTAATGTAATTCAGTTCAATCATGTGGAACTGACGTATGCATTTGAATTAAGTAATGAATTAATCAATATTTCTTTATTAGGCTATATATAGCCTAGCCTATAAGAGAGAGATAGTTTGTATATTTTGTAAGTCAATAATTGGATAATTGGATGTGACAGGTCTAGGTCAAAGGTCATCATCAAATCTAATTATGTTGGCAGGTCAAAGGTCATCACCAACCGTCATTTTCTTATTAGCTGTCGTTAATGGTCATCACCAACTGACATTTTCTTAACAGCTGTCGTTAACGGTCATCATCTTCAATCCTAATTATGTTGGTAGTTGTATATCAAAGATAATGTTACATACATTTTGCACTTATGGTCTGCACTTAGATCAAGCAATCATATTATGTTGAGAGAATCATGCCAAAGATAATATTACATATGGTCTACACTTATGTCATTAGGAACCGTCATTATCTTAACAGATGTAGGTCATCACCAACTGTCATTTTCTTAACAGGTGAAGGTTAGATATGGATAATGGTTTATATAATAAAGGTTTGTTGTAATCTGTTGCGTTCCCACACACACACATACATACATAAGGCTAATGAAATAATAAATAATGAATTTCCATACACATCCAACCAAAAATATGACACACACACACAAACACACGTTCTTTCACATAGATCAATAAATCCATCTGCATTCTACATGTACATACATGCACACGCTAAAAACAAATGTTTAGGCTCAACAAAAAAAAAAACATGACAACTTCTAATGAAGCCATGACAACTTTTAATTAAATTAATTTCAACCTATGAACTACACTGAGTTAGAGAAATTACATTTTCCTCTACAATCAAATGTATTTTCAAATAACGCTTAATTAATCATTTGTATAATAAACAAGTTTTTAAGTTGATTACTCATAAAAATTAAGTTGTTCCAACTAGTTGTTTCACATTATTTAAAAGGAATTTAAGTGTTATGTACTTAATTACCATAATTATGAACACAAGTTTTTAAGTTGACAAGCATTTTTAAAATTACGTTGCTCCAATTAGATTTTCTCAAGTAGAATGCAGCCTTTTAAACCAGGAAAAATGACTAACTTTAAGTTGTATAACAATAGTAACTAAAATCCAGTTTAATTTACAATACAAATATCATACCTAACATCTCTGCAGGTTTTATAGATATAAAAGCACTGAATGAAATGAGCAATATAGACAAAAAAGAAGCACTCTGCGTCTACTACTACTTTTATCCCCCTCATAGAACTATCCACAGTCCAAAGGCTGCTAATTCTGTTCAAAGAGCAAACTGACTACAGTGGAGCTAGAAGGCTATATGTGTGAATGACAAAAGATCTTTTTTTTTTTTTTAATTTGTCAATACATGAAATTAGATTACACAATGTAGTTGACGTTTACACGAATAAGCAGAAATTTAATCATGCTTTTCTTTCCTATAGCACAAATGAAAAGCCCTCTCTAGATGAGCA
>JANDJT010000021.1:13755268-13772292 GCA_024331685.1 Stegophilus panzeri | reverse complement strand
GAGGGGTATAAATAAGACAGGTTCCACCTGCACTCCCTAAGCAGGTTCTAATCACTGGCACCCAATCTTCAACACCTTGTCTGTGTATACGTGGATTAAAATGTAGGGGTGTACTTACTTTTTTCCATGCGAGTGATCATTTTTTTGTTCATTTAAATTGTGAAAATTACTACAAAATGTATATTATGTGTCAGTTAATAGAGTGAATCACCTTTATTAAAAGGCACTGTTTCAAAGATGATCAAATGTTTTCTTGTCCAAATAGCATTTTTTTTTTCACATGACTATTTGTTAATGTTAGTCAGGTCAAACAAATTTATAGATTTTATGGTACATTAACGAACATTCCCATGTGCCTTCAGAGAACGCGAGGGCGCTGCATCTTTCAAGCGTAAAATCAAGTTTAGACAAGAGCCAAAAGGTTATTAATGTGAGAAAGGGAATGGGTGATGGAGCAGGGCTTCCAGGGGGTCCGTTAACACAACCATATTTTTAAGCAATAATTCATAGCAGCATTCTCTGATGTTAAAATGCAGAATTCCTACATAAAATGTGTGAAGGTTTGCATACTAATTTAACCAAATTATTAATATTGTCCAAGTTGAACAAATCTTTAAATAGCTTACCATAGCAGCTACGGGGAAAAGGTAGGGGTGATTGCAACATTTCTTTAGGTCCATTACCACATTAAGCAAGGACACTTGATTTCCACCTCCTCGAGTGTTCAGAGCCTCAAAGTTGCGAGTAAGGATGAACTTGTAATATTTCCTACAAAGTATAAAGACTGTATTTAAGAAGATTTCTTTAAGACAATGAAAAATAAGAGGTAAAAGATGAAATCTGGTCTCTTAATAAAACTACTTTTCATCCCAACTGCTCAGAATTATTTTCACTTTTCTCTAATCCCACTCATTCCATCTTTCCTCACTCACTTCTGCATGGGACTGAGCTCTACTCGGACGATGAGCTCAGTCTTGGAGGGCATGTGCTTGAACACATCAGCTTTGAGTCTTCTAAGCATGTGCGGTCCCAGCATGTCATGGAGTTTCTTTATCTGGTCTTCTTTAGCAATATCAGCAAATTCTTCCAGGAAGCCCTCCAGGTTGCTAAAGGAGATGAACATGTCAGGGTTGTGTTGGATGAACAAATGGGGTACTAGTCTTGCTCTGTCCACACACACACACACACACCCCTACCTAAATCTCTCTGGCGTGAGGAAGTTGAGCAGGTGGAAGAGCTCTTCTAGGTTGTTTTGGAGAGGAGTTCCCGTAAGCAGCAGTTTGTGTTGAAGGGGGTAATTATTCAGCACTCGGAAAAACTGCACAGCGCACACAGGAATAGCCACAGCATTAGAACACAAATGCACACTCATTCATTCAAGCAGTCTACAGTCTGCTCCAAGTGCAAAGATAGCATTTAATTATACAACCAGTTCATTTTGACATTTGTGTTTCATTACTACATGCAAAAAATTGCTTATTATTTTGTTACACTTACATACACAGACAGGTGACAAATTAAAATGTAAATACAACAGTGTCTTAGGAAGGTGCTGTGCCACCACAAGCCACCAGAACAGCTTCAGTGTGTCTTGGCGTAGATTCTACAAGTCTCTGGAACTGTACTGGAGAGATGGACATTTCCAAAAGATAATACATCCCTGCATGGAGCACATGTCCATCACAGACATTCACACAAACCTTTAGAGGCAATTTAGGAGTAGACACTCAACCTACCAGCATGTTTTTGGTAGATGGGAGAAAATCTGGAGAACCCAAATAGACACAGGGAGTGCATGAGAAACTCTGCGCAGGCAATAACCCAAGCTCAGGACCGAAGCAGGGCCACTGCCATTAAGGAATACCCTTACCACGAATGGGTGTACTTGGTCTGCAACAATGTTTAGGTAAGTGGTACGTGTCAAAGTAACATCCACATGAATGCCAGGACCCAAGGTTTCCCAGCAGAACATTGCCCCAAGCATCACACTGCCTCCGCCAGCTTGTCTTCTTCCCATAGTGCATCCTGGTGCCATCTCTTCCCCAGGTAAATGACACACGCACCTGGCCGTCCACATGATGAACGACACATTTTTTACATCAGACCTGGTGACCTTCTTCCAATGCTGCATGGTCAAGATCTGATGCTCTGGTGCCCATTGTAGGTGCTTTCGACTGGGGACAGGGACCAGCATGGGTAATCTTACCGGTCTGCGGCTACGCAGCAAGCTGTGATGCACTGTGTGTTCTGACACCTTGCTATAATAAGCCAACATTAACTCTTTCACCAATTTGTGCTACAATAGCTCTTCTGACAGGATAGCCTTCACTCCCCACTTGCTGCCTAATATATCAGACGCCGTGACAGGTGCCACTGTAATGAGATAATCAATGTTATTCAGTTCACCAGTCAGTGGTTTTAGTGTTATAGCCGATCGGTGTACAATGAAAGCTTAACAATGCTTGGGTGGGAATACCACTGAAATGGTTCCTCTCCTTGCACAGAATCGCACGGACCTACAGCGGAAAAGAGGCTAATTCTGGTCACCTGAAGAACAATGGCGCTTCTTTTTTTCCTTACAGTTCAGACTAATGCAGCATGCTTCATTGAAGGTGCACCTTCATCAACAATTTCCAACCCTTTCACTGAAGTCTTTACTTAAGATTTCAATACACAGCTCACTTTAGTCACTGTTCTTATTAAAGCACAGCCAGTTGAACAATCTTTATGGTAACGTTATGAAAAAAAAAAAAGTTGGTTTGTATTCAAACAAATATGAAGTATTTCTTTAAGAAATATACTTATTCTGCTTAGGTTTTTGATGTAGGGTTTTTGCCATTTTCAGTTCAAGTGTAAACCAAAGCTTCTAAAGAATGGTAGAGGGCCTTTCTTTCTTTGAGATGCATATTGAATTTTCAATTTGTTTTGAAGGCTTTAAGGGCTTTCAGTTTTTAATGGAAAAAAAAATGGGCGGGTCTTGGGAGACCTCTTTTTACCATCCATCCTCTCCTTTTCAAACGTTCCCTTGATTAGCTTATTGCTACTACTAATGTGACAAGCTAGATCAGTCACTCGCAACCACACGAGCACAAACAAAGCACTGATTTTGGGCGTTTTAGACGAAATGGGGTAAAGAGTGACAACCGAACACCAGACCAGCACAAACGTTCATTTTTGTGGCACAAATCAGCAAAAACACAGGGCATAGTTTTGGTGATTAATTTCATGGGGTGCCAATTTCACGAAGATAGCTATAATTGCACCTGCCTCTTCCCGCACCCTCACACACTAGGTTCTACAATTATATAAAAGTGTGAGGCTGTAGTTCATAATAATGGCCAGTTTAATCCTGCAGGATCACACACTTTACTTCCTCTTTCTTCTAACAGACCCCCCCCCAATAAACACACAGTGTAGGTGATATAAAAACCACAGCAACTCTAACAATAAAAACTAAAGCACTGTCAATCACTGTGGAAACGGT
Organism: Stegophilus panzeri; assembly: GCA_024331685.1. NCBI lineage: Eukaryota > Metazoa > Chordata > Actinopteri > Siluriformes > Trichomycteridae > Stegophilus > Stegophilus panzeri. The sequence goes on along the minus strand of JANDJT010000021.1, from coordinate 13,768,808 downwards.
AGTTACATTGATGTGCTTCAATACAAGTGGCACTCAGACTGTTGAATACAGCTGAGATAAAACCCTTGAAGTCTTTCAGTAAGAAGTCACTTCCTTTGAATTAATGACACAAGATTCATTCCCCCCCCCAGCACTTTACAAAACATCATTATGTCCATGTTATCTTCTGTTCGTTATTCCCGCAGCAGAACACGGAACTTGCTTAGTTTTTCGCCTCTTCTTCGCTGTAATTCAGTCAGTCCTAAATGTCCTAGAGGACACGCACACGTTACGTGCTAGTATGAATACTTCACCCTTCACAAGCATCTATGCACAAAGTCCTGACATGCAAACAGAGACTAGTACTCAGATGTACAAGTGAGCCACAACGAACCCTCACTCAGATCTTTTCTTCCTGCCATCTTGATCCAAAACTGAGTTCAAGCGGGCATGTTCAGCATTTTTATACAGGCATGGGAGGATGTAAAACTATCAGGCAGTACACTTGTCTGGAAACTTTGGTAGCAATAGGTTTCTCTATTCACTGAATCTGCTTTCTGGTTGCATTTCAATCTGGGTACATTTTTAGTATACCTTGGTATTAAAGCTTGGTGGACAGCAATCTCTGACTATTTAAACTTGTTTTGATGTCTTTGGACTCACCTTGGACTGGTTATTTTTGAGTCTGTGTGCCTCGTCCACCACCAGACAGGCCCAGTCAATGGATCCCAGGATGGCCATGTCAATAGTGATTAGCTCATAGGAAGTCAGCAGCACATGAAACTTTACTGAAGCCTCTTTCTGTGTGAAGGAATGAGTGGGTAAAAAAAATAAATAAATCATGAGACACCAACAGAGTACTAAATATAGCTGACGACAGACTGCTGATCTTTTTAAACAATACAGTCCAGTGATTAATCAAATAACGTGCTCACACTCATAACAAAAAGGAATATACCTTAGAACCAAAAGCACAATATTTAATCCCAGAAATCTAACTGATCATTGTACACAAATGCGGTCATATCCAGATTTAGCAAAAGAGCTGAGAGCATGTGCAGCTTTTCTTTCTTTTCTTTTTTTTTTAAAAAAAAAAAAAAAACACAAAAAAAAAATTAAAAAAAAAAAAAAAAAAAAAAATTTACCTGAAATTTACATTGTAGTACTTGTTAACAAATAACTAGTTGATGAGGTTGAACCTACCTTCATTCTGGAAGCCTTTTTGCCTCCGCGGATGGCATTGTCCTCAAACGAGAACTCGTTCTCTCGGATGACAGCTCTGCTGTCCTTGTCACCTACATAGGTGACCACGTACATGTCAGGAGCCCACATCTCAAACTCTCTCTCCCAGTTAATAATGGTAGAGAGAGGGGCACTGACCAGGAATGGCCCTTTAGAGTGACCCTAAAAAGAAAGAAAATGAAATATTAAATGAATACCATTGAAATCCATGCCCTGATCAAATACACTTATTTGTAATTGGGGCTCATGTCTTTTGATAGATAAACACTTTTTTTTTTTTTTTTTTTTTTTAAACCTTTATAAATGAAATGTCTATGATGAGGTGCAATGCGTTCACCCGTCAAACTACTTAATAGTGAGACAACATACTGTAACCTGAAATAAGACCGTATAACTCAATTCACAGGCAATGCAGTATCACCAATTTTACAGAATCATTTCTGTGGATTCAGCCATTTGTCTTGTCTGACATGTTCTTTTATTCCTTTTAGGCCAGGACCAAAAAAAAGTGAGACATTACAATTAAGCACCCTACTGGATATAGAGATGACAACACATGAAAATCACACATATCACCAGTGTGTGGTCTGAACAAATGCTTGCATACTGCACTTGAGCCAGCAGATGGCAGACATCACTTTCTAGACCCAATCCATATGCAGAATGGCCATCCATGTTGATTAAATTTGTACAGCCATTGATGGGTTCTTGATTCAAAATGGCAACCCCTCACTTCTATAAGGCTCACCATAAACCCTCCCTCCCCTCACACACCTCTTTGTAGAGTGAGTAAAGGAATACAGCAGTCTGCACAGTCTTTCCTAAGCCCATCTCATCGGCCAGGATTGTGTCAGTACCCTGAGCCCAGGAAAAGCGCAGCCAGTTCAGCCCTTCCAGCTGGTAAGGATGCAACGTGCCGCCTGTCGTGTCGAGATATTCTGGCTGACGGTCAAACTTTATGGTGGGCTGAAAAAAGGAAAATAAAAGGTCAGCATCACCCGAACACCACTATAATGCCTGTTTTTGTTGTATATGTGACTGATCTAGGACTAGGTATTGTATATGCACACATCAGGACTCACATCAACAACTGGGTTGTCTGGAGGTCTGTCCAGTCTCTTCATTTTTCCTTTGATCTTCAATTTTTTACTTGGTCTGCCATCATCTCCCATCATGAGCTCCCTTAACAGGGAGAAGTACCCAAATACAATGATGCAGTTAAAAGTGTGTGGATATCAGCAAGCATGGGATGAAGTTTAAAACTTCATTTTACAAACTTCGAGCAGTTTGTAAATTTGTATTACAGCCATCGTTATTCTAAAAACACACAATACCCACTTTCCTAAGCACATTTTTTTTTTTTTTTTTTTAAAAATCACAGAAATAAAGAACTTGCATGTTTACGTTTTGAATTCAATCTTTTTAAAGATTATGATTCATTACAGATTTTCTAAAGAGCACCTGCCAAATGGTTAAATATAACTGTGTGAAATTCACAGACAAAGGGTGTGTGTGTGTGTGTGTGTGTGTGTGTGTGTGTGTGTTAGTTATACCTGTGGTTCCAGTACTGTAGTTTGTAAGCATCATATTCTGGGATCTCCATGTCTTCTAACTCCCAGGTGGCCTGGTCATACGGCAGGTCTCTCCACTTGATGAGGTAGTGACAGTTATTTTTCTTATCCACACTGAAAAGGAGAAAGAGATTTAGAAAATTTGAGTTTAAAGCTTCATTACCCATGATTTAACTTCATCTGCACTCACTAATTTGAAATAAAACCGTTCTCCTTAAAGTGCACAGTAGCAAACCTATAATACTTTAATGTAATTGATAGAACACCACATCAAACCAATGATGTGCTTAATATTTCACTGTTAAGCAGTGGCCTCCCAAGGCCAGGGGATGGGCATTCAAGAGAACAAAACAAAAAAGAAAATAGTGTCACTACACACTTTTCTGCCCAAATTGATATTACAGGGAACAGAAGATACAGTATTTTTGCACAAGTTACTCACTTATTCAGATACCACAAACACCAGCAGGACTTTTTGGACACGCTATACAGTAAATGCCACTTTTTTTAAAAATCATCTTTTAAAAGTGCAGGCTGAAGGAAATGAGACATTGGGCTGATTTTAGCCCACGGGCCTTGAGTTTTAGGACACCTGAAAACATGAGTTCTCAGACTTCAGGCAAAGCAGCCTCATGCTTAAGCTAAAGGACTTCGTGTCAGAAGTCGCAGTCTTGTGGCCATGGGGGTCAGACTGACCAGGCCTGCTGCTAGGCTATTGTTTACGAGTTGCTATGTAGCTAGTTAAGATTTCAGTCGGCTTAAAATTGGCTATTAGAACAAAAGAGAAATACACCATGTCATTAAAGTTTGTTGAGTATTTAAAGTTGCACACAGGGCACAAAATGAAAATTCATACTCAGCATTTTCATTTCAAGCACTTTTAAAAGACATGGAAAATGCTGATTTTACAGGTATTCCAGGCCTTAAATTTCAATTAGCTAAAATCCATCTTTTTTTAATTGCTTCACGGACCTGTTCAAACTCTGCACATACTTTCAGGGTTTTATTGTAATTATTTATGTAATGGGAAAAATAATATTTTCATCCAAAAAAAAATAAATAATAATAATAATAAAAAATAAAAAATGTAAAAAAAAGTATGCCATACATGACATGCATTTATTCAGAACAGTGGGAATCTGGACAAAAAGAAAGAGAATTAAATAGACTTCTTTTAGGTGAATGAAAGGAAAATATGACATTATAAATATTTAAATGTAGCTTTATTTTTACCTGAAAAATATATCCATATAGAAAACTTTAATAGTTCACACAGAACTAACATCTATGACCTTTTAAGTGTTCTATAAAAAGGTCTACTGAAAGCTAATGGCCAGTGGCAGTTGTTTAATAACGTCAGCTATGGCAGGTCAATTAAAGACAAATTGATTTCAACTCTATCAGACTAATGGTTCCAGAAATAGTTTGCAGTCTTTCAAATCATCTTAAGACCCCCCCCCCCCCCCACGCATACTAAAATATGTCTCTCTTTTGCACACATCTCAAGCAGAAGTAAACTTCTAGCATTTTAAAATCCAACAAAAGGGAAACAGAGAATCTTAATCCGACTTGAGTCCAACTGGGATGTCTTTTGAGACGCTTTGCATCCAACCTCAAAAACAATTGCATGTTGGTGCTCTTCATCCTCCAACCATTTTCTCTGAGTTTTTTTGCACTTCCCCGTTTTCACAGAGGAAATGAGAAGCGGTGTTAAAATAAATAAATAAAATAAAAATAAAAAAATGAAAAGTTACATGACACAGCGCTGGGTATGTAAGAACATAGGGACAGAGAAAATATAAAACAGGAAGTACATAAAAGTTAAATACTCAAAGATGTAATAGTATATCAAACAGTAATTTCTAAATTGGCCATAAACAGTAAGCTCAGAATTTAATACCACATAGTTAAAAGCAACATATTTATGAACTTGCATTTGAAAAATCTATTGATACGTGATATTTTAAGACTTTTTAAGGATTTGTAGGAACCCTATTCAATTGACAATGTTATAGCGCTCCTACCGAGCTACATGTATCAAAAGTTTTAGGCTATCTCAAAGCCAGGTACTTTATACGAGTAACAGATTAGGTATGTGTAAAAAGGCAGAAGCAGAGGTGAATATGTTATGGGTACCTTTTGTGAGGCTTACACTGTAAATCATCTCAGTCAAGTTTGATAAACTTTGATGAAATTTGTAGGCGGAACAAAAAAAATAAAATAAAATATAAATAAACCAGCTTAGCAATGACTTTTAATGGATCTTGAGACGTTTTTGTTTGGTGTGAGTCAAGGAGTAAGCTGAAAAAGTTGTCTACATGCCTCATAGTTCCCAATATACAACCCAAAAAAAATTAAACATCTTTTTTTTTTTTGGAGTGTTTAAGTTAATTTGCACAATATTAGAAACATCTTGTAGTATGAAAATTACCTTAAAATCTCCATAACAGACAGAAAAACAACATGTGGATCATTCATTCAGCACAACTCAAGAAATTCTGTTTAAAAATTTCTTTCTATGTTACTTTGCTCTACAAATTAAAGGCCAGAAGTGTTACCAAAAAAAAAAAAAGAAGAAATTATTCTTTCCTGGAGAGACCCCATCAGGTCGACCGTGGAAAATCTTATTTTATATATGCAAAGAGTCAGGATCTTGACCAGTACAATCACAAATTAGGCTCTACATAAACTTTTGTGATTATTATCTAAATGGCAAGTACTATTATAGCCATAAGTGGCAATCAGCTGGATCACAAAGACATAAACAAAACAAAAAAACCCAACATCTAGTTCACAAAAGTAGGTTTCGCATATTTACACAAATTATCTTTAATGTGAATGGGCAGGGCCAGCTACAAATGCCCAATTTGCTGATGGTTTTGTTTTGTACAAAGTGAAAGAATGTTTGTTTTTGAGGCCTATGCCATTCCAAGAGCAAAATAAACTGGAGAACTTGGAGCCTCACCTGTGGTTGAGGATGCGGTGAATCATCATCCACTCCATCTTGATGCCAAAGCGGTAATACTTCTCCTCCATCTGGGCATAGATGGGGTCTTTGTTCTTCCTTTTTTCACTCTTATCTTCATCACCTTCACCTCCAAAGTCTATGGGTGGGGGCTCATCCATGTCATTCTTGCGCTGATAATTTCTGAACATCACCTGACAATGCAGTTCCAGCTGAGGAAGGAAGAGAACCTTAGACCTGTATTTGTGCAATTTGACTCATTCATAGAAGACAGAACTTTTTTTCAGAATTTTATTTATTTTATTTTTTTTAATTTTGAGGAGATCTTAAGCTAAGCTAATAGTGTTCAAGACATGTGAAAGATGTGTGTGCAGACCTGCAGCTCAGACACCCAGGAACAATGCCAATAAGACATGTTCTGCCACTTTGCAAAGAATTCCCTCTCGGGCCGGCCAGCCAGTGGAGTAGGGTCCGGGGCATTGGTTGGGAGGTCGGGTGGGCGGGGAACTGGGGTGGGTGGAGGTGGGTCTCCCCAACGCCAGGTAAGGATCTTCTGCACTTTCCCCTTTAAAGGAGGACACTGACAGAAGAAGCAAAGAAAGTAAAGCTCCAAATCCAAAATAATTATAATAAGTTAACAAGCCAAATTATTTTACTACTCTGACAATGGGCTACTTGCACTTAGGGCTACTACGTTCTGAAATGGCTACCGGTTTTCTCGTCTCCGGCAGCGTTATTTACGTTAGTTAGTAGTGGGGTTTTTTCCATTCATAACAGGATCAAAATGAGTGTTGGGAGGTATTTAAATCTGAATATTTTCAGATATTCAAAGACAACTGAAGAAATATAAGCACTACTATGTCCCTCTCTGCACAGCTTCTTCAGAATTTAACAGCTTTAAGCTTCCACAGCTTAGGGTGATCTCGGGAGACAATGGTAAATGAACTGGTCATGACCATGTCACAGTTTCTACCTACATGAAGGTGTGTAGAAGACGTTTTTACACTAGATCAGCTAATTAAACCAAAGCCAGAGAGGGTCAGAGAATTCCGCAAAAAAAGAAAAGAAAAGAAAAGAAAAAAAGAAAAAAAAAAAAACCAAAGTGCAGGGTCATTGAACAAAATTACTATTACTAAACATGACTTTACATGATAATGACCGACTAACATGCTTTAACTATTGTACTTTTATAGTGCATGGGTTATCGTGGAAAAAAATAGACAGACTCGTGCGATACACTGGCAGTGAAAATGATTTAACGTATGTCCTGAAACTAACATCGTGAGCAGTATTCTTTCAAGTGAAGACACCCTGTTAGCAACAGAACAAGCTACTTTGCAGTGAACGGCGTAGACTAACGTTAGCTTATTTGTTCATTTCTGTTAACAGCTACTTCTTACATTCAAATGAGTATATACACATGATTACAACATTACAGTTTGAAGCCTTTCTCCAGTACTAGAAGGGACAAAAAAAGGGAAATGCAGAAACTGCCAAGAATAAAATATGGAAGTGTTTGTGTAAGTAGCCCTTTGGGAAAATAAATTAGATGCCTATACTCAGAAAATTCTGGTAACACACAAGGTTCTCATTTAAAAACTGGTCACTATCCTCTACTCTGAAGCTGACAAGTTGCCCTGCTTGTCAGTTAACCCTGTCCACTGCAGCTTAATGGTTCACTCACAGTGCAACGAGGACAGATCCACTCTCCATTAGGAATTTCAGGCAGGGGAGGGTTAAGGCAGTGGATGTGGTATGAAGAGGGGCAGGTGTCGCAGCACAGCAGCTCTCCTCCATCCTTACACACTCTACAGAACTCCATGTGGTGGTCATCTTCTTCTGCCTCACCTCCACCTGCATCGTTCTCCTCTTCCCCATCTGAAGCCTCCTCACGTGCTTCCCACTGAATACCCTCCTTCTCCTGAGAGACATTTTATACACGACTTTATAAAATACCTTGTAGGAACACTTGAAATGGCATGTTTTTTTTGTTGCTTTAAAAAAAAAAAAATAATAATAATAATAATAATAATAATAATAATAATTTGTTGTATTCAATGCTAAAAAGATACATTTCTAATAAAGAACAACTTTGTTATATTCCCGTTTACCTTTCTGCATTAGCGCAGTAACAGGTAGTAGAGTAAATTCAAATCACTCAATGCAAAGCCAGATCTGACGAAGGCGTAGGGTATTAAAATTTAGTTAGTGTCTAATAGCCTCTCTGGCTGCATGGAACAATTTTAGTATGTCTGACTGACATACTAGCAGGAATCCTACACGTGGCATAACCTCCAACTAGGGAAACTACACAAAAACACACACACAACTCGGAGTTCCTATTCGGGACGGTCTCCTAAACTCCACAGAGTTCAGCAAGTGATGTCAAATCAAACACGGCCGCAATTCTTACCTACAAATGAGTGCGGTGCTATATACAAGCATTAGTTTGAGATCCATCAACATACAACAGTCAACAACGTGACAAATAGACCTAATAATCAATCTCGCTCTCTCTCTCTCCAGACAACAGTGATCCTGACCCCTTCTTCTCTCTGGACCTGCCTGATCCATCCTGATGCCCTACTTCTGGTTGGAGTTCTCATCAACTGTAAATCACTCGCTGTTGCTTAGGCTGGTCATGTGGGGCCATCCTCAAAAACCCATGAAGATGTTTTGGACTGCATTTGATATCAAGTTATACTATGATGGTTTAGAACTACAATTGCTATGAACACTTTTGCACTCAAGTCTCCATCAGTGTACAGTGGATAAGTTCAACAAAACAGACTTCAAATTAAAACTATAATGAATTTCCTGGTTACACAATTGCACTATTTGGCCACGTAGTATACATTTATAGAAGGGATTTATTTATAATCGCACTATCCAGTGTCACCAACATATGGATGGGTTCCCTTTTGTGTCTGGTTCCTCTCAAGGTTTCTTCCTCATATCGTCTCATTGAGTTAGGGATAATGTTATGCATTTAAAATTTTAGATCCGGAATTTATATATTTATGTAAAGCTGTTTTGTGACAATGTCCACTGTTAAAAAAGTGCCATACAAATAAATTTTAACTGAATTGAACATAGACATATTCGCTTGTTAAATCTATAACACAGACTATACAGGTACTGATTTGAGGAGGAAAATATACAGTCACTCATCATAGCTGGCTAGCTTCTTGCTTAAAAAAAATATGAACATGGAGATGTTAGTGGTCGACCCCCTCCTTTTTATCTCAAACGCATGGAGGTTGAAAACAAGGTAAAAAATGGCATAACAGTTCATGAAAAAACTTGCTGTGAACTATATAAATAAAACTAGTCTGATAAACAAAAATGGTTATGCACCATTGATCAAACGTCCATGGAATCTGATGCGTGATCAATCAGGAATTATGGCATTAAGATAACATGAGCATATTTACAGACAGTCACTTACACAGTGTGGACAGCTCCATGTGCCTTCAGGGGCTTTCTCCATATCAGGATCCAAACAGACCATGTGATAAGCTCTGGGACAGGTATCGCACAAGATAATTTCTCCTCCCTGCTGACACACCTCACAGTAGTCTTGGTGGTCAGTCTCATAGCCATCAGCATCATCATCCACTGAATTAGACATGATGGAAAGAGAGAGAGAGAGAGAGAGAAGGGAGGTTTAAGACACTCTAGACAGTGTGATCATACTTGAGCCTTCCCTGTAGGAGTCATGAAAATATATTACATCTAGATTTATTGGGTTTATTCAGGGAAACATTGCAAAGTTCAGTTTTCCCCACCTTTCTTCTTCTTCTTGGGCTTAGGTTTCTTTTTCGAGCGGCTGCTGCGGCTATTGGAGCTATCCGACACGGAGACGCTGTTAATACTGCCATCGTCAAAGTCACTGTCTACGTCCATATCATCATCTTCACTCTTAACAAGCAAGCAACAAAATTAACAAATCGTCTGTCAGCTGTGGTGCCCATTACAGTGGGGAGCAACATGCAAGTAACAATGCAAACAAACAAAAAAGAAAGATCACATACAGAGGAGCGTTTTCTCTTGCTGTTGAAGCCACCCAACTTGATCTTTAGAGGAGCAACTTTCTTAGTCTTGACCTTCTTCTCCTGAGGTTTGGGAGCAGGTTTGGACTTCCTGCGGGCATTAGGACCTGTGAAAAGAACATGCCAGCTGGTCAGAGATTTTCATTACTCCAACAGATTTATAGTACAACATTTTAGTCACTGAAGCACTCATAGGAGCTCGGTCAGCTCTCTCATTCTCCTCGACCCATTCCTTGTTTAGCATTTGTTACCTCTGGAAGCTATTTTGCACCCTGATGTTCTACAGTGTTCAATGAAATAATACACCAACAAGCTACACGAGGAAAACGTATACATCCAAAAAAAAAAAGTCATATAAAATTCATATTACTGACTAAAAAAATTGATATTTTGGCTTTTGGTAGTAATCAGTGGAAGGGTACAATCAATGTATTACATTAGCAAACCACTGCACAACACTGAAGTTTAAAACACACTCTGCTTGCAAAATTCATATCATATTATCAAGTCTCAGCTCACCCTTTCCCTCTTTAGTCTTGGCCTTGCGGAGTGGAGGAGCTGGAGGGGGCTGGGGCTCAGCAAGTGCAGTGGCTGCAGGGGCAGTGGCTGGAGTCTCAGCTGCCACCATACTCTCCACAGCCGCAGCCACGTTGGCAGCTGCCAAGGCAGCGTTGGCGCTGGCAGAGCCACGCAGGGGGTTGTTGGTGCTGAATTCACGCCACTTTGCCCCAAGTACCATCATCATTTTGGAGACCGCAATCTTTGGGTTCTTTGCTGCAATAAGAGGCCTGGAAAAAGGCAGGAAAGTGAAGAGATTGAGAATCTTTCAGTAAGTAAGTAAGTAAGTAAGTAAGTAAGTAAATAAATAAAGATAGACATATACACACACACACACACACACACACACACACACACACACACAGAAGACATTTGCGATCAAAAAATTAATGAGACAACAGATAAGAATTTCAGCTTTCATTTCCTTATACTTAACGGCGCACTTATATAGCGCTTTTATCCAAAGCGCTTTACACTGTGTCTCATCCACCCATTCACACACACACACACACACACTCACACCAAGGGTAGCAGAGCTGCCATGCAAGGTGCTAACTTGCCATCGCTATGTGGAGTCATGTGGGCAGGGAATCAAACCGCCAACCCTACGATTAGTGGACAACCCGCTCTACCACCTGAGCCACAGCCGCCACATATATTGTCTTATAACTTAGAACATAACACCTTTGGTGGCAGACCACCCAATATTTAGGTGAGCAAAAGTATTGGAACAGATAGTCTTCAAGTGAATAGCACTCAATATTTGGTTGCATATCCCTTGCTTGCAATAACTGCATCAAGCTTGCGACTCACTGATAATCGCCAAACTGCATTTTTTTGTGATGCTTTTCCAGGCTTGTACTATAGCCTGGAGGGGACTTTGTGTGCATGTGATTTTATATATATAATTTTTTTATTATTATTTTTTTTAAAAACGCATACACACAGTGATATAATCAGTTAAATGTACCAGCAGCACAATGCAATACAATTCTGACCAATCAGATCTGACAATTCAACCACACTGTGGTATATATATTTTAAAGGAAAAATTATATATATATATATATATATTTTAAACTTAGTATTTCATGTATATCCAAAGGGTGACTGATCTCTGAGCATACTGCACCTTACAAACTGACTAAAGGCCTTGTAGTTGGTAAGAGATCTGTAGTCCTCTTCAGTAAAGACATGATCAATGTCCTCCATGCCCCAGGTATCCAGCAGCTGCGAGGAGGTCTTCGGCTCCTGGAAAAAGTTTTACAAAACCAAATGCATGTTTATTTTCATAAATTTGGCATTTATAAGGCTTTTACGCACAGGTTTGATCTGGTCCAAGAGAGTTCTACGAACATATGCTTGCAGTTAACTGTTAGCAAATAATATTCTGCCACAGACCTCCTATGGGCATTAAAAACAGATGAACCCTCTTCTATGTAAATCTCTATACCAAACACAGCTCTACAATTCTAAATTAAACCAACAGCGTCAAGTGCAGAATACTCACAGAGCTATCGTCATCATCTTCATCCTCTTCTTCCTCAGGCTCCTTCCTCTTGGAGACAGCCAAGCTGGAGCTCCTGTCAGCAACTGCACTGTTCCTCTTTTTGTCTCTGGAGGTACTAGGTCTCTTCTTCTTCTTCCTGCCAGGCGTGTAATCACTGCCCTCGCTGTCAGAACGCCCTACGGGCCCATCTTCCTCCACCTCATCCACATCATGCCCCTCTATAGGCTCAGGGGAACTAATTGGGATATCCTAGAGGAGAAAAGCACTTAGGTATTGTAATACATCAAAATATTCAACAAAAGCAAGATGTCCTATATTAACAGGAGTGTTTCAGTCAGCAAGGCCTCAAGAAAGCTTTACAGTACAGTAAATTGGGACCAAAAAAAGAACCACTAAAAAGTGTACAAAAAATGAGAGCAAAATTTTCATTAAAGGTGAGGCATCTGTTAGGCCTACCTCTCTACGAGAGCGCTGCCTCTTGCTGCTTTTGCTCTCACGACTGCTCTTCTTGGCTTTCTTCTTCTTTTTCACTTTAGGGGCTTCATTCTCTGACAAGTCTTCGTCCAGGTCATCATCTGTAGGATAGACATAAGCTAAGAGCTTAGATTTCATTCATTCAACACAAACAACTTTATATCCCATTTTAGATTGTGGGCCAACCTTCAGCAGCTCAATTCAGAGGCCCTGTACAGTGTCAAAACTAAAATGTCAGAATCTACCTTTAAATGTAAAAGTCCATTAATTCTGCTCATCTCTCAGATTGCCTTCACATGCGCCATCTGACCACCGAACCAGTTACAAGTGAACTCTAATGCAGTTTGATTGCAGTATGAAAGCAATTCAACCCTGAATAAACCCAACTGCAGGAAGTGAACCAAATATTATGCGTGTTCTGGGCTGTGGACAGCATTCGACATTTACGGCATTTGGCAGACTTCCTTATCCAGAGCGATTTACATTTTATTACATTTATACATCGTGTTTGAACTCACGACCTTCCGATCAGTAGCCCAATGTCTTAACCACTGAACTACCACTGCATTTTCTTTTGTAGATGTGGGCTGTGAAACTGACAAACGAGGCCCATCTCAAGTCAATTCAATTAATCTGCAGGTATCGGCACTTCAAATTTAATACTTTTTTTATACCATATTCAAGATATTTCCAAAAACTTAAGGTTTTTAAGACCTGTAGGTCACTTGTCAGCTATAATGCACTGTGTACATGCATATACATCCATTTCTAGGTTTAAGTAAACTATAGCAGTGTAAATTTCTATAGAGGCATATGGGAGACCGGAGCAAATATCTTTTTTGCATTATTATTTGCTTAAACAGTGAAAGAAAAAAAAATCCAGTATTTCCTTTCCATATTATAAAAAATCCCATTGCAGCAATGTTTTAGTGTTTTTGTCATTTAATTCCAGGGTAATGTAACAAGCAGTGTTATAAAATGTACAGATTTTTTTGTAAAGAAGGGAAAAAAAAATATGTATAAAAATATATTTTAAAAACCTTTACTATTTTGTAATATTACTATTGCACTGCATAATACTTAATTACAGAAAACTGGATATAAAATTACACAGTTTAAATTTATCTACACTGAGCTCAAGGGGGGGGGGGGGGGGGAGAGGGGGGAAATTTTGCAAAATAGGTTCTAG
>JANDJT010000021.1:13702487-13719300 GCA_024331685.1 Stegophilus panzeri | reverse complement strand
TGAAGCTGTTCTGTACTGAGGAATGGGTTAAAATTCCTCCAAGCCGATGTGCAGGACTGATCAACAGTTACCGGAAAAGTTTAAGTGCAGTTATTACTGCACAAGGGGGTCACACCAGATACTGAAAGCAAAGGTTCACATACTTTTGCCACTCACAGATATTAATATTAGATAATTTTTCTCAAGGAATAAATTATCAAGTATAATATTGTCTCATTTGTTTATCTGGGTTCTCTTTATCTACTTTTAGGACTTGTATGAAAATCTGATAATGTTTTAAGTCATATTTATACAGAAATATAGAAAATTCTAAAGGGTTCACAAATTTTCAAGCACCATTGTATACTGTGAGAACAATATATATTTTTAGCATGTTATAAAATTGTGTAGCACAACATTTGATTGTTTATTGTTTACCAAGGAACTGTCTAATTTGACTGAGACAAAGTAACTGCTGATTCGAACACCTAATTACAGAATCATATACACTTACCATACACTTTCTTGTCCACTATTAGTAAGTACAAGAATGGGGAAAGTTCAGTGACTTTCAGTTACATTCCCCCACTGTGATGCTGAATATGAACTTTAGCTCTTGACCTGTATCTGCATGATTTTATGCATTGGGCTGCTGCCACATGTTTGGCTGACTGGATAATTGCATGAATGATCAGGGGTAGAGGTGATCCTATTAAAGTGTAGTACCTAAATTATGTCATTTTTAGCTGAATAGTTAAATGCATACACGATTTAATTTAAACCAAATTTTAAAGCCTTGGTCTAATTCTTCTGGACAGAAAGTGTGCATTGATTTGGTGAACCATATGATGTATCTACCGAGAGAACAAACAACCACAGAGCTCACTGGGCTAACTCTGATACATAAGATGTTTGTCCACAAAGACTGTTTTCAGCACTCATTCATAGCAGCCAAAACAAAACCACAAATAGTAGATGAGCTTGTAAGTTTTAAGGTGGTTTCTGCAATTTTTGAGGCCTTCAGCCATACACATCTTTGCCCCTATTCAGAGTAACCAGTATCCCAGTAGTTCTGGGATTAATTATGGGCAGTTATTTATCTTTAACCTGATTCATTGTACCTGCTGTGTCAAAAAGTCCAAGTGTGTATGGCTCTCCTCCAATCATCACAGTGACTGCATAGTTATCAAATACCTTGAATAAGAGAAAAAGAGAACAGACATGCATTCAGTACAGTCACTCTGCTACAGGGGGACGATGTTATCGTTTTAAACAGAATGATAACATCCTTTCATCCCTTCCTTTGTTCAAAATATCCAGACATTTTTATATTAACCCAAAGTGTAATTAGGACACGATTTAAACTTTCTTGTTTGTCTACTGCACAAAATTTATAAATGCCTCTTCTACAATTTCTGACTAAATGTTTTATATTTTAAAAATATTCTACCCAGATTTCTCACTCAAGTTAATCATCTAATTCCCAGTTCCTGACACATTGAAGCCACATGTTATCTCTTCAATAAATGATGGCGGCAATAGGCTAGCATTACTGTAAATGACAGGGGAGAGAGGAGGTTCAGCCTTCACTGCCAGTGAGCAGGTCCAACAAATGAACTCCTGAACGCCTGGTTATGAATAAATGTGGCACTGTTACAAAACCTTAGTTTAGAAACATGTGTTTCAAAATCCATTTATCCATTGATTATGCACTTGATTTTTACATGATCTGCTCTTGTGTTTAGTAGCCATGAATCAGCTGTGAAGTCACAGAGGGCCAAACAGACAGTGGGTTGAGCTTCCACAAGGCTCAAACATCCTCTGGCAATGCTGTGCCACTGTGAATGATGAGAAAACCACTGCTTCAGGAGTGGTGCGCGAGTTCAGGGTTGTTGTTTTTTTTTTTTTACCTACAAGTGAAGTGCAGCCCCTCTGAACTTAAGCATCACATCTGGCCAGCAACCCTAACCCTAAGGAGTAAGGAGGTAGCCATCTATTTTATATTTCCTAGCATTTACGAGTGTCCTTTTGTAGGAGAGCCCACCGTGAGTGCAGAAAACGTTATATGTGAGTCACCTGCAATACTAGCAGTGGGTAATTGGCTCAATAAATAAATAAATAAATAAATAAATAAATAAGTGTGTGTTTGTTATTGAGTGATTTTTGGGTTGGAAAATTTATGTAATAATGACATGTGAATGTAAATACACTTTATTTTATTATTTGAATGAGAAACTACTTTGTGATTCAAGTGGTTTCCTTTGTGGTGTTTTGTATTGATTATTTAGGTAGACATGATTTTCTGTGCTGTGTGCTCTCAGGTCCAGAATCAGCTTATTTCAATGTAGCCTCTAGGTCTTAAATATTTAAGAATTGGTTCATCATTAAATAGTATAATATAATGTGTAGATTGCTTACTTTGTACATTCATTCCATTTATTTATTTATTTATTTTTGTTTTTAAAAACATAGCTGTTAAACAGGGGTTTTGATTTCTTTGTTGCTTCACTGCACTACTACAAATAGTGATATCCCCAGTTTTTTTATTAGGGAAAAGACGACTAGTTGACTATTTATTTATTTCCTTTTTTGGTCGACTAATAAAAATTAATAGTCATGCAACCTCTTATCAGAGGCCCAAGGATACCCATTTTGAATAGAAAATAATTTTTCAACAGCACACACACACACAAAAACAAACAAACACAATCAGTCTTTCTGTGACTTTGCCGGTCCCTGCCTTACTTGATCCCACTCTAACTGTGCTAATACGCTCCACGTATAACACCGACTACTGCAGGACTCAAATGAAAGACCCTGGGTAAGTGCTTCTGCACACATCAGGTAGGTGTGAAGACTGCTTGATCAGCTTCAATTGTGTTTTATAACTTGTCCCTCTGTAGCCAAACTGAGAAAGACTCTCCACTAGTTTTTGACAACAAAAAGGTAATATAATCCAATATCCACTCCTATAATTAAACAATACGTTTACTAACTAAAGACACATTACTGGGCGTGCCTGAATTCTGCGCTGTTTTTATCAGTGCAGCTTTGCTTTTATCTTTTATTTAATAAGGACATGTCCACTGAACTTACTGAATAGTAAACTAAATAATAACATAACAGTCATCCCTCTCTGAAAGTTAATACCTTCCCTCATGACACTTCCACTGTTGTAAAATGGTATATCATCCAATTAATGAGTACTTTAATAAGTAAAAGTTATTTTTTAGGAATATTTATGCTTCTGTCATTTTCAACCTCTGTGTGTTCGAGCTACAAAGAGGTAAAACCACACATGCCTCCATATTGGTCTTTTGTCATCAACAAGCCACCCATCTAACTATGATGAGTGATGTATATTTACCTCCTCAAATAAGGAAGAATGGGATTACAAGGAACACAGTGGAGATTCTTATCCATACAGATTCACTTGAAAACTGGGTGTTGTACTCGTACACATAAACAACACAATGTGCCAGGACATGACAAGAGACAGGCAAGTTCAGTCACACCAGGTACATGTGGAAACTCATTTCTTGGGCTTAACAGCTGGATCCTATTGTTAATAACACCACCAGAGGCACTGTGGGTGCATTAGGACATCCAACTCACAATACTCATTTCAACTCCATTTTTAAAGGTCTACTTCCTCTCTTTAATTCCTCTGTTCCTTTTCGCTTTTGTTTTCGCATCTCAGTGCCGCTTTCTTTGCATGTTTCAATGTAGGTTTTCATCTGCTAAGGTAAACTGATTAATTTCATACACTCACCGTAGGCACATATTCTGAAGGGAACTTGTTGGTTGTGTAGGAAATCAATAAACAGGTCTTTCCCACCGCACCGTCTCCCACCACCACACATTTTATAGTCTGCATCTGAGGGAAACCGAAAAAGTGCATATGGGACAGAACACATAAAGAAAAGAAACTGTTTAAGAATTAATCTGTTTATGGTTTTTATTCATACAAAACTTTGGTACAAATGTGGTTAGACTGCTGCGTATGTTAACAGCTGAAGAATGGAGAATAGAGAATGAATTAAACAGAAGAACAGCATTACTGTGTTTACACGTCCTGTGACCAGTGAGGACATGAACACAACACATGCCAATGAAACCTGCTATACACCAGGGTCTATTGTTGACCACTCCACTGCCATGAATCATGATGTTTATAATATAAATTCTGCCGGGTTGATACCAAGTTCATCTGAAACAGAAACGCCGGTCTAACTTTACCCTCCTTCTCTCTCTCAGCTTAGTTCTAGCATCATATATATTATATATATATATATATATAAACCTGCCAAAATAGATGGACCTTAAATCGAGTTCAAAAGAACAAATCTAGCCGTCTCTTTCTTCACAAAACACCATGAGACGACAGAAACTAATGAGATGTAGTGGGTCCACAGAATGTCACAGCTCTCTGCTGTACCGTGATGGTGTCAGACACACAGTCCCTTCTGTACTTCCGCATAACTAGCGAGGCTACTTCAGAGTCAGTAGGAAAGATCCGGCAAACTTATTGGTTTACATAACATCTGAAATAAAACTGCCCACAAATTCAGGTCACAGGATTTCTGTGAAATGCGGAATTCTTTTGTCTTAGAACAATTCTCTGGCGTCAAAACAAACTCCTGATCCAGTGAGCGCGCTAGGCAGCTTCCCCCTCTATCTCACTCCCCAGTAGCTTTCTCCCGAAATTAATTAACACCAGCACAGGATAACAGTCAGATTCAAAATAATGCACGGTGCCTTTTCATTTCTTCGAAGTAAATCTGAAAAAAAAATAATAATATTAAAAATCGTGTTTTACGGGGAGTAATAGATGTAGTTTCCTTAGCGTGGTGTTAGCTGTTAGACAGGAAGTAAGGCAGGCCAATACATAACTTATCATTAGCTAAGCGTGAAATCCTAGCTAACCAACGCGTATTTGACTTTTCCCAGAGTGGTCATATAACGTGTGTGTTAGTGTTGATTAACTCCTATGGTCAAGCTTGAGATTTTTAAGTGTTTCAGGGGTTGACAACGAACGCAAAACAAGTTGTCAGACTCAACAAGAGCGAGTTAGCATGCTAGCTAATCCGAAAGGAAACAAGCCAACTAAACTGACTAATCCGACCCACTAAATAAAGCACATCGTTAGACTAAGTTCAACTAATTACTACGCAACAATATTCATATTACAGTTTTTTCCCATTACAAAGTAGGTATGATGTGACTAACTAAATGAAGCGATTTAAATCTCAGCAGCTCACCTTTGATTCTCGGCTGCTATCGCTGTAGCTCACATCCGGGTCCTCTGGCTGTAGCGCTGTACTCAATGGGCGTGTTAAAGCCCAGCCCTTCCTAGTGCTCTTAAACTACAGAGAGAAACTAGTATTCACAACTAGTAAGCAACACACGCACGGATTTTTTTTATGTGATTTTATTGAATCCATGTATGTATTCATATCAATCCCTCATATATCTACTGTTTATACCTGGCTGGCTCCTATTGGTCTGTTTTGTCCAGTTTGTCTCGCTTCATTATGTTTTTGTAATTTATTCTGCTTCACCTAAATAGTTTGTCGTGTATTTTTTGTTTTGTTAATATAACACAACAAAAAGGAAAGAAATTGCACTGTGTTTGTTAAAAATAAAATACAAAGAGAGCTGCGAGCAGCAATTAGGGGGGCCAAGCACTTTTTGCCCCCACCCCTGAGAGAGTAAGTCCAAGTCCTTAATGGCCGAGTCCGAGTTGAGTCTGGCGGAGTCCAGAAAGTAATTAAATTAATTTTTTTTTTTTTAAATTAAATTAATATTTTAACACACACACACACACACACACACACACACACACACAAACACATTAGGCAATGAATACACTATGCTGCATCTCTCCCAGTCAACAAATGGGAAAAAGATCTCAACAATAAAACAGACAACAATTTTTGAACTCAGATATACAGGCTATATCTTTTTTTGGTACAAAATGGCAAAAAGAAATGGACAATACAGCCGGTTAAGCAAACACAAGATAAACTACTGATTTTATACACTTTATGTGTCTTATTTTATCAATTAGCAAAGTGAATGGTTTTAAATGAGACTGCTTTCACCTTGTTTGAATAGATATTGGTCAAATGATTCAAATAAGCAGTTACATATGATACAGATAGCACATCCTTTTAAATAAAGAACAAATTAACATTTTTAACAGACTTTTTAACAATATTTAACCAGCATCCATGAGAAAATAACAGTATAATCTGTAGTCTGTGTAGTCTAAATACAACCTCTATTTCCTGATAGAAAACTCACATAGTACTACTACATTATATTTCACTAGGGGGCGCAAAACAACAACCACAATATTCACTGAAACTGTAGGTGTCTGTTGCTTTCCGGGTGTGGTGCTGGCGCCGCCTTGTGGCTTTCTTTTTAAATCGTTGCTACGTCCCGACAGAAAGTCAATTACTAACAGCCTTTTACATTATACTGCACCACACAGATGTCTAGAATCTAGATGGACAGAGGAGATTAATTTAACTACTGCTCTCCATTAGTGAAGGAATGTAAATACTGATATGCAGTGGACTACTGCATTATTCTTGTATGATCAAGTCAAAGTTAAAGTGCCTTGCATAACTATTTACCCCCTCATGAATATTTTGTATTACAACTTGGAACTGAAATGGATTATATATCATGAAGGTACACATAATAGTCGAAATAATATTGAAGTTAGGAGAAAAATCTATATGGTCTGCAAAATTATTTAGACCTAAACTTAATAGTTTAGTTTTCATTGTGATTGCATAAGTATTTACCCCCATTACTGTGAAACTACTAAATTAGTTCTTGTGAAACCAATTGACAACCATCAAAAAGTCTCATAATTAGTTGAATAGAGTCCAGCTATGTGTAATTAAAGTGTCTTTTTATAGAACATACCTAAACGTGAAGCCCATTTAGGTGGATAGCCAGGTGAGTTTCAGTTTAGTTTGTGTCAACCCTGGGTTTTAAGCATGGACTGTACCCACCATAGACACTGAGGTGGACATGTCCCCCCAATAATCAGATATGGCCAAACTGCCCCCCCTGCCCAATATTTGATATCTTTTATGCTGCTCTGCTGCACTCAATTATGCACCACTATGTATGTTGTTAGGATGACAAAAAGTTGGAAAAAAAAAAAAAAAATGGCTGGTCTGCATCTGCCTTTGCTTGTTAGTGTCAAAATGTTTGAAATGGCCAATCAAATCAAAGAGGATGGGGCTTTACTGTTCACAGAAGCCACGGTGAAAGTGTGAGGTAAAATGTAAGCTAAGTAGCTAAAGTTTAATATTTGACAACTGTTTTATGACAGAAACTTTAAACTACAGACAGTAACATCCAGGGATGCAAACATTTAGGATTATCACATTGAATTTGAGTCAAGCAGCCACAAAAAAATCACATTACAATTAACATGAATCCAAAATTGAATGCACAGACTCTGTCTGTTAGTTGTCTGTGACCACAAATCACAGATCCCACCAGCATTCGTAGTAGAAAAGTTCATGCAAAATGGCCAGGAAAGGAGTTAATCTGGTCAGTGGAAAGCAGAGGGATGGAAGGTCAGTTAAGCCCGAGATCTAATAGAGCAGTAAATGAATTCATTAGAAAGCCATCTCTTTATTTGTAATTATGGATGGATGGATGTGGATGTGTGTGTGTGTATGTGTGTGTATGTGTGTGTGTGTGTATATGTGCATGCATCCAGCTGCCTGTCTGGTGTCAAGGGCATTGAATGTCATTACTGCATGCGGTTTAATGACAGATTCTCTAACATTCATTGTTATGTGCTGTATAACAGGGAAGTCACTAGAGATTTATGAATGGGGGTTCAAATTTTTTGAAGCCACCAAAACATCCTCCTAGTCATGTATACTTTAGCATAACAATGGGTGTAAAATCTATAGAAATAAGGTTATTTTTTTGTCAAGGTATACCTGTCTCATAATTTGTGTTAGAGACTGATCTAATATGACTTAATTTATATAAAAATAAATAAATTAAAGTTAACTTTGTCCCCATCCATCCAACACCAACAAAAAACAATAATGGCTGTACTATGTAGCCAAAAAAACAAACAGTAAACTGTGTTGTGTGTGGATCCTTCACTGACCAACAAAACGGCTCGATTAACGTGTATACATGCTGGATCGAGTCCGATTTCAGTCTGACTAAAGCATTTACATGATATTTTAAAAAGTGGAATTATTTCTTTAGCTCGATTGAAATCAAATTCTTAAAGGGGCTTACTGTCTGCAGGTCCGCCGACAGGAGGTACAGTACCCACGGTAAAGCAGTCTGTAAACCGAATAACGCGCGGATAAATAGGTGTGTAGCCACTGAGTGTGTAGTGCTTACAGCAGCCTCCCCAAGGTCCTAGTGCCCGCCCAACCAGATGTTGGAGTCGAACCGAAAAAAAGAAATCAAAAAGAAAATATATTGGCTGATATATTTATTTTCTTGGGGGGTCTTGGGGGCTTATGCAAATGAATATTTGGTGGGCCTGACGATGTCCCTGCTGTATAACAATTCTCATATGTTCTCATAGACTAGATTTACATGGACAGCAGTAATCTAATTATTGACCTTATTCTGAGTAAGACAATATTGTGATTAAGGTGTTTACATGAGTCACTTTTAGAATATTCCTTTCATGTTCCCATTTTACATGATATAGAACATAGAACGATTAACAGCACACGTCATTACGTCACCGCGCCACGCCGTCCCCTCCAGAATTTCACATATTAACATACAGTTGGTCTTTGTTATGGCACCATATACAGTTTCGGGTGTTTTTATTTTTTATTTTTACAAATGCTTAAGTGCAGTTAATTATTTGTCATGCTGTACGTGCAAATAAACGATTGCTTGAAGCTTTGGGCTGCGTCCCAAACCGCGTACTTACCTACTGTATAGTAGCTGAGATACATGTATTTTGCCTACTATATAGTACGAAAGTACATGGTTTTGGACGCAGCCGTGCTCTCTTGTTTGTCGTAAAACGGTTAAGCACTGCCATGTGTGTACGAGTCCTTTCTCAAAATGTGGTGAAAACTCCCACACGACGTTAATAATGTGATTAAGGTGTTTACATGTCTGTAACGCATGTCGATAATGGGACTAAAACAGGAGTACTCCACATGTCTTAATTCGACTTGTGTTTACTTCGAGTATGACTTTAATCGGATTAAGTTAATAAAAAAATTGCTGTTTACATGGTAGTTTCTTAATCAGAGTATTGTCTTAATCGGATTAATATTGGGTTATTGTTGTCCATTTAAACGTACTGATATAGTAAGGTATAAATGGTGTGATGCTTTAGTATCAGTTTAGTTTGTGATGATGCAATATTAATGCAAATACACTATTTAAATATGCAGTTATGTGGGAAGCACAGGTGTGTAAAAAATGTAACGCTAGAGCTCTTCATGGTTGTGTATCATGTTTTCTTAGACTATAACGATGCACCAGTGAATTACCAGTCGCACCTGCTCTCTCCCTCTCCTTCATCCAGGGCCGTTTCAGTCATATAGACGAACTAGGCAGTCGCCTAGGGCTACACCAGCTAGGGGGCGCCAGTGAGCGCCCCAACGCCCCCGCCGACTCACACACCCACAAGAAATAGAGTCTATTATTATTATTATTATTATTAATTAGTATGTTATTTAGTTTTTTTCTTCGATTTTGAATCAGGTAACACTTTATGATTACATGCGATTATTTATCTGGTGTCCCAGATATCTGGTGTCCCATATCTGGAAGAGAGATGTACAGGGCGGTGAGCATCCGTGTTTGACTGGTCTTTTATCATGAAAAGGTCAAAGCCATCAGTATCGCAAAAAGGAAAAAGAGGATGAGAAAAATAAAGAGAAATATAGGCTAAAGGTATGCGACTAGTCTATGGAAGGTAAAAATCTGTTTTGCCACCTATTAGCGCTCCATCATGACGAGCACACCTTCACAAATGACACGCTGCAGTAGCAAGGATTCCCCATGTGTTAAAATACATTTAAGCAGCTGAATATTAGCATAATAAAGATTTATTTAAAAAAAATTCTATCAGAAAGACGATCAGAAATTAAGTTTTAGTGTATATTGAAGATAGTGTTGTTACTATGGCAACCAGTGTAGACCTGCCAAACAACTGCAATCTGAACAGAAAAAAAAAAAAAAAAAAAAAAAAAGTATAAAATTTATTGTACATGAATAATTTCAATATGCGGTATATGTTTTCATTCTCTGCTGCATAATGCTAATAATGTTATTTCTAAAATAAAAAAAAGTGTTTCCCCACATTGCATGGTGTTAGAAGGTGCGGATGGCAACCCTGCCTCCATCTATTTTTATTGATAATCCCCAGATTATAATGCAGTAACCTGTCTTCATCTCCCCCTCTTCTTCCTCCTGAATCCCTTGGTCCGTGTCTTTATTTTCCTCCTCTCCTCTTCATCTCCCCCTCTTCTTCCTCCTGAATCCCTTGGTCCGTGTATTTATTTTCCTCCTCTCCTCTGTTTTTCAGTAGCTTCCTCTGACTCATCCTTTCATCCCTCCCTACTCTATCACACTTTGTCTCCCCTATCCTCTTCTCTGCTCTCTCTCTTTCACCCATTGGCTCATTCTCTCTCTATCCCTTCCCCCCCAGCCCGTCTCTTTGCTTAGGGTTTTCCGGCTTGCCTTTGGTGAGGTTACAAACGCACAGACGGCAGGTAAAGACACGACTGATTCTTTCTTCCTTTCTGCCTAGCCTCTGTCATCCTTTGCGTCATTTTCTACAGTCGCTGTTGCTTGTGCAAAGTAAGGAAGTAAGCAGGCAATTGTGTGAGTGATGCTGCACTGTGCAGGCTGTTGAAATACTGGAATTATCATGTTTGTGCCTGTGTGGTTGAGATTCTTGGGCTTTTGCATTGATTTCTTTGGAAGTGTTTGTCGATGCGCATATGGACATAAGAGAGAGGGAGAAGAGAAAGAAAAACAGGAAATAAGGAAACAGGAGTGTGTGTGTGTGTGTGTGAGAGAGAGAGAGAGAACTGGACAAGCCGTGCGTCCGTATTTTTATGACATGCTAAGCCTCAGTATTTGCGCATATCACGGGGGTTTGTGGGAGTGGGGTGGATGGATGTTCTGTCTAATTCTGTTCTCATTTCCTGTTAGTTATTACTCTCTCAGATCAAATTGTCTTATCCATGTTTTTCGCTGCACCACCTCAACCTCTTCTTGCCTCCTATATCAGAATCCCTCGAGCGAAGTACCGCAGCTTTGCGCACTCCCTGCCCCGAGCATTAGGGCCGTGCTGCAGCACTCGCGCGCGCGCGCGCGCGCACACACACACACACACGCACACACACAAATGTCGTGCATCATTTCCATTACGTAACTCCCGACGACTCCACTCGAAGTGATCAGGAACTGAAATTTGCATACAAATCTTTCTGATTACAGAAGCCGTTGTACTGTCCGACGGGTTCTCTGTTAATATAACAGTGCACATGCAGTGCACATGCGGTTATGTCGTCCCCTATGCAGTGCACTTAAACAGGGGGAAGGGCGCCATTTGTGGTTCAGTCACTCAGATCGCTGAAACTGAAGCACAACCCTGTTTGGTCTGAAGCAGTGGATATGTGATATATACCAAGATGTTACGTCCAGCCATTTTGGTTGCGGCATGTAGATCCTCGTCATATGTATTTGGCGGCTGGATGTTATGAGAATTGGCGGAATCAGTCGTTAATGAATGCCAATGCATTGCTTCTTTAGGTGGTTCTTGTGTTTCCAAAGCTCTGGAGCCACCTGCCAAAGCTGCTTGCTGATCAGTGGTGCAGTTCCTCTCTCGTCTGCGGCATATGATCTGCACCGTGAGAAGATAACACATTTATTATACAACGACTCAATATTTCACACTGATCTGAGATCATAACCCTAATTTTAATGCTTCTTTAAAAAACTTGCTTAGTTTTAGAATCTTTAGAACCTTCTACACTTAAAATCTACAGTGCTCTCCATGCATTATACACTGCCAGTCAAAAGTTTTTCAACACCTAGAGTTTCTTACCATTATTATTGTCACCATTTATTATCACCATTATTGCCACAGACCAAACAAATTGTTACAAAATGATGTGGAGTGCTACATCAGTGCCTGGGTGATAAAGATTTTGGCCTTTTGACCTAGATTTAAATCTACATTGTTCCAATAGTTGATACTATAATGTGGAGTCCAAAAATCTGAGACCACACTCAAAACCTGGGATTTATTTTTTCATTTAAAATTGGAAATACACAGAAGGTTTTAGAATTCTGAAATATTTAAAACAAGAAATATATGTAATATTCAAGATTATACACTATTTCTAGGTCCCTATTTAAATGTAAGTAAATGTGATATTGAGCATGTTAACTGCTTTGTAAAAAAAAAAAAAAAAAAAGTCAGATTTCACTCATGCATGACAATTTCTTATATTGAACCGCATGTTCAAACAACACTCAGATGGATTGATCATAAATAGTTCAGAAGGTTTTGCACAAACTTAGAGTCCATGCCAGCTCGAGTGCACACTGCCATTAAAGCAGAAAGGGGACGAACTAAATACTAAGAAACTCTGAAATGAATTGAAATATTTCAAAGATTCTACTTTACACTCAAGTTGTTGTCAATAATATAATTTGTAATGAAAACTGTTGTAATAAATTAGAAAAGAACGCAAAATAGAAACATTTTCACTAGTGCGCTCAGATTTTTGGACCCCACTGTACATACTGTACACTTGGACGCACCGTCAGTGATGTAACCTGGGGTCATCGGGCATTTCAGGTCGTTCAAATCTTTTCAATCTTTCATCAGACACCCTCTCCTAGGTGACCCAGCAGGGTTGATCAGACACAGACTTGTGTTCAAGTAGTGCTTGCAGTCTGTGGTTTGCCACAGTCTTTGTTTTTTTTCATAATAAAAATAGCAAATGAGTAACACATTTGCACATCTGTTTAGAATTTTCCGATATTAAGTGATACCTTATGGAAGCCTCATCTTTCCCCAATCTCACACTAGTAATTTTTTTTGTAGTTCTTGTAGTACTTGAAAGATGCACTGATGCAGCACTCTCACTTTCTGTCAAGGTGAATGGAAAATGTTTTGAGTTCACCAAAATCTTTTGATTGAAAATAATCATAAACAGCCCTGTTTGACCAAGACCGAAGTGGGCCTTATGGGGAAAAAGCTTGAATACATCTGCTCTACACCTTCAACAGGCATGCACTGAGCATGCCAACCCTGTCTGTGGCATGCTAGACCCAAGTCTGTATAATTTTCACTCTTCTGCTTGTTGGCGTCCTCCATCCTTTCTTGCCATAGGACACTCAGCTCTAGCATGACCACCTCAATGTTTCAGACACCAGAATAATATCTGGCCTAAGGTTGGTCATAGCAAAATCTTCTGGTAACTTGACTTGTTTTCCCAGGTCCACTTGCCAGTCTTTTGCTAGTACTAGCATACCAGCTGCCGACTCTCACTGAGGACTAGCTCTTACCTTGGTCTGTCTTGCTGGATGGAGGTGTTTGCTAAGGTTATAGGAGATGCTGGATATGATTTCAGCTACCACCTGGCTCTGATGCTGGTGGTAGCACCCCTCTCCCAGGTCACTCAGGTAGCAGCTGAATATGTGGTCCAACGTACCTCTCCACTGGCACAGTGTGTATGCTGGTCTTTCCACTTTGCCCAGCAGATGGGGTTGGTTGGGCTTAGTAAGAAATGAAAGCGCTGGATATTAACCAACCAGAGCTGTGATCGTCTTGTCCAACACATGCTCCCCATCTCATTCATGCATGCTGCTGCCACATCCCTGTTATCCTGCAGCCTAGTCAACTGTGGAAAGTGAGACCTTGTGGCAGGATGCCGTGCTGGTAAATCCATGCTTTGAACTTCCCTAGTAGACTCCAGCTCCTGGATAGAACATTGGACAGGTGCAGTGTATCTCACGGAGCAGTTGTAAGTCTTCCCCAGGCTCTTAACTGGTTTCTCAGAGCTAGGAATTGATGTTTCTCCTACAGAGAAGTAGAACTTGTCAACCAGCTCTCCTCTCTTCATTACCAGAGACCTTGAATTGGCAGGCTTGAAGCACATTTGCACACACACACACTCTACACGTTTGTTTCCTGGCATAGATGTAGTTGTTACAGTCAAGTAATCCATGAAGGATGTAATGGGGGGGATTGTTGAATGCCAGTCTTGGTAATTGGTCCTCTACACTCTGCCCTCTCAACACTTCTGCTGATTTGACTAGCATGGGCATAGCCAGGGTGAAAAGAGCACTGAAATGGTGCATCCAGTGATAATCCCATTCTCTGACCAGTGACCTTTGAATTCTCCACCTTTGGGATCCAGACACCCTCTATGCATCTCTAATGTTCAGCGACCTTTCCTCTCCTCCAGATAGCTCTTTTGCCCCTTGGTCCTGGCGCAGAGCCAGAATATGTCCTGGCCCTCCTTCCAGCTGGGTACCCTGCTGTCAGTCAACTGTCAGTCCTGGCAGATGAATTAAGGTGCTGCAGTTGCCCAAGCCATGCTCTCTCTCTGGGTCACAGTAGGTGTTATGAGATTGTGGTCTATTGCCTCTTTGAAGCTGGCTAGTTTTCCACTGCCCTTTTGTCCAATCAGTTGACTGGTAAGCTTGAATGGATTTGAAATTAACGCAACCCGCTTCTTTTACAGACAGTTTTTTTAATCTAACGTAAACATTTCTTGATTAACCAAGGAATATTATTAAATCTTTAGACAAATGTTTAGCAATTTTATAGAGAAGCCTATAAAATAAAGTAATTGCTAAACATTTTTCTAAAGATTTAATAATATTCCTTGGTTAATCAAGAAATGTTTACGTTAGATTAAAAAACTCTGTCTGCCTTTGTGTTGGTCTAATCTGTTTCTATAGGATGTCCATTGTAAGTATCATTGCCAGGGAGATCCTGGACTCTCGAGGAAACCCCACAGTTGAGGTGGACCTGAAGACTGAAAAAGGTGACTGTTAGTATTTCTTAATATAGTAATAACATTTTTCAACATATTGGTGCTGTGGCATAATAACTCTCATCCATTTAATCTCTCTCGTGCTCTCTCCATCTTCCTCACTAAAGGATTGTTCAGGGCTGCTGTTCCTAGTGGAGCATCTACTGGCATATATGAAGCGCTAGAACTCAGAGATGGAGACAAGAGTCGTTTCAAGGGCAAAGGTGAGTTCAAGAAAAAGACCAGGTATTTTGGCTAAAATACTTGCAAGTACATTTAATTTATTGTATTTTTTATTTCCATCATGTGTTCTTGATATTTTCTTAGGTGTACTCAAAGCTCTTGGCCACATCAATGACACTCTTGGACCTGCTCTAATTGAATCTGTAAGTGCACATCCATTGTGGATCAGACAATTATATTAACTTGAAAAACAATTACAAAGAACCTATAGGGAGCAGTGTGTGTCCTGTGTCTGTGTGTGTTGCAGCTGGAGGAACCACATGAGAGTTTTAAAGCTGTGTGTGTTAAGTGGCCTGGAATAGAGAGGCATACATTGTAGAACAGAAGATAACAGTTACACACATGAGAATTTAGTGACACAGACTAAACATTAATTTAAAGTGAATTAAAGATTAATTTTAATTTTGAAAAATGTTTCCAAATTTAAAATAATTCACTGACATATTCTGAGCCAGGCTTTTAAGTGTACTTTTAAAGAGAATACTTAACAATAAATGTGTGTACTTTTCATATTAACACTTTATACATAACCTATGTTAATTTAAATTATAATTAAGCTTATAATTTATGTTTAAACAAATCTTAAACATTCAAATTTAGTTGCACTCACATAAATCTAAGAATGTAAATGTAATTTGTAGACACAATTGATATATTTATAAATGTACTTCAAGAGTAATATTACGTGGTGTACTGATCACACATCACAGACTTCAGTGTTACTTACAGTATACTGCAACTAAAATCCACTTAAGTACATTTTAAGTTATATTTAAAAAAAAAAAAAAAAAAAAAAAAAAAAAAAGCATTTAAGTGTACCTTTATAAACATTTACAGTATGCAATTATATAGAAAAACCTAAGCCCAGCCTTCAGCTCAGTAGTCCAGTACCTAATCCACCAAGCTCCACTTCCCCAAGCGAAATTGTATGTTAGTTGGGAACTAAACCCAGTACTGTAAACTATAATAGTGTATGTTGCAATTAAGTTAACTTAAACATTGCTAAGGCACATATGCTTTTAAATATACAGTACTGTGCAATAGTCTTTGGCACATGCAGAGATGCTGTACAGCAAAGATGCCTTCAAGCATAATGAAATTAAAAGGTTTCTACATTTAAAAAAAAAAAAAAAAAAAAAACACACACACACACACACACACACACACACACACACACACACACTATAAAGGGCATTAAACAGAAATAACTCAAAGTCGATATTTGGTGTGACAACCATTTGCTTTAAAAAAAAATTATTAGTCTCAGGTACAATTAGTGCAGTTTTATAAGGAAATGAGCTCTGTTTTACTGAGCATCTTGCAGAACCAGCCACAGTTCTTCTGGATCCTTTGACTTTCGCACTTGCTTCTTATTTTTGCGGCAAAACACAGCAGCCTTCACTGTGTTTTTTGTCTGAAAAGTGTCTTACGTAATATGCTGCTTTCTTTACTGACATTTAAAAAAAAAAAAAAACACACACACACACACACACACTATAAAGGGCATTAAACAGAAATAACTCAAAGTCGATATTTGGTGTGACAACCAT
>JANDJT010000021.1:13687862-13702387 GCA_024331685.1 Stegophilus panzeri | reverse complement strand
CAGGCCCGGAAAACTGCTGTCATCAAGCTGCCCCTAAAAAAAAAAAAAAAAAAAAAAAGAGCAATCTAGAGACGTCACTAATGAGCAATTATAGACCCATATCAAACCTCCCGTTCTTAAGTAAAATTATTCAAAAATCTGTTTAACAGCTTAACAATTACTTAGAACTAAATGTTTTGACGTCTTCCAGTCAGGCTTCCGACCAAATCACAGCACTGAGACTGCTCTTAAGTCTTCAATGACATCCATTTAAAGATAGACAGTGGCAGAATTTTAGTCTTAGTATTATTGGATCTCAGTGCTGTATTCGACACGCTTGACCACAATATATTACTAGACCGACTAAAAAAAAAATTGGGTGGGACTTTCTGGCACTGTAATAAACTGGTTTGAATCCTACTTAAAAGGACAGGGACTACTTCATATCTCTAGGCAATTACACATCTGACATTACAAAAATGACCTGCGGAGTTAACCAAGGCTCCATTTTGGGACCTCTTTTGTTTAACATCTACATGCTTCCACTGGCTCCAATTATGAAATACAACAATTTGTTACCACAGTTATGCAGATGACACACAGATTTACATAACCATTTCGCCAGGGAAATATGATCCCATACAGGTGCTGAGGAATTGCATTGAACAAATCAATGATGGGATGTGCCAAAATTTTCTCCAGTTAAACAGAAAAAACTGAAGTTATTGTTTTTTGGAGCTAAGAAGAAGTGATTAGAGGTCAGCACTCAGCTTCAGTCTGTAATGTTAAAGACCACTGACCAAGTCAGAAATCTTGGTGTAGTCGTGGACTCGGACTTGACCTTCAACAGCCATATTAAGACAGTTACAAAGTCAGCCTACTACCACATAAAAAAAGATTCGAAGGGTTAGAGGACTAATGTCTCAGCAAGACTTAGAAAAATTTGTCCATGCATTTGTTTTCAGTCGACTCGACTACTGTAACGGTGTCTTTACAGGTCTAAATAAGAAATCAAAAAAGTAGATCATATAACTCCAGTCTTGAGGTCATTGCACTAGCTTCCTGTCTGTAAAAGAATTGATTTTAAAAATACTACTGTTGGTTTATAAAGCACTGAATGGTTTGGGTCCAATATATATTTCTGATCTACTGGTACATTATGAACCATCCAGACCTCTGAGGTTGTCTGGAACAGGTCTGATTTCTGTTCCCAGAGTCAAAACTAAACGTGGAGAAGCAGCATTTAGTTTTTATGCTCCACATATCTGGAACAGACTCCCAGAAAAGTGCAGATCTGCCGAAACTCAGTTCTTTTAAATCTAGACTGAAAACTTTTCTTTTTGCTGCTGCTTTTAATTAAATAAAAGGTATTTTAATTAATATCTTATGCTGCACTCTAACCCTTTAATATATATTTAATTTATTTTTATATATTTTTATATGAACTCTTTAGATGCCTTTTCTTTTTAAAATGTTGCTTTTATGTTTTATGAAAAGCACTTTGAATTACCTTGTTGTTGAAAATGTGCTATACAAATAAATTTGCCTTGCCTTGCGGCCTGCACTAGGTGTTTGTGTGCGCGCTCCAAAAGCTGCTCACTCTTGTGGAACCATTCGTTGACCGTTGGCAAGTCGGTGGGGTTGGCGTTCCATGGGAACAATGGTGGCTGTTAGCCAAGACGCACTGGAAGGGGGTGAGCTGCGTCGCCGAGTGTCTTAGGGAGTTTTGAGCATATTCTGCCCACGGGCTGAATCTGCACCAATCCTCCGGGTTCCTGGCACAAAAGGTCCGGAGGAACCTACTGGATTTCCTGACTGGCCCGCTCTCCTTGTCCGTTAGCCTGTGGGTGGTACCCTGAGGTAAGGTTAACGGTGACACCCATCTTCTCCTTGAAACTGGCCCAGATTCGGGACGTAGAGTGTGGGCTCCGATCACTCAATCTCCTCCGAGATCCCAAAGTACCTGAACAGATACTGGAACAATAGTTCGGCTGTGGATAAGGGTGACGGGATGGCGGGTAGTGGGATGAGATGCAGGGACTTGTGTGACGAATGATTATCACTAGGACGGTGGTGTTACCCTGCGATTCTGGTAGGTCAGTGATGAAGTCTAGGGACAGATGGGAGCATGGGCGTGCTGGGATGGGCAGGGGCTTAAGCTTACTGGTGGGTAGCGTTCTTGTTACCTTGGCCTGGGCACACAGAGCATGAGGACACTAAGCTGCACCTCCCTGGACGTGTTGGGTCACCAGTACTTCTCAGCCAGTAAACGGTAGATACAGTGTACACCCAGGTGACCTGTCACAACCGCTGTGTGGGCCCAAGTGGTGAGCTCTAGACAGTGTTGTTCTGGGACAAACTGCTTCCCGGGTGGGCACTC
Source organism: Stegophilus panzeri (assembly GCA_024331685.1). Taxonomy (NCBI): domain Eukaryota; kingdom Metazoa; phylum Chordata; class Actinopteri; order Siluriformes; family Trichomycteridae; genus Stegophilus; species Stegophilus panzeri. The sequence goes on along the minus strand of JANDJT010000021.1, from coordinate 13,700,028 downwards.
TGCAGGGACTTACGAGCTTGGAAGGTGTGTCAGGGCCTGATCCAATGCCCATTCGATGGCAGTGATAATGCAGGAGGGGGGTAGAACATAATCAACGTGGTCAACTCGGCTCTCCGTACTGTGGAGCCGATACCCTGTCGCAGCCTTGGTGTTCTTTGATCCTGGCCTGTAGAATAAGGTGAACTGAAACCTGGAGAAGAACAGGGACCAGCGGGCTTGGCAGGGAGTGAGACATTTGGCCGTATGTAGATACTCCAGGTTCTTCTGATCAGTGAAGATGACGAACGGATGTGTGGCGCCCTCCAGCCAATGCCTCCATTCCTCCAGGGTGAGTTTTACCGCCAGAAGTTCTCTGTTCCCTACATCGTAGTTGCGTTCTGCCAGGGAAAGTTTGCGGGAAAAAGAACGCCATGGGGTGAAGATTAGGTTTGTCTCCTAAGCTCTGTGATAGCACGGCCCACACTCCTGCTTCAGAGGCATCAACCTCCACGACGAAGGGCTTGGAGGGGTCAGGGTGTTTGAGGATGGGAGCCGTGGTGAAGGCTTTCTTGAGCTTGTTGAATGCTTCCTGGGCAGCTGGGGTCCAAATTAGCTGCCTTGGCTTGCCATGTAGGAGGGACGTCAGGGGTTGTGCTATGGTGCTAAACCCTCTAAGAAACCGTCTGTAAAAGTTGGCAAAGCCTAGGAACCATTGCAGCTCCTTGACAGTCCGTGGCGTGGGCCACTCTACCACTGCCTGGACCTTACTTAGGTCCATGGTGACCCCCTTCAGGCTGATGACGTATCCCAAGAAGGAGATCGTGGGTCAATGGAATTCGCATTTTTCAGCCTTCACGTACAGCTGATGTTGCTGGAAACAGTGCAAAACCTGCCGGACATGGTTGACAGGTTCCTCAAGGAATGCCGAGTAGACCAGGATGTCGTCAATGTACGTGATGACGCTCCACCCCGGGCTTGTCTCTTAGCACGTTGTTAATGAGGCACTGGAACACTGAGGGGGCGTTAGAGAGCCCATAAGGCATGACCAGGTATTCATAGTGACCTGAGGTGGTGCTGAAGGTTGTTTTCCACTCGTCACCCTCCCAGATGCGGACCAGGTTGTATTCACTACATCAGTCTAGCTTGGTGAAAATGGTCGCTGACATTAATTGCTTGAGGGTTGCAGGTACCAGTGGCAAGGGATAATGATACTTGACAGATACTTGGTTTAGGCCCCGGTAGTCTATGCATGGTCTTAGGCCACCTCCCTTCCTCTCCACAAAGAAGAAACCTGCTGAGACAGGAGACATGGAAGGTCTGATATAGCCCTGTTGGAGTGCCTCCTGAATATTCTCCTCCATAGCCTGACGTTCGGCTTGCGAGAGTGGGTACACTCGACCTCGTGGTGGGCTGGCTCCCGGGAGGAGCTCAGTGGCGCAATCATAGGTGCCGTGTGGTGGTAATCCACTCGCCCTCTCCTTGCTGAATACTTCCATGAGGTCATGATATCCGGGAGGAATTTGGACGGGAACGGGTGGAGTGGGACTCTCCACTGTCGTGGTTGCCACCGGGATAACAGGGGATTGCAGGCAGTTCTTGTGGCAATACGGAGACCACTGGATAACCTGTTTATCCACCCAAGAAACCTGGGGGGGGGGGTCATAGAGCTCCAACCATGGGAGGCCTAAAATGACAGGGTGCTGGGCTGAGACAGTGACGTATAGGACTATGGTTTCACTATGGAGGGCACTGACTTGGAGTACAAGAGGTGCTGTACAATGAGTGATGATCCCACCTCCTATGGGGGACCCACCAATGGACTGGATATGACGTGGCTGGAGTAGGGGACGAACGGGAAGGTTTAGGTCATGCACTGTCCTCTGATCGATGAAATTACCGGCTGCTCCTGAGTCTCAGCGCTGTGAGCACAGTAGACACCCCTGGGTGTTCAATCATAATAGGTAGCACAAATACATGAGTAGAACATAAGTGGTTGGAACTCACCCTTTGGTGACAGGGTCCGTCATCCCCTCTCTCCCTGAAGGACCGCAGCTTTTTGAGAGGGCATAGGCGGACGAGGTGGTTGCCCTCTCCACAGTAAAAGCAGTGGAACTCTTGGCTACACCTTTCCCGCTCCTCCTCGCAAAGCCATGCCTGCCCGAGCTGCATGGGCTCCACAGCTACTCCTTATCCGGGGACGTAGGGCTCACGCTGCATTGGATGGTTGGTCTGCCACAAGCTGTCTAGACGAATCAGGAGGTTTATGAGTGTGTCGAGAGAGAGAGTTGCTCATCCCAACAGGCTAATTCCTTCACTAATTCTGGTTTCAGTCCCAGACGAAATGCTGTCTTGAGAGCCAGTTCATTCCATCCACTTCTTGCCGCGATGGTGAGAAACTCAAGGGGATATTTCACAGCATGACGTGTGCCCTGCGTGATTTTCAGGAGTTCCTGTCCCTTTTCCCCATCCGTCAGGAGAGTGATCAAAGGCATGCCATAAACGTGTAACGAACTCCTCTAGTGAGGCGATAGTGCCGCCCTCCCGTTCCCACACTGCAGTAGCCCATAGCAGGGCACGCCCAGTTAAGATCTCCAGGAAGTGTGTGATTTTACGAGCCTCGGGCATATCTGGGTGGCTAGCAAAGAACAGAGCATTGTAGCAGGAACCCTTTACATCGCTCTGGTTTTCCAGCATACCTCTCCGGTATCGGCGGAAACTGCGCGGGGGGCGACGTGGCGCGTAACACGGATAGCGACAGCTGAGCTATTTGCTCCATTAAGCAAGAGATCTGGTTTTGGTGAACGTTTATTGCTTACCTTGGTCACCGATACCTTGATGCAATTCCAGTTCACCCGCTGCTTCCATGATTAGGCGAAGTAATCTGTTATGGTACCTGAGACGGAAGCAAGCGCAGGCGAGATTGACTCCGAAATGCGAGGATCAGGCAGAAGGCGTAGTCACAAGGCAGGCAGTGGTCAGACGATCAGGCAGTACGAGGCTTAGGCAGAGAATCGTTGTCAAAAAACAAAGCTCAAGATCCAAAAACTGGGTAAACTAACACGAACACTAAGACTTGGTTAACGACCAGAGACGAGGCTGCTGAGCGTTCACTTCGCAAGGTAATACTGCTCTAATCGTTACCTAAATACTGTGTGTGTGTGATTGGTTGCAGGTGTCCGTGATCAGAACTAGGGAGGTTGTGAGCGTGTGCATGTATGAGAAGTGTAGTCCTCGTCGGCCATGTTTGTAGTTTGCGTTGCACTCTGGGAATTGTAGTCGCTGGTTCGCTGTGACGTGACAACTACAATGTACATGTACATTTTGATGATATTTATTTATATTTTGTGTATTTCCAGAAAGTACATGAAACATAAACTGTACTTTTAATATTCTTTTCATACTATAAGTGCATAAACAGTATATTTTATGTAAGTATGCTTCTTTTTCACAAGGGAGATCATCAAGCTACAAAATATTGTCCAAAATGAAGACAATACAGATACAAAATGTAGTTTTGCCACAAGTTCATTATGCACTAACCACTGATATTTATGTATTATATAAGACATTAAATTTAATCAGGAATATTACTTTTATGGTGTGATCTGCAGGGGCTCAGTGTGGTGGAACAGGAGAAACTGGACAACATGATGATTGAGATGGATGGCACGGAGAATAAATGTGAGCCATTGCAGTCACCTCATGAACATTATAAGAAAAGACAAGACAATACCTCTAAGTGCACAGTAACATCAAATCCAACCTCATAAAAATGTGTGGAATTGTTAATATGATTATGTTTTTAGTGAGGTCATGTCTATTCAGAATTTTGGAAGGAGTTTCTAGTGTCAGTGTTTGTAACAGTGTTTGTTACAGACACAGGAAATTTTTTCAGGACAGGTTTCCATAACATGTTTTTTGTCTTATTAACTTAAAAAAAGAGGTTGGCAAGGGAATGACTGCTGCTATAATTTATGTAATAACAGGCACTAACCTGTTTAGTGGATACATACAGGTGTTAAGATCAGGTGCCCACATACTTTTTGCCATATAGTGCATGACTTAATAAATAATATTTTATCATTGTTGGCATATTGCTGTTGTATAAGAGGAATAAAATACTTTGGGATGTGCTGTTATTGAAAATATCCAATTATAGGGTGGTAATAGACCTCTACTTCATGTTGGGTTGTTTATTTGATTATTGTCCTGTAACTGCACCCTTCTTGGTTTTATTCCTTACATGGCAAACATTAACACTCTATTCATGTCTATTCAAGAGACTCAAATGTATATGTCTGTATCATTTACATTTACATTATTTGAAGTAATAAGAGTGAAGTCAGGTGTATTCATTATCTGTGTAATGATAATAAGAGCAATAGTTCTGTCTCTCCACAGCTCAATTTGGTGCCAATGCCATTCTGGGGGTGTCCCTGGCTATTTGCAAAGCTGGAGCAGCAGAAAAAGGAATTCCCCTGTATCGCCATATTGCCGACCTGGCTGGAAACACAGAACTAGTGCTGCCAGTTCCTGTAAGATATTTAAAATTTACCTCATTATTCAATTAACTCAGTTATTCATTTAATTTATTCATGTACATTGTATACGAGTACCTAACTGTTTTCAAGGACTAGTTGTGAACAAAGTTGAACACATAGCACATTGTTACACTTGAGTCCTAAGCCCTTTTCCCCACCTCTACTACTTCTTTTTATTTTATCTGTGTTTGTCTGTGTGCCTGTTTGCAGGCCTTTAATGTGATAAATGGTGGATCCCATGCTGGAAATAAGCTGGCCATGCAGGAATTCATGGTGCTTCCTGTTGGGGCAGAGTCATTTCGTGATGCTCTGCGTGTTGGGGCTGAGCTCTATCAGACTCTGAGAGGAGTGATCAAGGAGAAGTATGGACAGGATGCCACTAATGTGGGTGATGAAGGAGGTTTTGCCCCAAATATCCTAGAAAACAGTGAAGGTGTGTTATGTATTTTTTTTTTTAGTCTATGTTTTATTTCAACATTGAATAAGCAACGATATAAGAAACACTGCATTAGTTTTACCTGAATTTCTCTTACTTCCTTTGTCCTTCTCAGCTCTTGAATTGATTAAGACTGCCATAGACAAGGCAGGTTTCACAGACAAGGTTGTGATTGGGATGGACGTAGCAGCTTCTGAGTTCTACCGTGATGGGAAGTATGACCTTGACTTCAAATCGCCTCCAGATCCTGAAAGAAACATCACTAGTGAGAAGCTCCTAGAGATCTACCAAAGTTTTGTCAATGACTTTCCAGGTACTGAATAATTAGCAAATGGAGTTTGTTTTGATTTATATTTCATCACTTCTTTGCTAGATAATAACTAGACTATCAATTTAAATGAAATCAAGATATCTCTGTTAATTTTCATTTTTATTTATATACAGGTTAGCACTTGCCATCATCTTCAAAAGCACATTATTTAGTAGGTTTAATCATTTTTAAAATTATTGCATATCTTTTTTAATGTTGATACTTTTTTTTGTTTTCTAATGAATTAAAGAAACCAAATTTTCATACTCCAGGTTAATAAAATATCCAATACTCCAGTTTGCTCCAACTGGAGTTGGAATACTCCAAATTGATAATGAGAGTTGGAAAAAAACAGTTAATACTTTGCAGTTAGGATCATGTTATCCACTCCTCATTAACTTTCATTTATTTTATTTTTGGTAATATTCCTTTAGCATTACCATTCTTTTCTACCTACAGTGGTATCTATTGAGGACCCCTTTGATCAGGACGACTGGGCAGCATGGACTCGGATGACTGGTTCTGTGGGGATCCAGATAGTGGGTGACGACTTAACAGTAACAAACCCAAAGAGGATAGAGAAAGCAGCAGAAGAACGTGCTTGCAACTGCCTGCTTCTGAAGGTCAACCAAATCGGCACAGTCACAGAGGCCATCCACGCGTAAGTCACAGTTGTCATCATATGGCTTCACAACATAGGCCTGACATTCAGCTTGCTTCAGTGTGGAGATTTTACCTTTGGCACTTTGTAGAAATTTCTCAATATGGTTTGGTTTTGAGTCAGTTTTCTGTGTTCCCTTCACTAAATGTCTTCAGTTAGGTCGGTTACTGGCATTTAGACCGGATAAGAAATTTTTTCACTGAGTCTGTACATGCCCTGACTGACTGATCCCCACTGTTAAAATGAAGCTTTGTGGGAGTCCCTCAAAACATTTTTACACTGTGTGGTGGTATATGTACCTAAAATGTGGACCAACAATTAGTGCTAACCTCTATAAATTTTCTGTGTCACACTTCAAAGTGGTGCAACTGTCTAAGCTCTCACCCTCCTGGATTTCTGTGGCATGTCATTCATTCATTCATCTTCAGTAACTGTTTTATTTTACATTCATTTCATACAGTCCCCTCCAAAAGTATTGTAATAGCAAGGCAAATTCTATTCAGTTTTCACTACACATTGAAGACATTTGGGTTTGAGATCAAAAGATGAATATGAGACGATAGATCAGAATTTCAGCTTTCATTTCCTGATATTTACATCTATATGTGTCAAACAACTTAGAAAGTGGCATTTGTTTTAACCCTCCTATTTTTTCAAGTGAACATGTGACTGATAGGTGTTTCTTGCAGCCCTGTGTGCCCTGTTAAATTGATTGTTTAAAGAATTAATAACTCTGAATGTCTACTCTTGGTTTGAGCCGTAGGTTTTGCCTGTGAAGACTGCATTTGTTGTTGAAAAGGATACACCAACATGAAGATTAGAGAGCTGTCTATGGGAGAAAAGCAAGCCATTTTGAAGTTGAGAAAAGAGGGAAAATCAGAGCCATTGCACAAGCATTGGGCATAGCCAATACAACAATTTGGAATGTCCTGAAAACTAAAGAAACCATTGGTGTACTAACAACCAGATATGGAACAGGTCAGCCTGGAAAGGAAAGCAGCAGCAGTTGATGACAGAAACCTTGTGAGAACTGTGAAGAAAAACCCCAAAACAACAGTTAGTGACATCACCAACAATGTTCACAGGGCAGGGGTGAAGGTATCACATTCCACCATTTGAAGAAGATTTCAAGTGCAGAAATATAGAGCCCATACCACAAGATGCAAACCACTCATCAGCAGTAAGAATCAGAAAGCCAGTTTGGAATTTGCAGAGAAATATCAGCCACAGAAGTTCTGGAACCAAGCTTAACCTCTATCAAAGTGATGGAAAGGACAAAGTGTGGAGAAAGAATGGATCTGCTCCAATGATCCAAATCAAAGAAGCTCATCGGTCAAGCATGGTGGAGGAAGTGTCATGGCTTGGGCTTGCATGGCTGCTTCTGGCATGGGCTTACTAATCTTTATTGATGATTTAACTCAAGATGGTTGCAGCAGAATGAATTCAGAAGTTTACAGGAACAATCTGTTTTCCAATTTACAGAGAAATGCACCCAATCTAATCGGAAGCAACTTTATCATGCAGCAAGACAATGACCTAAAACACACTGCCAACGCAACAAAATACTTTATCAGGGGGAAAAGTGAAAGGTTTTAGACTGGCCAAGTCAATCACCAGACCTTAACCCAGTTGAGCAGCATTTCACCTCCTGAAGAGGAGACTGAAGGGAGAAATCCCCTGAAACAAACAACAACTGAAAGAAGCTGCGCTACAAGCCTGGAAAAGCATCACAAAATAAAAATGTGACAGTTTGGTGATGTCAGTGAGTCACCTACTTGATGCAGTTATTGCAGGCAAGGGATATGCAACCAAGTATTGAGTGTTATTTACTTTAATTTACTTTAAGGCTATCTATTCCTATACTTTTGCTCACCTAAAAATTGGATGGTCTGCCACGAAAGCTGCCATGTTTTAAGTTAACACATCTAGATGTAAATACCAGGAAATGAAAGCTGATCTATCGTCTCATTCATCTTTTGATCTCAAACCCAAATGTCTTCAATGTGTAGCAAAAACCGAATAGAATTGCCCTTGTTGTTCCAATACTTTCAGAGAGGATGGTAGGTATCCCTAATACTCCGGTTCCCTCATATTGTCTCTGTCCCTTTCTTTCTCAGGTGTAAGCTGGCCCAGGCCAATGGCTGGGGTGTGATGGTCAGCCATCGCTCTGGAGAGACAGAGGACACATTCATTGCAGATCTGGTAGTTGGACTCTGCACTGGACAGGTGGTGCTATTTCTAGACAATTATGACTTTTTAAATGTCAATTTTCTTCTATTTGACACCAGATAGTATAGAAGTATAGAGTACAAGTGACAAACAATGGTGTAAAAACTCTATGATAAATCTGTCATAAAAATGTTTGACAATGAGGCTCCCGAATCGTGCAACAGAGGAGCGTTTGCCCGACTGTGGCTGGGGGTTGTAGAATGCAATATGTTTGCCCTGTCTGTCAGTGCAACACTAGCCAATAATGGATGTCTGTGAACTTATGTATGTGGAAGAGGGATGATAGCACTTTCCTCTGAGTGTGTTGCCCTGTTATGTAGCACGAGCAGCAGCCTGAAAAGATGCAGTAGCTGGCTTCACATGTATTGGAGAATGCACGTGTTTGTCCTCACCCTCACTGGTTTATAGCTGTCATGTGATGGGCAGAGCTGGCTAATGGCTGGGAGTTTTAGTTTTTTTTAGTTCTCTATATAATAAAGGCCCAAATATTTATATACATTATTTATATATACACAATACAAGACCTCTATATTTATGACCAAAATAACTACAGTAAGGTCAGTGTCTATTACAGTACAAAAACAAGTTAGATTAGATGGTTTATTATATTTCAGATTTACTCACTCTTTACCCTCAGGCAGGCCTTTCATCTTCTTATGCACAGATATAGAGAATAATATGTTCCAAACAGTAGAGCAGACCAAATATGAATTACAAAACTTCCACTCTGTACATACTGCTAACTTGGTCCTGTTCCTGTCAGCTTACTCTTTTTTCTGCTGTCCCAAAGAAAAAATTACAATCATTTGATTACAATGTCTTTTCATTATTGTCTTTTCATTATTGTCATAATGTCTCAGTAAAACGACATGACTGTGTCAGCTAGCCAGACAAAATCACTTACACAAAATTATTTACTCACCTTCAAGCTGTTCCAAACCTGTATGCTGTTTTCAATGTAACACAAAAGGAGAATTTTGAAGAATGTTTACGCAGCTATACAGAAAAGAAGTCCATATAACACAAAGCTCTCATATAGCCACTTGGAGTATAGTTTTTATGGCGCCTTAATAGTGCACCTTTAAAGCTCATGATCACTATCTTCTGCCATGGTATGTAATAGAGCTGTAATTGAGTGGAAAAGAGTGGGGGATCTTCTTTTATGAGATGAAAAGTAACAGTATTTGGGTTTGGAATGACATAAGGGGAAGTAAATGATAACAGAATTTTCATTTTTAGGTAAACTATCCCTTTAACTTTTTGAGCACAGACCTGACAAGGACATACAGACTAGCATTAAATACAATGGTTGCAGACACTTGGGGGGGGGGGGGTTACTGTCCAGAAAAGATAATTAAAGGAATAAAAAAACTAGTTAAAGAACCAGATTCGCAAATAATATATTTTTATTTTAATAAATGACTTTGTCCTAACCACAACCTAAAAACACATTTGAGTCAAATCCACACGTTTTACCATGTTCTAGTTTAGGTCTGAGGATGAACTCTCCCACTTTACGTTTTATGAATAATTTTCTTAGATAAGTGAGTTTATTGAAAGGCTATCAGCAAAAAAACACATTCATTACATTCATTCACAATATGCACACATTCATTGTCCATCTTCTGCCTAATATACTGAAAATGGCTCCGTTAATGTTTCTTGTCTCGTCACGTTGACAATAACACATTACATTACATGAATCACGTAAATGTTTGCATCCCTGGATATTACTGTCGGTCTTTTAACGTTTCTGCCATAAAACAGTTGTCAAATATTAAACGTTAGCTACTTAGCTTACGTTAAACCTCACACTTTTACCGTTAAAACTGAAGCGTCACATGGCTTCTGTGAACAGTAAAACCCCATCCTCTTCGATTTGATTGGGACGTGTCCTCCTCAATGTCTATGGTGGTTATGACCCTGATACATTGTAACAGGTAAGCTAATGTGCAGATAATTACAAATCATAACTTGCAAGGAGTTTCAAAGATTTTAAAAGGACGGTGCATTCTCCTGGTAGCCAGCCTGGTAAATGGCACATGCAACTGGCTCAGTATATCTGGCACACAACTAAAGTAAGAGCAGTAGCACAAGATTGGCAGGACAGTATTATGGAAACGCATGTGCAGCTTGCCATAAAGACATACCAGATTGTTAATTCAGTTTGAAGCACCCAGTATTTGACATATGGTGTATAGGATAATCATAGTGCAAGCTGAGGCTCTGGCACACCTAGTTGAAATAATGTAGCTAAAAAGGGAGAGCCAGATGGCAGCAGTTAATACGTCACCCTGAGACTGCGCCATGAACAACAGCACCAACCCCTCTGCACTTCCTATAAGAAGGAAGACTCATACCAAAAATGTTATTCCATAGATGTGTGGCATCTGCTGTGAAGCTCTGCCGTCTACTACAGTTTTTACAATCCTTACTGCTTGATTGAAATAGGTGCTTACATTAAAGGTGATGTATTTACTGAGATACAGTGTCTTGGATAAGTATTAATTTGAAATTTTCTACATTTAAGTAGAAATACTTTAATTGAAGCTAATAATGTGACTTCTGATGGCAACTGGTTATATCATAACTAATTTTGATGTTTCAAAGCAATGGGGGTGAATACTTATGCCATGCCAACAAATTTTATGTTTTTACTAAATCATTTTTCAACTATATTGATTTCCCCCACTTCAATATTATATGCTATTTTTTTGTAGATTCATGACATACAATCTCTGGCCTCTTTGAATTGAAGATTAGGCAAAGATCAGACTGAATATTTCCCATCTTCATTGTTCAGTTTCAGTAAGTCTGTGCCCACTGTAGCCTCAGATTCCTGTTCTTGGATGGCAACCTTTTACCATGTGGTTTGATGTGTTGTGCAACACAACAGAAGAGGGCTTATTTGAGTTATTGTAGCCTTTCTATTTAAACCAAACCAAGTCATTCTCCTCTGAGCTTTCTCATCAAGAAGGCATATCTGCTCACAGAATACTGCTCACTGGATTTTGTTTTTGTTTTTCTGTGCAAACTTTATAGCTTGTGTATAGACAAAATTTTCCTATATCCCAGGGGATCAGCAGTTTCTAATATGTTCAAATCAGCCTGTCTGGCACCAACAACAGAGTCAAAGTCAGTGAGCTCAAATTTTCCTCTTTCTTTGATGTGAATATTAACTAAAGCTCTTGACATGTATCAGCATGATTTTCTGCATTGCTTTGCTGCCACAAGATTGGCTGATTTGATAGTTGTATGGATGAGCAAGTGTACTGTTCTTCCTATTAAAATGGCCTATAATCCCAAGTAAGTCAATAGCAGTTCCATGTTGTAACTATACAAAACCTGGAAAAGGTCAAAGGAGTGAACATTTATGCAAGACACTGTACTTTGGGGCAAGATCATTTAGAACTTTTTAGCTCAGCAGCAGTATTTTGTAATGGCAGACATTGTAGTGTTGATAAAATAGAAGTAATACTGTCAATGTTATTTTATTCTTATAAATACTGTAAATGGTTGATTCTGCTATTTGTGTCTAGTTAAGAGTATATTATACAGTGGGGTCCAAATGTCTGAGACACTGTTATTAAAGCAAAAACGGGACATACCACATACTAAGAAAGTCTGAAATTCATGTAAGTATTTAAAAGATTCTACTTTACACTCAAGTTGTTGTCAATAACATAATCTGTAATGAAAATTGTTGTATTAAATTTGAAAAGAATGCAAAATATAAGCATTTGCACTAGTGCTCTCAGACTTTTTGGACCGCAATGTATGTACATCAGATGTCTGAGGCTCATACAAAAGGAAGACTACACTAGTAATGTTGTCTATATGTGCAGCACAAGACAAACTGTAATTAACAGTGATGCTAGGGTATTTCACTTCTGCATTTGGAGCAATTGGACAGCCAACAAGATTTAACATATAATCAGGCAGTTAGTTTCAAGCAGTTTTGGGACCAAGTAAGAGGAATTTAGCAGGAGAAAGTGACTTAAGACTAATAT
>JANDJT010000021.1:13647085-13661980 GCA_024331685.1 Stegophilus panzeri | reverse complement strand
AGCAATATAATAAATGTTTTACATATATCTCTATATCCTTTTTTATTGAAACCATTTTTTGAAAGGAAACTCGTTGAAGTGCTGATGACATGAAATATAAAGTGGAAAGACGTAATAGTGGTATTTTTGTTACATTTATGTTGCCAGGTTAAAATATTAATTTAACAACTGAGTTTACAATTGCAATTTCAAATCTTCTTTCAATTTAATTATGTTCTGGACTCGTCCGGACTCGACTCGTACTTGAGTCTGACTCGGCCCCTTTTGGACTCTGACTCTATTAGTTAAGGACTTGGTCTAGACTCGTACTCGACAAAGGTGGACTTGGACCCAACACTAGTTATTGGTACATGTAAGAAATAAAAAAAAGTCCACTGTTGCACCTTTAAAAAAGTTATTTATATAAGGTTAATAGTTTGATCGTTGGGTGTCACTATAACATAAAGAAGAACCTGAAACACTCTCCATCTACCCCTCCCCCCCTTCTAACAACATTAATGATATTAATTTTACACATAATGTTGCCAAGCTACTGATGGCACCAAAGACACAAAAAATAGAAAGCAGGCAAAAAATTATAGAAAGCAGAAAGGCAAATGGGCAAAATGAGTGGTTTTACACTAAGATCAGAGAGAAGTGTCTGTTTAGTTTGTCAAGAAAAAGTTGCCATAATGAAGCTTAATGCAAAAATGAAGATTATGATTACTCAATGCCCAAGAAAACGTTCTCATTCTAATTCTAACTGCTTTCTCAAAACCAATCTTGCGATAATACAGCATGTGTGTTTTAACTAATCCAAGGGAGGTGGATGCAAGTGCAAATAAACTTTATTAAATAACCAACTAACAAACACAGTCATGGAAAGAACCAAAAACTAGAAAATCTATAACAAAAAAAAACTAGACCAAGGCAAGGCTAGGAAAACTTAATATAAATGCAAGCTACTCATAATACAAACACAACAACATAACAGTAAAACAAACACCATATTCAGCAACTGAGGAGGGAAAACACAACTTTTATATGGTAACTAATTAGGGGAACACAAAGCAGGTATGCACAAACACAGGAGGTGATTACAGTCAACAGTAGAAGTCATTCAAAAATGTGAGTGAGGGTACTTTCTGTTGGTCTGGGGGAGAATTGCCCCCCTTAAGGCGTGGCTCCTGAAGCACCCAAAACTTAGGATAACCTGGACCCCTGGGCCAAGCAATATATCTACTGGTGCCAGAGGGCAGAGCGACTACCATGGCGAGGCCAGAGGGGGGAGCAACGACCCCATCGAGGCAAGAGGAGAAAACGACAGGGGCGTGGTCGAGCATCAGCTGTGGATGGACTCCAGACAGGAATAGCGGAGTGGGTCCAGTGCCACCGGCCCACGACCCTGGACGAAGCCGTGCAGCTGGTGGAGGATCACACGATGGTGAGCACTGGTCCAGGTGTCCCCCCCCCTTTCCCTCGCTCTCACTCTCTCTTTCTCTCCTACTCCTTTCCCCAGTCTCAGCTCTTTAGAACCAAGGTGCAGGGGCCCCAAAACTGGCCCCCCAAACCCATTTTCCTCCCCTTTTCTCCACCTCTGATATCTCCTCTAACTCCCTCTATACACTTTCTACCCGCTTGTGCCAGTAATGATTAAATTCCTGTAGCAAAAGCACAAAGTGGAGGCAGTGGTTAATCAAGAGAGTGCAAACTCTCATGATTGGCCATAAGACCTACAGGTTGCAGCCAATGGGAACACTTCTCTGTCAGCGGGCTTCCTCACAGGACCGATCAGACCACCTTAGGTAAGGTAACGGAGCCAAGTCTTAACGGAAACAGTTACTTTATGCGATAGTAGAAATTTTGATATGGATAAAGCTGCGTGCACAAACCTGAAATCAATTTTGAACGCCATTATTCATCTGAGCTTGTTAAGTATTATATCCCCAGTTGATTTACCTTGTACTGAACTATCTATAAATCGGTGTTTTTAGGTGGCTTAATGGTTAGCACATTCGCCTCACAACTCCAGGGTTGAGGGTTCGATTCCTGCCACAGCCGTCTGTGCGGCGTTTTCAAGTTCTCCTGGGGTTTTCCTCAGGGTACTCCGGTTTCCTCCCCCAGCGCAAAGACGTGACTGGCATGTCCAAAGTGTCCGTAGAGTATGTGATTGTGCCCTGTGATGGATTGGCACCCTGCGGAGGGTATACCCTGCCTTGTGCCCTATGCTCCCTTGGATAGGCTCCATGACCCTGAAGGATAAGTGGTATAGAAAAGGGATTTTTAGATGGATGGTGCTTTTAGTAAATGAAAATATGGCTGTGTGGATTTGTGTTTTGGTAGTGCTGTTATATCAACTTGAGATATTAGTGTAATGTATAAAGTTTTGCTTGTAGTTATGTTTAATACCTTTCTATGTGCTGTTTGCAGATTATAAAGTTTTGAATTACATTTAGTGTGTAGACTTGTACGGTAGCTAATCAAGTTTTTCCGATGTCATGTTACTCTGCTAATGGAAAAGTTATGAATTTGTTATATTCGAATATGTGTAAAGCTATGCATCTTGTGGGTTTTGCTCATAGTTCTTGTCCTTGGGGTTGGAAGGCTCAGTGAGTACTGCTGTGCTTAACTGACAAGCCTCACAAATAAGGCGTCCAATTTATCAAAACATAATTTTATGTCTAAGAACTGCCAGTACGCCCTACAGAACTGACATTGTACACATGTAAACACTGATGAATGTGATGGAAAATCCTACACATTCTAAATTGCTCTGCATGTCCATGTTTATATAAAGGAATATGTCCCAAGTGCCATATATGGAAAAACTTCATTTTAAACAAGTGAATTTATGCCCTAATTACATGTGGAAAGCCTGAGGTGGCATGAAAATCCCTCGTAATGCATTGTTCCACTGCTGCATTAGGAAATGTAATGTACTGCAATGTGAGCAATACAAGTTCATGTAAGATGTGTCATAAGTTGGCTCAAAGATGGTAGTGAAATGCCAAACCAACTCCAATTTCTTGGCGAAATGTTTCCTGCTTATTAAAAAACAAGTTCCTCCCTGCAAAAATCTCTGTCTGCTGAATCCTCAATCTTGAAAGGTCAGCCATTGTCTGTGCCATCCAGATCAATCTTTACACATGCCATTTATATGATTTTACTCATGACCAGTGCATCAACCCACTTGACTGGGTTGAATAACACCTACACTGGGTGTTCAGGGGTTGCGTTCTAACCGGCCACCTCCTACTCACCCTCAACCATGTCTGCAGCATCAGAAAACACCTCACTGCTCTGTGATCTTCATTAATGAATGAATATGTCTGTATTTCACAGGTCATGATGGTGGTGTCTGTTCACACCCCTGGGTGCAGGAATGCAGGCCAGAATAAAGCTCCTTCACCAGTCCCTGGTATTTTTCATAATATTAAATGTATATTAATCAGCCTATAGTTTTATACAGCCACAGAATGAATCGAAACTACTTTTAAAATCTTAAAGATTACAAATGCAGTCACTCTAAGCTCCCCAATGAGCCTTTTACACAGGAGGTCCTGGCCTGTGGTTGGATGATGCTGATGATGAAGCACAAACCACAACCACTCATGAAAACCAATACAGCTTGTGTACTGTATTTCACATAAACACAATCAAGGAAATGAAGGATGCCAATGGTCGATCCCCTTCTGACTGTTTTTCACTGAACGCATACAAATCACCATAAAAAGCAATGCAGTGAAGGTTGTGCTTTTCAGTGGGATGCGTTGTCCTTGTGTCGTACACGAAATGCAGTAATGCCTGTGTATTGTATTTCACTCCTCTCCATAAAACGAGAAATTTACACAAAAATAAGCTTTTTTTTTATTGAGTTTGTAAGGGAACTCAACAGAAAAATAAATAGGCTTTCCCTGTTTAATTAAATCTAATTACACAGAGATAAAGACCTTTTATCTGCTTTCAAAAAAAAAAAAAAAAAAAAAAAAGAATATTCAAATACAATAGATCATTACAATGAAATTTTGTTTTATATTTTCCTAAAAAAATACCCCATTGACATACCCTGAAATTGTGCTGCTGAGCCAAATGGGCAGTGCAGCTAGCTGTTTTAGAGTTTAAAAAAGTAACTGCGTGGTAGAGATGATTCAATTCAATGCAAAAGAGCTTCTCTAGTCAGCTTTGTTTCTCGCTAAAAAAAAAGAAAGAAAGAAAAAGAAAAAATGAACACGACACGCGACTTTCAGGATTTTACATGGACAAGCACCGGCAGATTTGGAGCAAGGACGTTTGTGGAAACGAGGCTCGGTGTAGAGTTCCACCGCAGTGGGACAGTTCAGTCCGAATCAGAGAGAACGATCACCTCATCTGGGTCACACTGGGTTGCAACGTTCACCTGAGAAATATAATAAAACACATTCATTAGAAAATCTAATTTTCCAAATAACAGATACAAAGAAATAACAGTAACATTATGAGATTGCAAAGCTTAGCATCGTTGAGATGTACCTGCCTGAATTATTGGCACCCTTCATGAAAAAGAAACAAATTCTTATATAAACATAACCACACAATGATTCAACAGGAGAAACTGTTTGTTCCAAGAAAAAAAAAAAAAGAAAAAAAAAAAATTATTATTATTATTATTATTCTCCAATATGTGCCAAAATTACTACTCACGCTAAAATCGTTTTAATGCAAACACTCTCATGACGTATTGTTTTATAACTGGGGTGACACTGCAGAAAGAGTCGTCTAATGACTTCGCCAAGGATGTACAGTGGATTTAAAAAATTTTTTAAATGTACACACCCCTGATAAAATCGCAGGTTTTGTGATGTAATAAAATAAAACCAAGATATATCATGTCAGAACTTTTTCCACCTTTAATGTGGACAATTCAATGGGGGGAGGAGAAAAAAAAAAGTTACAGTAACCTGGTAGCATAAGTGTACACACCCTTTTATAATGGGTCACGTGACTGTGCTCATAATGAATTGATCACTTTCAATCTCATGTTCAAAAGTAATTATCGTGCAGCCGTCATAAGTGAAGTGATTTTGATTAACCCCAAGTAAAGCTCAACTGTTTCTGTAGGATTTTCTTCTCGGTGTCGCCGGACTGCTGAAGCTAAAGAGCTTACAAAGCATGCACAGGATCTCACAGTGGAAAGGTATCGCTCAGGAGAGGGGTATAAAAGAATTTCCAAAACATTCAAATGTACCATGGAACACCGTGAAAGACATCAACAAGTGGAGAAAACAGAGCACCACAGTGACATCACCAAGAGCAGCACGTCTATCCAAAACTGATGTAATGACCAGAAGAAAACTTCTCAGGGAGGCTGCTGAGGGACCTACAGCAACATTAAAGGAGCTGCAGGAACATCTGGAAAGTACTGGTCACTCCCTGCATGTGACAACAATCTCTTCTATTCTATTCTTCACATGCACTGGGCTATGGGGTAGGGGGGCTTGACTCCCTTTCTCACAAAAGAAACAAACTAACAAACAAAAACAAACCAAAAAAAAAACCATCTAAACCCTAAATCACCCAAAACAAAGTGTTTTGATAAATATGTTTTGATCTGATGAAACCAAGAAGTTCCTGGGTAAAATTCTAAAAAGATGCGTGTGGTACAAAAACAAGTCAGCTCATCACCCAAAGAACACCATATCCACAGTGAAGCATGGTGGTGGCATCATCATGCTATGGAGCTGCTTCTCTTCAGCTGGAACTGAGGCTCTAATCAGGATAGAGAGAATCATTTATGGAGCCAGGTAATTATAAGGGTTTTTTTCCACTTTTTTTTCCCTTCCATTAAACATTTTTTTTCCCCACTTGAATGTTGTCGGATGTTATGTCATATTAAAGGTGGAAAAAGATCTGAAATGGTGTATCTTGGTTTTTGCAGTTTTAACGGGGTGTGTGAAATTTTTATATCCACGGTAAAAAAAAATTAAACATCAAGCTAATTTACTGCACGAGATGGCCAGTTTCTAGACAACTTGGAGTCTTACAACTTTAGGAGAGTAGTAGTGTAGCCCTCTGCCTCGAAACGTTTGAGTAACTTCAGTATACAACTGACAAGTATTTATGCCTTTTACAATGCTGAATGATGTACACTTGGCTTGTGCGATATAACGATATCCAGTCAAGTTTACGCTGATTATATTAAATTACCAGCCCTGCCAACATTTTTGCATTTTGCGTAGGCAAACAAACATTGGAGTACACTTGTACACAAAAATACACTAAAGAGCAGTTTGTATCGCTCCTATAAAACGAGATATGACCTAACTGACATGTGAATCTGGAATGAGCTGCGCTGGTGTTTTGAGCTTACCGATATGAACTGACATTGACTGGAAGCCCCGCCCCCTTCCAGCAAATCATACAAAATTTTGACCTAAAAAGATTAAGCAGATGTACAACAAAGTGTCAAATCGAACATATTACAAATTGTGTTACACAGACGGTGGTTAAAAATCTCATTTTATAGCGTTTTCTTCGCTCTGCTCATGCTACTGGTTACTGTTGAGAGCAGAACAGTGAAAATGTCAGCCATGTGGATGTTAGATTACTAATGTGTAATAGGATTATATAGATGACGTGCAGTAAACAGTGAAAACAACATTACAGTACGTTACTGCAGAATCATTTAAACATCCACCACCCAGCGGAGTTTTTTTTCACGACTGCCACTGTGAACAAGCAGCTCCCAACTGCACAGCTGGTACTGTTTTTTACGCCCTACCATACACTTCTTAAAACCTAAAATGGTGGAAATGCTCGTGTTCCTGTTGTATTTTAGTTTGTCAGTTCTCAGCGTTTGTCAAATTGAAAATCATGAGGTGAAAAAAAAAAAAAAAAAAAAAATCAATATCGCACAAGCCTAGTGTACGGTTAATATTTGACTAAACTATATTTTTAATTAACATCTGTCTCCCTCTCTCTCACACACACACACACACACACACACACACACACACACACACACACACACACACACTTGCCTTGTGCTTTTTAGGGGGTGGTGTGTAGCGAGAGCTGCTGACTATATCCTGAGTGGGCGTGTCCGCCCGGGTGGAGTCCACTTGTACCGGGCTACAAGCCACATTTACGTCCAGAGAGACATCGCTGTTGCTAAACACAACATTTACATTCAGTTTGGTGAAGTTTCAGCTTATAGTACAGACATCATCATCATTACACAACTGCAAAAAAGAAACACAAATCAGTAACTCAACTAGCACAGAGCTGAGCAGAGAACTGTAAGAGCTCTACAACACACTATTACTTAAAATAAGAGGCACAATTGAAGATCTTAAGGCACAGGCAAAGAAAGTAGAAATGAACATGTAATGAAAACTCGACAATTTTTCAACAATTTGATTTTCAGTGATCGATCAATACACACTTCTAATTGTGATAAATCTCTCTGTAGGCAGTTTCAATGAGGTGATCGAGAACATGCACATGTCCGCTCCTGAAGCGCTTCCGGTGGTGCCATTTTCAAATATAAAGCCGTCAAAACACAATAACTAAGTCTCTCAAAAACACAAGCGACAAGATATATACAAAAATTACTATTGATTGTCTGAAAGAAAAAGTTACACTAGGCCTCGAATGTTTAAAATCACTGTAGAAAACCAGGGTTTTTTTTTTTTTTGCAGAATATAAAAACATTTTGTTTGTTAGATCACTCAAAGTGTTTCCCTGGAAATCATTCACCTTTTGGGCTAATTTATACTCTAAACATGTTTTTTTTTTTGTTTTTCCTTCACTCAGATTTCCTTCAATCAGAATTACAGGTTATAGTTATGTTTTTGGAGTCAAATTTTACCCCATGCAATATAAAAAAAAGAAAAGAAAAAACACTAGCAAACATTTTACATTTATTAACTAGACCATTTACTACTACTAAACATATTTAATGTGATGTATATCCAATCCAGTATAATTCATATATACAAAATTCATAATGAAATACTTTTATAGATGTTACCATATTACTCTGAACAAGTCAAGCATAAAGAGTCTAAAGTTAACCTCTTATTAAACTATAAAGCATTTACACTAGTGTTTCACATATTTTACTGATGTTACTTAAGTAACCGTTTCTCCCCTTATAATTTGAGCGAGCAGCCTTTGAACTGCAAGTTAAATACGTCAGTCTGTTTCTAGAGATCATTTATAAAAAAATAAAAATAAAAAAAAAATAGTATTTAATAACATTTCTTTATAGTCTTTATGATGCTATATGGTGCAATGAAACAACAAAAGCGTTCAGCAGCGTATTACATTGGACACAAGAGCCTGTGCACCGTTATATTACGCTTCATTTCTTGAGTCAACAAACACAAACAATGCATCGGCTATAAAAATCAACAAATTTTAGTAACCAACTCTCGAATAATCATTGCAGCCATAATATAAATCGTGCCGCTGTAGATTACAACTTCATGTGCTGTTAAGATGGAAGCACACATGGTATATGTGTGTGTGACGTTTCCTAACACTGACTCCATCTTCCTCACCTACTTTCAGCATGCAAAACTGTTTTGGTCAGAAAAAGCATCTCCCTTTACCGATGCTGAAGTGTTTCAGGTCATTTGTGTGGATTTTAAGATGTAGTTGAGGAAATTGAGGAAGCGTGGCTATTAGCTCTATTGTGTTCGTCTTGCACACAGGAAACATGCCTGCCGTATCGAACACAGCTGAACACAGGTAGAGCTAAAAACCGAGCTGCTGGACTGTATGCTGGATGACTGCATGTTAATGACGCTCAAAACATTCACTAGAGAGTAGCATTAGTCCAATGTGATAGTCTCTCCATTTCTTTTTGTTTCGAGGCGATATCATTACACTCATCGTTACGATAATCACTTTGCTGAAGTTTTTACCTCACATCGCTCCGTCTGATGTTGCCATTTTGGACAACCGTGTGATTCTTCTTTGATTCCCGTTTCCTCTTCTTGTGGTTACACGTCTCGGGATGACTTGCGGATATCGGCAGTGGGGTGGAGACACAGTTCTCAGGGGTGGATGGAATCTCCGTGGCTTCACTGATGCCGTTAGAGTCAGCTGAAGGACTGCTGTGAGAAACGAGCAGCGCCTCCTCCCCAGGCTGAGGGTTCGGGACATCTGACTGGCTGCGGCTGTTAGAAGAGGAGGGACTGTCGGTGGAACACTTGTCTTCCAGTGGTTTTTCGGTGTTAACGTTGCCACATGTCCTGCTGTCATCCTGTGGAACTTCGTCACCGCTTTCACCTGCATTGCCACAGCCAGGCGATTTAACTGATGGACACGACCCATCGTCGTGGCTGCTGTGCTGCTGTACGACGTCATCACTGATGCTCAGATGGTCCTCCTCATTGTCTTCCTCATCTGAAATAAATATTTCACAAATTACTACTCCTTCCAAAGGGCAATCAGCAATGAACTCTCTCTCTCTCTCTCTCTCTCTCTCTGTGTCTCTCTCTCTCTCTCTCTCTCTCTCTCTCTCTCTCACACACACACAAACTGCATTTACGTACACCTTACATTATTGGTAAGTGAACAAAGTTCACAACCTAAATTTCTGCCACAACAAGCTACACTCATCACTCCCAGAACACTGTCCCCATTGGGAAGCATGGTGGTGGTAGCATTCCATTATGGCAGATGCTTTTCTTAAGCAGGGACTGGAAAACTGATCAGGGTTGACGGCAAGATAAATGTACGTTATGCACATATGTTTGACACTAAGCGTGATGGGAGCTCTTTCTAACCCGATTACCAGTAATCATCCTTTTTCTACAAATATGGCTTCCTGCACATACACAAGAACTTGATCAATCACCGGAGAAACATGCGTAAGCACTTTACAAACAGAACCGGTTGATAAGTGAGCCCCAGATTAAACCTTGGTGATGTAGTACACGCAGACATTTGGAGAGAAACCCATCCCCCACGACACTGTGATTTGACTTGGTACAACGCAGTGGGCATGAGCTTGCAAACAGCTTTCACAAAGAGGAAGTTCAATTTCCGGTTCCCCGTGGTTGTGAAAGCAGCAGGCTAAACACAGACGAGGGGAAACTGCTGAACCTACCACCTCCTTCTCTGCATCTTCTTTTCTCTCTCTTTACATAATAAACCAGTACTACAGTCAACTTCACATTTTTCACCACCACCGCTGTGGCCACTACAGGAAAAGTATAACCTTTAGTGTTTCCTTCGTCGTCCATCAACGTGAGGAAGATTAGAAAATACACAAATGAAATGAGGCGGGAAAAAAAATAAACAAGAGCGTTTAATCCATTTTAGAATAAGGCTGTGGAGATGCAGTGTATCAGCTCAGGTGATAAAGTATCCCAGAAAGATGCACAGAACCTTGTTTTGCTCATAGCGACACATGCACATTCAGCTGTGGTTTTTCGTCTTCTTTGTTTGAAGTATACATCCAGGTTTAAACAGCATATGAAAATGTTAAGGAAAAACATGAGTCTCTGTAAGGATTAATAATAAATCGTTTGATTTTCATAACTATGTCACACCTGGTCTGACTTGTGCCGCACTGGCCTGGATCTCCTCCTCAATATCCGGATCTGAAGAAACATCGTCTTCCTCCTCCTCCTCCTCCTCTTCGTCCTCCTCCTCCTCATTTTCATCTCCGCTCTTGTCACTGTTCTCTGCTTTTATGGATTCCTCTTGGCCATTCTGTGCCTAAGGTGCAAACAGTAAAAGAGGGGAAAGAAGAAGAAGCAGCCTTCGTTACATATACATTACAGCACAGTGAAATTCTTTTCTTCGCATATCCCGGCTTGTTAGATAGCTAGGGTCAGTGTACAGGGTCAGACATGATTAGGCGCCCCTCAAGCAGAGAGGGTTAAAGGCCATACTCAAGGGCCCAACACTGGAAGTTTAGCAGTGCTGGGGCTTGAACCCATGACCTTCTGACCACTGCCTAACAGTTTAATTCTATATAATGGTTTTAATAAGAACTTTTTTCTCAAGATCTCAGTGCAGAAAGAATAGGGACAATACAAAAACAAAGATTGCCTTGTCCAGTCAAGCCATTTACAACTGTTTTAAAAAACAAACAAACAAACAAATGAATAAATAAATAAATAAAGCAGTTTGGTTCTTCAATCAGTTCTTATTCAGGGTTTATACTTGCTTTTCACTGTGTGTGTGTGTGTTCAGAATAACCCCAGCCTTACACACCAGATGCATGTTCACAGACTCACCAGTGCTCATAGCTCATTTCCTCACCTCCTTTTTCGGTTTCTCTTTCTCCAGACGCTTTCTCCTTTCCTCCTCCTCTGTGTCATCCTGTTTGTTGGCGAATTTGTTGATGACCTCCTCTAGGGAGCTGAGTGCCCGCTCTCGGTTAGAGCGCAGCTTCTGGGATAACAGTAGGTCAACAAGGGCAGGATCTGAAGCTACATTTATAACAAAAGGTTCAGAATTAACAAAAGGTCAAGCAGATTTTGTTTTGATTCAGAAATGTCTCAGGAATGGGAGCTACAGCGCAAAACAAGGACGTTAACATCTAAACAGCAGCAGGATGGCAGGCTATACGTTTAGCATTGCACTATGCATTACGCTCAACGCTTCCATCCACTTTATACGCATAACGCAACAGACACCCTGTGCAAAGGCCAACTCGTATGGATTACCGGGTTTGTAGAAGTCCGTGAGGTGAGAGCCAAAGTTGTAGATCATGTCGAGGTGGCGCCTCTGCTGCAGACAATTGCCCGTCTCGTGGAACACCTCCTGCGCAACCTGCGCCTCCTGCTTACGGCTCAGCATCAGCTGGTTGCGCTCGTTGGCGCGCTTCACCACTTGCAGGATATCCCTGTAATCCGGAGGGTTCTGACGGATCTCGGGTCGGTTTATAAATCGCTCAATCTAATGCAAGCATGAGAAACGGAAAAATGTGGGAAAAAACAGAAACAGGAGAGATACAATACAGACAGATATGCCATCACAACCTTATGCTGTTTTCCCCCCCCACTTCCAGATTTACAATACAGGACTAGTGTTAACATTTAAACATTATGCAACTATTACAGTGGGGGAAATAAGTATTGAACACATCAACATTTTTTTCAGTAAATATATTTCCAATGAGGCTATTCATGTGAAATTTTCACCAGCCTTTTTATAGACCATCAATTTAGTAACCAAGCTGATATTAATTTGCACAGATAGGAGGTATAACTACTTACGGATTTCAGCTGTATCCTTGCCTTACCTTGCCTTGGAGAACTGCTTTTTCTTAACGTGTTCAATACTTTTTTCTCGTGTCATTCCGCTTTATTACACATAACTTTATTTATGGACTTTAAAGTTGTGAATTCTTTATATTTCCAGATTTCTTGAGTTAACACTGATGTCTGGTGAAAATTTCATGTGAATAGCCTCATTGGAAATATATTTACTGAAAAAAGGAAATGTTGACACATTCAATACTTATTTCCCCCACTGCATAAAGGAATATTCCTTACACTGTCTCACCAGTCTAGAAGGAAGTGTTGTGTCTAGCTTATGGAGGATTAAATTTCCTCCAGTGACATTCGCTAACTCAGTAGAAAACTTTCTACTTTTGTTGTGACTGTTGTCAATAACGAGTACCTTCTTGTTGATCTCTGGGTAACGCGTGCCGCTGTAACGAATCCTCTGCTCCATGACTCTGCCAGTGAGGGTGCTACAGTTCTTTAGCTCACACAGTTTATCATAGATCTTCATCATCTGAAACAGTCGTCCAATCACAGCAGGAGATTAAACTTTTTATGCAAGTGTACGTTACTGATTATTCATGTCATAATAGCAGTTGTAATGAATGTAAAGAGATTTCCTCTACTCCTAATCAGTCCTTCGATCTGAGAAACGAACGCAAAAATCAAGGAAACGCTGCGATATTCCTAGGAACTTGCAATGTTTTCAAAATTACCACAGATTTGGTTTTTTTTACCACAGTCATGTGATGTCATCATGACACGCATTCAGCCAAAGATCTCTTTGATTCATGTGTGTGGAACATGAGTAAAGCTAAAAGCTCTCATTTACCAACAAACACCGCTGTGAAAGACCTCCAAAACTCTTTCGTGAGATCATGATTTCGCCGATTCAAGTAGCTTGTGGAAAAAAAAATTAAAATGCTGCAAGTTGCATTGCTTGTGGAAAAAAAGCCGCAACAAAATCAAGCGTTTCGGTCCGCAACAATCACAAAAAAAACTCTATGTAATCCTGTATGGACCGCTTTTAACACTATTAGCTGATCAGCAAGACGATCCGTGCCGGCAGTAAGGCTTTCAAAACAAACCAAACAGACCTTTCCACGTTATACTCACTCAATCTATACAGCGCTTATAACAACTGTCAAATATTTACGTTGAACACATTAATGTTTTAAAACCACGTCCTACTTTCACTTGCTCAACACAAGTCTATCAGAACACATCCCATGCTTTATTTAGACAACTTCTGACTTATGATGGATGGAGTCCTCTAACCTCTAAATGAGATTCTTCTCAGTTTTTTTTGGAACAATAATGGATTTAATATCACTATGCAGGATGTTCATCGTTTGGGATTGTTTTTATTTTTTAACTAAACCCTGATTGATATTTCCAGAAGGACTTGTTTGGATAGCTCCTTGCTCCTCACATGATGCTGTGTGCTTAGGTGTGTTCTCTAACAAACTGGATTCTTCTGGGAACTGGTGTATTTATATTGAGATCATGTGACACTGTTTGCTCACAGATAGACAAATTATGTGACTTCTGGTGGCAGGTGAACTGATTCCAGGGGGTTTCACAGCAACGGGAGTGAATACTTATCCCATCACAACTTATTTTTTTTTGTAAATTATTTTGGAAACTATATTGCGCCTCCTCACATACTTCTTATTTTGGTTTTTATATTCATCACACACAATCCCAATGAACTCCGTTTCCGCTCCAGGCTGTGACACTACACACTATGGAGAAGGTAAAGGGGAGGGACAGTACACCGAGCTGGGGTGGACAGATCACTAGCCCCATTTCCATGAAGCAATTTCCAGCTCTATTTTCAAAAAAATCAATAAAAGCACATTCAAACGCTCTCATAAGTGTGTAGTCATATATTTTATACTGTATACATGTTTATTATGTTATAATAATAAATCAATATCAAAAGAGCTATAGAAAGGCTGTGGCAGTGTGGCAAGAGCCTATCGTATTCTATTCCAGGATAAATATTAAGTTCTGTCAGTATAAGCTCCCAGCTTCAGTTCCTGTAAAGCCGGGTTCACGCTGTACAAGTTTGGCCACGATTTGGTCGTGTGAGACAAATTTGAGAATCCTAAAAGATTCCTATCATCCTAGTCCAAAATCTGTAGTCCCTGATCACTAGTTTGACGTGTTATCCGACAGATGATTAATGGCCGTTGCGCTAAGATTTTTCCTCCGATTAAATTCTGGTAGTGTGAGAAGATTTGAGGCACAGTCCTGCAGTGTGGCTTCTCCTACTCCGTACGAGTCTTCCTGTGTGCGTCTGTTTTTCTCGACTTGACATTAATGACAACAGATCCTACAATGTAACATGGCTTACAGCGCGGATCATGTTCGTACAGTCTGACAAGCAACAGTCGCAAAGGACTATTCAAAATTGCGCAGTGTGCACCCGGCTTAACACTCACTTTGCGTTTGAGTTTATGCTCCTGGATGTAGCTCGAGTCCTCCTTCTCCAGATCCTCCAAACTCAAATCTCTCTCCTGCAGCCGTCTGATCTCATCACTATAAACCTTCAGCAGGTTCTCCAGGTATGCTATCTGAGAGAGAGTGAGAGAGAGAGAGAGAGAGGGGTGGGAAAGTTAGAGAGAGAGGGAAAAAGAGAGAGGGTGAGAGCGGGAAAGAGGGCGAGGGGGGTGGGAGGGAAAGG
>JANDJT010000021.1:13630650-13641618 GCA_024331685.1 Stegophilus panzeri | reverse complement strand
TAAAGAAAGTTGATGCGTATGTGAATATAAAGTAATAATTTAATCCGCCTGCAGGATCTCACTTTTCTTAATTATTTTTATTTTCTTTCTCCTCCTGAAAATGCTTTCCTTGGTAGCATGTGTAGTCAAGGTTTTACTTCACAGATAGGCTTGCTGTGATAGTTGGTGTTACCGGTGTTACACGGTGTTCGGTCGCACACCGATTACGTTGCTTGCCCACCGCGGCACTGCCCCCACTGTCGTTTTGCCTTTTTATAGTAATAAAAATCATTTAGTTCAGTTAGAGAATGGATGCTACAGTTAAAAACTGAACGCGTCTGCTCAATTCAGCATGAACCGAATGAGTCGCAGCTCAGATCAGCAGGAGTCAGATTTCATTTAGCACGTGATGAGAGTGAGGTGAGCTGACTGACAAGACGATGCCAGAAGATTTGGTTTCAGAAGTTCTGTGTTTAATATAAGCCACTTTGTCATTGTACTGTTTTGTTATTGCTGTGTTTTTCATTAAGAATAATAATGAACCACCATTCAAGCAATTGCCGCCCCCGAATTGCCGCTAATTCGAAAGTGAAATGCACATGGCGACACCGGCATTCATAAGCCCGGTGATATTGGTATTACCGGTGTTGTCACATATCGATTGACCGGTGGGAAAATTTCCTCACCGTCACGTCCCTACTCACAGACCAAGTATATGGCAATGTGCCTTTTCTAAAGCATCGGCTTTTTGTTTCTCAACTTGGGAAACGTTTAATATCTCAAGGAGGGTAGCAAGTAGCAGCAGTCAAACATGTTTTTTTCAAATGTGAGAGGACACTCTGCAGAGAAAATCCAGACTAAACTGATCAGACGAGTGGCGAGTTTGGTGGAAAACAGTTCAGCCTGTAATTTTCTCAGAGCAGGATGGAGAAAAACAAACACAGACATGGCAGAGCCAGATGGAAATAAAATCACAGAGGAGCTCCTGTACTATAAGAAATGACACCAGGACCCCATGTGTATTTAATCCCGTCTGAGCTCAAAACAACACCCTGAACAGCAGCGCACTCCCTCCAAACCTCGAGCACCGCTTGACAGGTCCCACCATCTCTCAGGGTACAAGGAAAGGCTAGTTCAAACTACACAACTTTTGACATTGGCAGATCGCTGCGGTGTTCACACTACAAGACTTGCTGTCTTGTAATTGGGAGTCTTGAAGTTGTTGTGGTGTTCAGACGCGACAGGGGGTCACAAGCTACACAATCTGACAGCGACTCTGTCACCCGACGACTCTATCTGGTGTCCAAACTATGTTTTGTCACGAAAATACACGTGAGAAGTGACACGGTTATATGACAGGAAAACCACGCACGAAACAGGAGTTGTTTATTTGAAGATCTTCGTAGGACAGAAACAAGCGGTGCGAGCTGTTTGCGTGATGATTTGTGCTGAAGAAACATTAAAAAATGTTTTGCAATTTCAAGCCTGTTTGTCAGGTTTCGCGGGTTTCCGTTCCTCGCGGTGACCTCACCCCATGTCTTGCTCTCTCAAGCCTAGTTCACACTACACGATTTTAAGCCCAATTTGCAAGTCACCGAGTAGTCGGTGCTCATCAGTCGGCAGTCGATCGTTATGTGTGAACTACTCAACAAGTGATTACGGAGACAATCAGCCAATGAGAGAGCAAGGCATGGGGTGAGGTCACCGTGAGGAAGGGAAACCCACGAAACCTGACGAACAGGCTTGTTATTACAAAACATTATTTACTCGCCTCCAACTCTTTCTGTAGCACACACAATCCTTGCTACCCGTGTGTGCTAATCCATTCTTTCACCCACTTTCTTTGTCTTTTCTTTTTTTAATGTTTCTTCAGCACAAATCATCGCGCAAACAGCTTGCACCGCTTGTTTCTGTCCTACGTCCATCTTCAAATAAACAACTCCTGTTTCGCGCATGGTTTTCGCGTCATATATCAGTGTCACTTCTCGCGTGTGTTTTCGTGACAAAACGTAGTTTGAACACCAGATAGAGTCATCGGGTGAGAGAGTCGTTGTCAGATCATGTAGCTTGTGACTCCCTGTCGCGTCTGAACACCACAACGACTTCAAGACTCCCGATTACAAGACAGCAAGTCGTGTAGCGTGGACAGCGCAGCAATCTGCCTATGTCGAAAGTCGTGTAGTGTGAACTAGCCTTCGTTGGCTGTAGCTCGTCTCCCCGGTCACTGCCAGTGACGACGCTTTTCACACCACAGGATGTGGAGTTGCCCGACAGTTCCAGATATTTGACATGCCAAATATCTGTGTGGCATCGGCGATTTGTTGGCAAGCCTCTTTGATGCGTCGTTGAGTAGTTCACACATAACGATCGACTGCAGAGTGATTGCTGATTGATTGGCGAGCGCCGACTGCTCACCGATTTGCATCCAATGAAAGGGTTTTTGTCAGCAACATGCAAATCGGGCTTAAAATTGCATAGTGTGAACTAGACTTCACAGAAGTGCTCTGAAGTCTCTATCAATAAATTCATCCTGATACTGGTTCACTAGGTCATGGACTAAGAGTACGATCAGGCTAAAAACTGTCAGGGAGGGAATATAGTAAAAAA
Organism: Stegophilus panzeri; assembly: GCA_024331685.1. Classification (NCBI taxonomy): domain Eukaryota; kingdom Metazoa; phylum Chordata; class Actinopteri; order Siluriformes; family Trichomycteridae; genus Stegophilus; species Stegophilus panzeri. The sequence continues at coordinate 13,639,032 of JANDJT010000021.1, read as the reverse complement.
AAAAAAAAAACACAAGACAACACAATATTTTTTTAAATAACAAAGTTGTCATTGAAGTGGAAGAGAAAGGTCTTTACTCATCGTTTGCTGAGAGCCTGCTAAGAGCCTGTATGTGGAATTTGTTTCAGAGTAAGATTTCACTAAAATTATACATTCTATGTACAATACCACAGCGTGGCTGAATGCTCGAATCTGATTGGTCAGAAGCTGAGCATTGTTTCTGTATAACAGCATAGCTCACACTGTAGTTCCGGCTGTAACACAAACAACAGATTTATATTAATACGTAATATCGTTTCTATAGAAACAGCTCATTCACAGGGACATGCACGGCAGCCAATTCCACATAATCTAAGACTAATAATAAACGAATTTTAAGAATATGTTGTTTAACAAAGTTAAAGTACTGTATAATAGTTGATGTGGTGACGTTTTTGTTAGGGGAGTTTTATTTAACATTTATGGTTGGAGTCTCGGTTGTCAGCGCTTTGTAACAGTAACAGTGTGTCACGAAGTTTCCCAGCACAGGAACGTCTTCAGGAAACGAGTGAAAGGAGTTTCTGGTTTTCTCGGGAAAATGGTGATGGAGTGACTGTTTATTGCTTCTATAACATGTGAGAACAGGAACTAACTTGTCTCTTGGACATTCCACAACATTAAATCTAATTCTAAATGGTTCAAATCTGCAACCTGCCTTCGTTCATTAATTAAACATTGATAAATTGCTGTGGGATTAGCGGAATAACACACTCCAGACCGTGCTGTCATATGAAAATAACATGCTTCACGTCATGCTGCATCACACCCCCTACCTGTGTGTGTTATTTTAGATATAACTGCACAGTCCGTCATGTTATTCCTTCCTTGTTTGTCTAAATTTTTTTTCAAGAGCAATTTAATCTATAGATTAAACCACACTAGTAATACAATTATGTTGCAGTAGATCCAAACGAAACAAAATTACCATATTTTCAATAAAAGTTGTTTTGTAAAAAAAAAAAAAACCCAAAACATAATAATAAAAATAAGTCCTAGATCACAATAAATATCAATTAGCACATTTTCCTCGCACCTCCGGGGTTGGGGGTTCAAATCCCACCTCCGCCCTGGTTGTACGGAGTTTACATGTTCTCCCTGTGCTTTGGGGGTTTCCTCTGGGTACTCTGGTTTCCTCCCCCAGTCCAAAGACATGCGCTGTAGGCGGATTGGCATCTCTAAATTTAATTTGCATGTAGTGTGAGTGTGTGTGATTGTGCCCTGTGATGAGTTGGCACCTCGTCCAGGGTGTCCCCCGCCTTGTGCCACAAGTATCCTGGGATGGGCTCCAGGCTCCCCATGACCCTGTGTAGGATAAGCGCTACAGAAAATGGATGGATGGATGGATGTATTACCTTATAGCGTTATTCGATTTGTTGATGTAATTTCCACTGAAACAGGAAGCCAGGGTTAGACATATTGAGTGGCTCCTCCTCCATTTACAATAGCTAATAGTGTTTAGCTTACCTCACAGCCTGGCTAAGCCCTTATAATGTTGTGGGCGGGACACTTCAGATTCTAGAGAGCACTTGACTGGACAGAAAATCCGATAAGAAGCTGAAGTGCAGAATGATGTCATCAAAATTGTCGATCCGTACCGGCGTTACAGAGAGACTGTACATTTTGAATCTTCTACATGCGAATGTTATCGTTGTTTTGGAGCTCACTAGTTTATAGACAACCATAAGGCGAACATACTCATACCAAAAGCCATAAAAGTTCAGTTTTGATTTCATTGGGACTTGAAAGGATATAACATACAGTGAAACCTAAAGTAATTTGTACACGGTCCCTTAACTCTCCTACAGACAAATCAGCGTAGTGTCAGGAAAAAAAAGGGAAATAAATTGTTGCAGATTGTTCTGGATGTAAATAACTTAATGACACGTGTTAAGCTTTTTTGTACAACCAGTGACGTCAGAAATCCGAATATACACTCTAACTGCAGGATGTAGGGATCAGTGACACCTGGAAGCATGGGAGCACCTTTCTGTTTACATGGGAGAAATCTTGGAAATAGTGTATGTATGTATGTATGTGTGTGTGTGTGCGCGCGCGCGCGCGCGAATAGTAAAGGCAGGCTGGTCAGGTGAGTGTATTGAAAATGAAAAGTCGTTTTACAGATTATAATCTAATGTTGATGTGAAGTATATTTCAGTAGTATTAGTGGTCAGTGAGCTTAGATTTGGGGTTGAGTTGACGCCTGAGACTGATTGATTATTGAACCCTTACCGACCATTCGTAATGTAAAAATGATTCGTTTCCTGTTTGGAAAGGAAGGAGTGCTGCCGAAGGAGTTTATCAGACAAGAGTGAAGAAGCTGTGTGAGAGAGAGAGAGAGAGTTTAACAGATGATATATTTGCCGACTGCACGCGCTTCTGCTTTCATCCTGAGCGACATTAATGCTGTCTGATCCATGTTTATAGCTTTATATTGCAGAGCTACAGATTTCCATTTGCTCGCTGGCGCCATGAAATGATTTCCCTTCATGTCATCTAACACGTAAGCTACTTGCGTTCGACTTAAATCTTTTATATTTCTATTATTTCGAAACAGTTTGTTTTAGACCTAATGCATGGGTTTGGCTTAGTGTAATTGTATTGTAGCTGTTCAAGCTAGCTGATTAGCGAGCTAGCATTTAAAATGGTCTCGGGTCAAGTCTAGACTGCTGGATAGAGTTCGTTACTGGAGCTTCCAGATATAAAATTAGGAATGTGTTTCAGGATTTATTAATCGGTTTTGTTGACTTTTGTGTGTGAACTGTAGATAAATAGCCGTGCTTTGGTCGGTGAGAGAAGCAGCAGCGGCGCAGGGCCTCAGTCCTCGGTGTAGAGTTGAACCCTCATCCGGGATTCAAACTCCTGGGTGTTTGTGCGAGAAGAGCCTTGGCCATGGGCGACAACAGAGGTGAGTGCATTTTGCTTTCTCAGAATTCATCTATGGACGACAACTTTTTTTTTTTTTTTTGGTTTAAATCAGGCACAAATATATATTTCAAGAGGTGGATGTGCTACCTTTAGACTTAAGACTGTAAAGGGTATTTCACAATGCAGGGGCAAACAGCATACAGTCAGTCAATCTCTTTCTCTGTCTCTGTGTGTGTGTGTGTGTGTGTGTCAAAAATTAAACTACAACTGTGTTTTATGCATTGTTCGTTTACCCCCTAAAAAGTGTCATAGTGAAGCCTTGAAATATTTAGAGTGCAACCTAAAGAAGTTGTTCCTTGGCCTTCGGTTCCTCAGATATGTTAGTTTCAGGCAATACTAGGGAAATAATAATTCCAAATATTTACAATGATATTTACAGAGCTTGCTTTAACAAGAAATTCAATTTCATAACATTTTGTTAGATTTTGTCACCTCATTGCTTGATGGTTATAGGTCAGGAGTCCTGGCCATGGACAAGCAGGATTCGTGTCTGGGATATTTGTAGAAAAAAATGGGGGGGGGCCTCAAAACCTCACCCCTTATTGACATTTGGTACATCACCTTTTCATCTGGTATGTAGCTGTGCTTGAACTGCATGATGGTGCGACACACATTGATGCGATAATGAAGTCATAACATTACGAGAAAAACAGTTGCAATATTTTGATTACAAATTCGTAATATTTTCAAGAAAAAAAACAACTCAATGTTTTGAGAAAAAGGCACGATATTACTGACGTGACTGTTTCTGTTGTGGAAGGAGAAATCTCACGGTTAGGGTTGGCAGTGGCCCTGAAACGGAGTTGTAGTCTCACAATAGAGCGAATAGGCGAGGTAAGCCGGATTTACGGTGTGCGATATTTGGTGTTATTTTACTGTCACAGACACAATCACACATCGTAAAGCATAATCGCGGTCAAGATCGGGAGTTGAGATCAGTGGCCTTAGAACGTACAATGTGACATGCTCGCGACAAAGTTCTGTCTCTGTCAGAAATTTTTCATTAAAAAAAAAATTCATAAAAAATGTAAGTGCTGCTACGACATTAGTCTAAAAACCACCAATAGATGACCGAAACCCGCGGGACGTCTACAAATACAGTAGTGCTGATGTGCCGTCTATTGAATTGTGGCAGCAGAGAGAATGTCTCATCAGAATAACCAAAAAACCCCTCTTTTGTTTTGTGGTTAAATGGCTCCAGACGCTAACTGGACCTGAATTTACTTTTATGTGAGATGTGAAGACATCGTAGCTGAAACGTTAGCCAGTAACTTGCTGACTTTTTTTTGTTTTGTTTTTTGTTAAGGGGACAAACACAATCAGCTGCGTTAGAAGCGTTATTATTAGAAGATGAACCCAAGATTGTTTCCCTGAGTCTGTATTAATGCGCTTCTCTGGATAGTAGTTTTGTGTACATTATTACATTTTATACCACAGCATTGTTGAGTTCTTGAATCTGATTGGTTAGAAGATCTCAATGTGTTATTGTTTCTATAGCAGCCATTAGTACACAGGGACTCGAAAGTGCTGCTGTTTAATAGAGAAAAATATAATCGCTGACGGAGGAGGTTACACTTTGTGGTTTCTCGGTAACGTGACAAGCTGCCGAGGCTTTCTTTTTTTTTTTTTGTCTCATTAACTTCGAGGGAGAAAATGAGATGGTGACTATTTCTCATGGTTATAACCTAAAGCCGCTTTTCCACCGGAATTACCCGGAACAATTAATCCCAGGAACTTTTTTTCATGGGACCATTTCATAGGTTCCTCCAGAGCTTTGTTGTCTGCGTTTCCATCGTGGTCTAAAGTACCGTGAAGATGAGGCATATTAGTCCAGTGACATATGACTGTGTGCGACAAGCCCTTGGTAAGGATATGAGTATGCTACAATCAAACTGATTATTGAGACAAAGTAAGCAAATTTTTTAAAATTATGTAATAATGTAAAATGTTTGCTCGGCTAGTGGTTAGGATTCAGCGCCCTCACTGCTGTGGCTTGGGTTCGATTCCTAGTCATGGAATGAATTTTTTTTTTTTTTTTTTTTTTAAAAGGTAAAGGTTCGTGTTTGAAAAATGGACAGTCTGATCACATTTTCTTAACGACACTGCACAGCAACAAGCACGGAGGAGATTCAAGCTGTGCTGCTGTTGATTGAGATGTATTGCTTTGCTAAAGAGGTGATTGAGAAAACGCTGGAGAAGAGCCGAGCAATGGTAGTAAAGCAAATTCAGAATGCTCGTAAAGCTCGACTTAAAGTAAGCAAAAGGATTTGATCAGCTATTGCTGAGATGACCGAGATGAATGCACGCCTGCACAAGCTTTTCTCTGCACTGTTTTCCTGTGTGAACAACAGCCAGCTCGCTTAACCGACTTCATAGTTTTAAGTATACTTTTTCATCACTAGTCGCCGTTTCCGGTTACCGCTGTATTTCGTCCTCAGCATAAACACTTATTAAGGCCTGAACCTCGTCGTCAGGCCATCTGTCGTATATTTTAAGAAACCCCATTGTGTTGATTCGAATCGCAATAAACAACTGTTACTGTACGCACCGCAACAGACTTTTAAAAATGGTGGTTGGAAAAAACAAATGCTGCGTACACTCAACCAATCAGCATATTCAGCACGCAAGTCACACCTCCCAAGTAGGGACTTTGCGAGGGCTAAATATTTGACCCAGAACTTAATTTAGACCCTGGTACCTGTGGTGGAAAAGTGGCATAAGTGATCAACAGGAACTAACTTGTCCTTCAGATGTTACACATCATTAATAAATTAAAGATTGTAATTGCTGCCAGGTTGCTTTTGTGTAAGAGGAATAACCCACTCCAGACTGTGCTGTTCCACAACAGTAACACCTGGTATGGGTTTGGGTGAAAACATTTGGGGATTTAAATTGTCCAGTGTGCTACCAAATGGAGTTTTGATTTGTCCCCCCTATATAGGCTTTCAAACTCATTATTTTAATTTGACAAGATAGAAGAAAATAGTCATTTCTTTTTCAGATTCTCGCAGTCCAGACAGCTCGTCTGTGTCGTCACCACCTTCAGGGAAACAATCGCCTGCTCTGGTTCCCTCAGCAGCTGCTATGACCTCACTGCCACCCGTTACTTCGGCAGTCAGCAGTCCGATTAGCAGCATGGGATCACCCTTTTCTGTCATCAGCTCTTCTCTAGGTTCCCCATGCCTTCCTGGGACGCCGTCAGTGGGTTATGGCCCTATTAGCAGTCCCCAGGTAAGCTTCTGTACAATCAAAAATCCGTGTGTTGTAATATAGTTGTGCAGGAATCCACTAGTTACATCACATTTCATTGCAATGTAAGCTGTAAAGTTGGAAGCGTTTTCTTTGTTAAGAATGTCAAAAAATTATTAATGAGTCGGCCAAGAACAGTCTACTCCCAAACGTGATGTTCTTGAGCTGCTATGAGTCGCTCTGGAAATCCTGTAATAGTAATTCAGTTCGGCTTGGGGGGAGTTTCTCCAATGAGATTAATCTTTTTTTCCCCCCAAAGAATTGCAAGATTAGGGCTGTGGTTGATTATCATTACTGTCAATTAAATTGCTGACATTGCAGTGAAAGTTCCATCATGATGATGATGATATTATTATTATTATTATTATTATTATTATTATTATTATTATTAATAATAATAAAACACGCAATCACTATAGGGTGCCTGTGCACCTTTGGTGCTTGGCCCCCTAATAATATAGGTGGTGGCGGGACGACCCTACAGAGATCTCCAAATGCTGTCGTGATCTAATTTCATTGGCGTAACTGCTCACATTCTCACTGAAGGCCTACGCTGTCTCTCTGACACAGTCTGTACTGCTTATTATAGTTCTGTGCAGGCAAACTTGATTTATTGAATATTGTATAATAATAATTAAAACTAAACTAATTTACTAATTTTTTTAAATTTTTTTTTAGCCTTCATTCAATTTGGAGCTCGTTTTAAAGCAGACTGCCACGGTGCAGCATCTAACACACTGCTTACAGATCCAGTCCCCTTTGAAAGTATTGGAACAGCAAGGCCAGTTTTATTGTTTTTGCTATACACTGAAGACAGCTGGGTTTGAGATTAAAAGATGGTATGAGTTGTGTTCAACAGCTTGGCACACAGCACCATTTGTTTGGATCCACCGATTTTTCAAGTGATCAGAAATATTGCAACATGTGACTGACGGGTGTTTTCTTGCTGCCCAGGTGTTCCCTGTTGAATTGATTAATGTTTCTTTAAATAATTAATAGCTCTGAACATCTACTCTTTGTTTGAGCCCTGGGTTTCGCCTGTGGAGACTGCAGTTGTAGTTAAAAAGGATAAACCAACATGAAGCTCAGAGATCTGTATATGGTAGAAAAGCAAGCCATTTTGAAGCTGAGAAAAGAGGGGAAAATCGGAGGCATTGCACAAACATTCTTATGGCAGAAAATCCATGCCAAAAATCCGAGAGCATTGTTGGCGCTCTTGCGTGCAGACACTCAATGGACAATCTTCATCTGAGGTCATTTATTATTTTTTATTTGTTGATCGTGTTTGATACCCTTGCAACATACTACATTATGTAATATATGTAAATACAGGGTATCATTATCAGTTGTTAATACACTGGAAGTGTTCTACAAGTTTACTAGCTAGCCTTTGCATTCTTGCATAATGTAGTATGTTTCAAGAGTATTAATCGAAAACCAACAACAACAAAAAAGACTTGCATGAAGAGTGTCCGTGGATGAGAACAGGTAACGTCGCTAACAGTTCGTCGCATAGGCAGGCAGCCAATCAGGACTGATTCCGGAAAAACAAGTTAGACGATGATATTTGAGGTTGGTCCCGCCCACTGCTGACAAAAAGAAAGTATTCGCACGTTCCATTAGTTTCAGAGGGAACTGTAATTATTGTTAATTATTGTTAAACATCTTTGCTTGACAGAGAAGAGAATAAAAAGCCATTTTGCCAACCCCATAGACACACATTTAACATAATTTCTCAGTTTTCTATCTGTATGTAGTGTTCTATCTAATAACTCGTACTATTTCAGGTAGTGTATATATAAATCTTTATCACTAAGTTATATATTTTTTTTTCCTCTCCAGATCAACTCCACGGTGTCCATGTCCGGCCTGCACGCCGTCAGCAGTTCCGATGATGTAAAGCCGCCATTTGGCCTGAAGCCACTTTTAAGCCACTCCCCTGGACCTACACTCTCTCAGAAACGGCTTTGTGCGATTTGTGGCGATCGCTCCTCTGGTAAATTGAAATAGTATGATGCAGTTCAGTATAGGAGTGGTGTTTAAATAACATTATGAAATATTTTCCCATTCTCAATGCTTATTTCTGGATGATTAACATACTGTAAAACACAAAGAGCAGCTCATTATAGTGTGTGTGTGTGTATGTATATGTATATGTATGTGTATATA